>OY978217.1:42005856-42511029 GCA_963854785.1 Vaccinium vitis-idaea | reverse complement strand
GCTATTCATGTTTTTTTGGTAAATGTTCTTGGAAGTGTATAATACCACTGACTGTTTATGATGGGTTAGTTGGTGTTCAGTATGTAGGACGAGAAGGATAGTGCATTCCAACTGTTTGATGGAAGTCCTCTTAGACAAGAATTGCCGTCAGTTAATTTGCATTTCATTTCCTTCACTGGTCCTAAGGAAAAAATTTGATTTTTACGAGTAACCAATGTATATTTTATGATGTTGGGTTTGGTTTGAAATGTAAAAGTACCAACTTTTTTGTTTGAATTGATGTGGGTAATGGTGGAGAATTTGGGCTGTGCCACTGCCCCCCCAACCCCCCGCCCCCCACCCCACACACACACAAATAGTAAACATGTTATACTGCTGTGATCTGGTTTTATATCTTTTCCAATTCGGGAGTTCCCAAAAATGCATGCCCAAATCTTTTTGTTTTCTAACTAATCTTAATTTACTCCCCAAAAAGGTTATGACTTGTGACGACTTCTAAAACTGGAGATAAAGTAGCAGTTTTGCGAAGCAATAAGTTTTTATGTGAAGTATGATACAATAGGTGTATGTCAGTTGGAATTCCCAAAACGAACCAACATTGTCAGAAGGATTTTGATTTGCAAGGAGTGCTGATACTTGGTTTATCTCGTGACAGATACTTCACTCGTAATCCGGTTCATTTGGTTGTGATAAAGCATGAGACACAGGAAGAGTGATAATATTGTGGATGACAAAGATAAGATTGAAATTCCCAATGCTGTTGACCGAGAGAAAGCGGCTACCGCAAGCTCTAATATAAAGTTTTCATCAAGGAGGGTTTTTGTAGTTTGTCTGGTTATGCGTATGGCAAATTCTTTAGTAGTACAGACCTATTTTAACCCAGATGAACATTGGCAAGCCTTAGAAGTTGCTCATCGGATTGCATTTGGGTATAATGAATACAAACCAATTTCATTGTGTTCTGGTTTCTTTGACTAGGTTGTCTCTTATTAAGCTGCTAATGATGTCTCTTTGGTTGATCAATTGACAGATATGGACATTTGACATGGGAATGGCAAAAGGGGATTCGTAGCTATCTGCATCCGATAGTGTTTTCTTTTCTTTACAAAGTTCTTGCCTTATTTCATCTTGATAGCCCATTATTCATGGTAGGTTTTTTCCAGCTCTCCAATATAAGCACTGTCTAGATTTTTGCGAAGAATGTGTCTGTGGAGAAATCTATAAGTCTACTATGTATATGCTTTGTGACTAGTTGCGACAAGGTATAATACTAATATTTTGCTACAGTTCAAATTAATTAATGGGGATATTGTACTTTATCTCCACGATATGTTGTTTACGTAGTCTTGGGCAATATTTATGCATTGTGAAAGTGAACTCTTCTGTTCCCCAGAATACCTGTGTCTGCTGGATTTGATAAGGGGCGTGGATATAGGATACGCGTCCAACGCCGTAACAAAATTAGACAATTGGAACCCCTGATTTTAATGGTTTTGTAGTAAAAGAAGCTCTCAATATATAGTATGGATAGCTTCTGACCTCTCATATAGATGGGAGATTGAAATCCCAAGAATTTCAGGACTTTGTGAAAAATTGTTCTGATACTAAAAGTTGGATGGTTCATGCTTTGGCTCTCGAATATGTTTCATTTGGTGTGTTGTTGGGTGCTTGGACTGTTTGGAGAATGGAGATCCATACATGGAGATACCTATTGGTGCCAATGGATTCCCCCTTTTCTGCCCTTCCATGAAATGAAACCAAAATTAGCAAGTTTGTTGCTTCTGAAGGAAAAAAGAAAAGAAAAAGAATTGGAACTTAGAACCACATTGCTGCCTTGCAGTAACTAGAGCTATTTTAAGCTATATTTCTGTACAGTAATTGCAATTTCTGGTTCCAGCTATTGTTTCCTGTCACTTGGCTACCAGACTCTTAGATTTTGTGTTTGATTGATCAGATTTGTTGGGTACAAAAAAATGTGGTCTACATCCTTTTAAATTTAGTTTCCCATAATTCCCAGGGTAACAATTGTCACCATCTTTTGTAGATTAAAGCTCCAAGGATGCTGCAGTCTGTGTTCTCTGCAGTTGGTGATCTTTACTTGTACAAGCTCTCTCATGCAGTCTTTGGTGGCCATGTCGCGCAGTGGGCAGTATCCTTCCAATTTGTCTTCCAAAAAGTTTTACTCCCTCTGTCCCAAATTGCTGGTCCTTCTTTCTATTTTGGGATGTCCCAAAATGTTGGTCCTATTTCTAAAAACAACTATCAAAATATATCAAACTTCCAGTTTTACCCTTAAAAGTACTCTTTCCCTCCCAATTTATTACACAGTTTTTGAAATTCGTGTCATTTCTTAAATCGTTTATATCTTTTAGTATATAATGTTTTTCATGATTTTTAAAACTTTGTATAAAACAACTAATTGAGATCTATCATAGTAGATCCATATTGCATATTTTTTGAGATCCATATTGAAAAATATAAACAATTTAAAACCACTTAATAAAACTTCACAGTTTTGAAGGATAAATTTGGATCTCTAAGACAATAATTTTGTCTCCTTAAATAGTTGGATTTCCCGAAAGGGACGAGCAATTTGGGACGGAGGGAGTAATTGCTTATATCTGGATATCCCACTTGTGATTGTTGATGTACTTAATTCCATTGCAGCTCTTTTCACAGTTGACAAACTGGTTTATGTTTTTCTGTTTCACTCGTACTCTATCCAATAGTTTGGAGACTGTCCTTACACTTGTGGGCCTTTACTATTGGCCCTGCATCGGAGCTTCTTCAAGTGAAGTTCACTCAGTTTCAAGAAAGTGGGGATTGGTTGTGGCAGCATTAGCATGTGCAATTCGACCAACAAGTGCTATTACATGGGCTTATGTTGGCATTTTAGAGTTGCTTGTGACGCGTGATAGACTGAACTTCATTTTTCTTGAGGTGGCTCCTATTGGGTAGGTAATCAATCCCCCCTCCCCAAAGAAAAAAAAAGAAAACAGATATGATTGACATTCCGTTTGGAAGGGCAATTTCTATGTCCAACGCCATGTCAAACATGACACTACTTCTGGGTTCAACATGTGTCAGTTCTTGTGCCTGTTGGTCTAGGATTTTTTTTTTTGGTATGTAAATTCATTAAGATATGAACCAAAAACCAGATAAGCCACAGGGCAAAGTGCAAAGATCCAAGGAAGCCAGAAAAACCTGATAAGCCACTTCCCATACCTATCCAACACAGAGACTGAATATGGTTCTAGTTTTCTCATAATCTTTTCCTCTGTACTACTTTGCCCAAGAGAGATTTCGTTTTATACACGTAGCTTAAACAATTCATGTTTTGTATTTTTTTCAGTGTAGGAAAATAAAACACTTAGAAAGAAAGGGGTAATTTGAAATGTTATTTATATGATATTTATCGAACAATGAGGAAGGAAGGGATATTTGAATTGAATTTGAAACCTGTTGTTTTCATGCTTAGGATTTTAAAGCCTTAACAATTTTCTGCAGATGTCCATCTGATTTTCTAAGGCGTGCAAAATGTTCATATTATTTCTAAACGTCTTAAAGTTTTACCTAGCATGAAGTGTATGACATAGAATCTCAACGTAAGCAAATTTTCTCAGAATCCAGGATATCTCCACTGAATTCATTTGGATGTTTTGATGGCCATATGATTGTGTCCTTCGTTGTTTCAGGTTACTGGTGATTGCATTTACATGTTTATTAGATCGTTTGATGTACGGTTCGTGGGTCCTAGTGCCGCTTAACTTTTTGAAGTTCAACTTTCTTTCATCCGGTGGAGACTACTATGGAACTCACAAGTGGCACTGGTACTTCACTCAGGGATTTCCTGTTATGCTTTTCACTTTCCTACCATTTTCTGTAGCTGGCATTATCATGTCTAAACAGTGGAAGCTATCTGGGCTTATTGTGTGGGTTCTAGGACTTTATAGTGTCCTAGGTCACAAAGAATTCAGGTAACTCCTTTTAAATTCTCAATTCGTGCTCCTATTATTGAGTATGTTAGTTTTCTTTTCTCCTTTTCTTCTTTTTATTTTCCTGGACTTATACTGTTTTCGCTCTAAGGTTTGGATCATCGATCTTATATACTGATCCTCTTATGGAACTCTGAGTAACAGGTTTGTCCTTCCTGTGCTCCCAATAGCTCTTATGTTCTCTGGGTATTTATTAGCAACAATAGGAAAGCTGGATTCATCGTATGGGAGAACAAAAGATTCTATAAGCATACAAAAGAACTGCCCCTCAAAAAAGCTTCTAGCGGTCCTGTTTCTGCTTGCTACCAATCTTCCAATGGCGTTATATATGAGTTTGGTTCATCAGGTACTTGACTTCATTAACACATGATACTCTAGCTACATTCTGTTTTTGATACTTCAATTAAAGAGCTCAAATGGAAGATATTGCTTCAACTGTGAACCTTTTTTTGTTCTCTCATGAAGGAAGAAGATAAATTTGCTCCTCAAATTGTATTTTGTTGTAATGGAAAAATATTGAAAGTACTAATGTATGGAACCTGAGACTTTGCATGGTTATGTCAGACACAAATATTTTCCCCATGATTTCTTTTGGATGATTCTTAACTGCATACCCACAAACTGTGCTGGACAGAGAGGAGCTGAAGATGTTATGAATTACCTATCTAAAGAGGCTCTCTATGGGAAGGTGGAAAGTATCGTTTTCTTGACACCTTGCCATGCCACCCCTTATTACTCTACCCTGCATCGCAACCTTCCCATGCGAGTTTTGGACTGCTCACCCAGGTAGTGAAAGTTGGAATGTATCGAAGATTTTTTCTTCTTCTTGGTGCTTTTGCTTGGTGACAGGACTTATAACATTCAGTTTTGCCTTTGATGTTCTATTCAACAGCGAAGAGAAGGGAGTTTTAGATGAGTCAGACAGTTTCATGATGGATCCAGTTGGTTTCGCTGCAGAGTTTGCAAAGAATTGGTCTTTACCTAGTCATATTGTTCTATTTGATTCACAAGAAAAACTACTTAAGGACTTTCTAACATCTCATTCTTTTCAAGAGGTAAATTTTGCGTTTTGTCTGTCTGCCAGAAACCTGGCATTTTCTTTTGTTTTTCAATTAAATCTGGATAGTGATTCGCAGAAAAGAAGGTTTTTCCATGCTCACTTCAAGGTTGACCGAGATCTTCAAGCATCCGTGGTAGTATATTCGTTGAAAGGCCAGTAACTCTTACTTCATAACTAGTGCATATCTGGTTTTCATACCCATTGGAAGTATGTATCTTTTCTGTTGGATACTTAGTCATTTGTTGCTATCGTACTACGTTTCCGTGGAAAATTTTCTTTTATTTGTTTGAATATTCACTTGTCAATATGCGGAATTGATTTTCGTTTGATATGTCTTCTTCTTGAACCCTTAAACGTTGACTCGATTTTGCTGAGTTCCTCTGATGGATGAGTGAACTTGTCGATACAGAGTGGCCAATACACAATCAATGCAACGATATATTATGTTTGTCGACTTTACCAAGTTAGACTTGATTTTCATCCAATGTTATTACCATTATCATTTGAGAACAAATAATACAGTACACACTACCATTACATATAATTTCCGTGGACCTAAATGGTTTGAATCCAACTCACGATCTTCGTAATTACATTATTGAAAGTACAAATCGGGAGATAAAACCCATTAACGTAAAGTCAACTTTCTTTTTTAAGTTTTATAAAATTGAAGCTCGTATTTTCTAAATGATGTAGATAGCATCAGCATGTGATTGATGGTCGTGGCCCACATCTTATATCGCTGGTAATCATCCATCATGTCTAGTTTAACCATCCCTCCATTTGTTGTGAGGACAATCAGATAACATGTATCAGTTTCTTGATCAGCTTCTGAATCTTTGTACAATTCGGCATGAAGGTCTATGACAATACCTAAAACAAGCTCAAAAAATTAATGCATTGAGTAAGTTCGCTTCTACTAAATCTCAATCATTAGAAGCATTTCTATTGAAAAATGATGTTATGAAGAAAAAGCTACATCAAAGAAAACACATACTTTCTTTCTTGCTTGCAAAGGCATTAAAAAATTTGTGCTTCCTTGTTTTGAGAATAACCTGCAAATCAGAAGTAAGAATTGGAGGTTGGGTGTTAGAATGGTACACATGGACCTAGAGCCCAATTCGCTCGGATTAGTTTGCTGCTCTTCAGATGTAATTTATTTATCTCATTGCATAAAGTTCTTTGGAAATTAATTTGTCTTTTCATTTGTGATTGACAAGGCTTTGGGTATCACCTTATTGCTATCTTTCGCTCTTGAATTTGAGGACCACACATAGAAGGTTGACATAGAAACTGTAGGGAAAGGAGCTTTTTTTGTCTGTTGGTTGGGATTGGAAAATTTTATGATCTCGCTTTGTATTTTTAGGGATCAATACTTTCCTTGTAGCTTGTAACCAATAGTCAATCACACACAAACCACTGAGTCAAGAAAGGAAAAAAATGAAAAGAGAGACGGTGATAAGATTCAGACCTTTGATTCATTGGTTAGGATGACAGAAACTGATCTCAGCATGCACCTCCCTGTTCCCAAATGATGAGAAAAGAAGGGGGGAAATAGAGAAGATAAGAAAATGTCATTGAAAAATGAAAGGGGACAAAAAAGAAGCTTCAATGGAATTTCTCAAAATCTAATTAACAATCGTTTCTCCACTATGTAATAAACTATCTGTTATTACTAATCTACTTATTTACTGTAACAATGATCTGGACTAAATCCACCTACCGTCGGGCAACTCAATCTTGACCTCCGCACCCTTGGCAAGAAGTGATCTGCATTTCTCAAAATCAAGTTCCAAGTTGTGATCCTCAATTGGAAGCACCGGCGCGCTCCCATTTAGTCTGTTCTTGCATCCTGACCTTGCTTTAAGGGTAACTGCTCCTCTTAGTGCTAGAAAAAGATAAACACAAAGTGAATTAGTGAACACTTTAAAGAATAAAAGTGGCATAATTTCCTTAATCAAATCACAACTTATATCTGAGTTTCTTCATTTTTCTAACCGTTATGCCTAATGGAGCATAAAACTTGCTGATTGGGTTTTATTTTTGGTTTAATAGAAGAGATATTGTTTTGGTCTTAAGTCTAGGAATCAGTGTTGACAACACATCTTATGGGAGGTCGATATTTCTTAGGACAAAGGATCTGTCCTAGCATATTTCTTAGGCCCACCATGCATGAGTAGCGATATAGAGAGGAAAAAGGATGATCACATGTTGCGGCTGCAGCTGTGAGTGTCAAGATGTCACTAGCGCTAGTCCCCGTCATAGCTGAACTCATTATAGTGCTAAGCTGCTCCCTTGTGGCCCCCATTGCCTCCGCAACTTGTGCGCACTGGGCTGCAACAAGGGCAGCGGCAGAAGCCACTGCTGAGTCCTTGGCGCTGGTCGATGTGTCATCTTGTTTTGAGTTCTCAGCTGCTATGGCAGCTAGGGCTGCAGCAATGCCTGCTACTGATACTGCTGCATGCACCTCAGCTCTTTGCAACCTCTGGTCTTCTTTCCTCTTCTGCTTAATCTCCTTCCACCATTTCTTTATGGGGACATGCTTCAGTGGTGCTATCTTCCATGCAAACTGCATCCAAAATGTAGAAGTACTGAAGTATATCTTTAGGCAGTGCCATACTAATATATAAAAGTATGCAAAATTTCGTGATCAAGTTCTAGGCCCATCACTGTTACCAGGAATTGAAAAAATGGAACCGATACATAATTCTGGTGAAAGTTACTCTCGAAAAAATGGTGGATGAATAACTTTTTCCTATGTTTTCTATCAACAGTGCTAAAACCCCCAAACCATAGTTTTTGCATGATTGCATCTATAATACATTATGGCAGCATTGCATTAATGCTGGTGGAGTGTCTGATTCAGAAAGAATGCGATGCTACTATATTGTATGTTGAACACTTTTCCTCAAATTTTAGGTCCGTATAATTTTCCTTGATGCCTTTCGGCTTTGATTTGGGGGCATGGTTTTGCAGCAAAACGTCACTGTAGCTCCTCGGTTCTTGGAGGTTTAGGGGGGCCACTGTTTCAGTGGTATTCTGAGAGCAGCCTCTTTGTGCATATTGCCAAAGGTTAGGTCTGTCTCCAATCATCCCTGTCCATGCCCCCAATGATTGTGGACTAGATGGGTTTTGTTATTATATTTGTATAGGTGCGTATTATATGGCAAAGTGAACTCGATACTTGCACATTTACCTGAAAATTCAGCGAATAACATAGAAGTAGAATACTGCTTGAGTTACATACCCATTTCTTTCTGAAACAGCTGTTGTAATTCAATTCTGGGTGCATGGCTTGTTGCATCCATATCCATGACTGAAGAGGAAAATAAAGGACAATTCAGGGTTGATTTTGGGTTAAGCCAAATAACTTGATATCATGATTACTTCACTTTACCTTCACGTCATTAGATTTCCATGGTGGGATAGACCTATCTCCATCTTGCATCTTCACACTCTTTGACGGCTGCTAAATCAAACCAAATCAGACTAGGCCTTATATATCATCCGAAGATAAAGTCCATGTGCACAGACTTATGTGGACGGATCCGAACGTGGATATGTGCAGAACCGTTTGATGCACGTGGACCTCACAAAATAATGAGGGGTTCGCGTGCATTGGACGGTTCATGATACATCTGTGTATGTACCCGTGCATGTAGCATTGCTCTATCGGAAAGGCAGGCATGCGCGTGTACACACATAGAGGCACACATACAGACACAGTATTTGCAATGAGAATAAAGAAAAGCCATTACACTAAAAGAAAAGGGAGATTTGGTATCACACTCAAACTTGTTGAGTGGAACACTTTCTTGGAGAGCGAGCGATTGATCTTGTGACTCCGGTTGGAACGCTTGGATCGCAAAGTTGCACCAAGCTCGCGAAAGAAAATCCATTGTGTCAGGATGTGCTTCAGAAACTGTTGCCATCAGATTGGAATCCATGGGCTTAGAGACTAGCAACAAGAATTTTTAGGTTGAGCTTAGGAGAATGAGAAAAAGGCTACTTAGTTATATAAACATCCCCCCACATGCAGGTGTATTAAAATAGACATGCTTAATTATCACTGTCATGCATCCCATATACTTTTATAAAGATTGGACATTTAGAATGGTGTGGTTGTGGGTTTACTGGAATAAGGAGCATGATAGTGAGTGTTTTAGTAGAAAATGAAAGAACTTTTCAACATTCTTTTTTCATAACCGGATGTCCGGGCAAGCTTGCGCGCACCTCGACTTATCCCGGGGCCCTAGAGTTAACGACCGGGCAAACCTCCAATGGCCCCAAGGTTTGGAATGTTTGGCCTTCATGGGAATGGAACATGTGACTTCATGGAGAAGCACGTATTACTTTCTCATAACCACTTGGCCAAACCCCTTGGGGTTAGCTTTTCAACATTCTGTTCAAAAGTTCTGTTTGTATACATTTAGTTTTTAATTAGCATTCTCGACCCATGATCTTGTTTACCCGTGTACTTTGTATAGAATGATATAAACCTATCTGTATTTACTGATTGAAAGTGAAAACAAAAGGCCGGCGAAAGTTCTTCGAAATTGCTAAAGTGCCACTGGAACATTACGCTGCATGAGGTTTTTTTTTTTTAAATAATGAAATTAAGTTATGTACAATTGTTCGGATCACGCATAGCTATGTTGTGAGTTCAAACACATGGTCCTCTCCCATCAAGAAAGTGGTTACTATGTAGCTGTATATGCTCAAATTGATACAGGAAGAAGGGGACAAACAGAACCTTACATCATTACCATCAGTGATTCAATTTGATCACCCTATTAAGATATATTACTTTTTTATAGGCTGTCTCCGACTCAACTCGGAGTATAACTGTAAAGCTCTTTGTGAATCACAGGTACTCTCGATTTCCAGAAAATCATTAGATGTAATATGATCTATTATTTTTGTGGGTATTTTGGGCTCTAGGGTTTTATGTGGATTTTTGTATTTTTGTGTCTTGCTCTGTTTTGTTTGCTCAATTCATCCCCTCCTAACACATATTGTCTAGAAAACTGAAACAACTAAAGGTGATGAGTTTAGTTTATGCAGCTTCTTTCTGTCTTCCCATGGGCTCTAGGGTTTTATGTGGATTTTTGTATTTTTGTGCCTTGCCCTGTTTTGTATGCTCAATTCATCCCCTCCTAACATATAGTCTACTGTCTACAAAGACATTGAGTGAACTGAAACAGCTAAAGGTAATGAGTTTAGTTTATGTAGCTTCTTTCTGTCTTCTCACCCTGACCCAACACTTGCACAAAAATAAAAGGGTAGAGGACAGATGAGCTATTACAGTTGGAAAGGATAATCATAACCACCTTTGGATTTTTATATGGTTGGAGACATGGAGATGGGGAGAAAAGGGACCCATTTGGCATCGTAGATAAGAGTAGATTTGATTGGAGAAATGCATCAAAGCTAGATTGAAATGAGAGGGAACACATGCTAGCCACTACAGAAGCATAGAACCTTGTAGGATTAAATCATAAAGAGAACCATGAGGCCCCTTCCTTTTTTGTACCTTTAGATCAAAGCCAGGAATATAAGCTAAGCATGAAGCATTTTCACGTACAGGTGGTAGGATAACAAGCTAGAGCTGTCCAGGGCCACCACATTAACCTTTCAGAGAGAGAGAGCACATGAGGGTGGTGAGGTGATTTCGTGTTTGTTACTAGTTTAATTGGATATTTGGCTTCCTAAGTAGTCCAACATAGGTTCTAAGTCTCGTGGGCGACGTTTAGGAAGACTCATGCGGGTAAATTTTTACGCCTAATGGTGGGCGAAGGTTATTCGTAAAAGAAGAAAGTAAGAAACTATCAAAATTCTATTCTACTAGTCTAGTGTACATTTTTAGATAGCAAGGCTCGTCCGTACCCGATTAGTGGTTACTCACTTGTCCAAATTTGCTTATTGAGATTTCAATGGGACTGTGGAGGGTCGAAGTATGTCCCCTTAAAGAAATGGTGGAAGGAGATTAGGCAGAAGAGGAAGGTCTAAAGTAAAATACTCAAGTTTTGGGAGGGGCCTTAAGTCTTTTGTAAGTACCAAAAATAAGGTGGACGGTGGACCTAACGTGCATTTGTTATTTACAATCCATTATATGTCCGGTCAAGGATCCCGGATTGAAGAAAAAATGGTGTTTTTGAGGTTTTAAAAATTGTTTTTGCATAATCCGAACCGTCCAATGTGTTTAAAACGTGTTTTTAATGGTCCCCACGAGAAATCATCAAAAAAAAAAAAAAAACGACCGGGAAGGGTTTGATCTGAGCAGTTTTTCACAAAAAATGTACATATACAGTTTTATGAAAACTGCTCGGATCAAGCCCTCCCGGATATTTTTTTTTGATGATTTCTCGCGGGGACCCTTAAAAACACATTCTAAACAGATTGGACGGTTCGAATCGTGAAAATTTGATCCGGAAATATGAGTCCTGGATTCGGGATCCCTGACTGAATCGGGACTATTATATATATATATAGGCAAGCTTCTAGTCCGGACTCCGGACCTCCACGTTTCCGATATTTTTTTTTTGATCCGAACTGTCCAATGTGTTTAAAACGTGTTTTTAAGTGCTCCCGCGAGAAATCATCAAAACAAAATATCGGGAAGGGCTTGATCAAAGCAGTTTTTCACAAAACTATATATATATATATATAGAATAAACTTCCGGTCCAAACTCCCGGACCCTCTTAAGTTACGGACCTCCACTTTTCGGACCAAATTTCGACGATCCGAACCGTTAGATGTGTTTAAAAGGTGATTTTAAGGTCTAACGCGAAGATTTGGCAAAAAAAAATACCCGGAAGGGCTTGATCGGAGCTGTTTTTCACAAAAACGCTACATTGGACCTTGAAAACACCTTTTAAACACATCTAACGGTTCGGATCGTCGAAATTTGGTCCGGAAAGTCGAAAATACCCCTAGGTCCGTAACTTAACTAAGTTAAGGGAGTTTGGATAGGAAGGGGACTCTATATATATATATATATATATACAAACAACTTCCAATAAGGGTCCCTCATTTTAAAAAACCGTGCGGACCTGCCCCTTTTTTGTGTTTCCGGACCAAATTTTGACGATCCGAACCGCTCAATGTTTTTAAAATGCATTTTCCAAGGTCCACGCGGAAAATCTTCAAAAAAAAATACCCGGAAGGGCTTGATCCACAGTTTTTGTTAAAAATGCTATATATAGCGTTTTTAACAAAAACTGTGTGGATCAAGCCCTTCCGGGTATTTTTTTTTGGACGAATCTTCGCGGGGGCCCTTAAAAATGCATTTTAAAAACATTGAACGGTTCGGATCGTCAAAATTTGGCTCGGAAACATGAGGTCCGCATGGTAACTTAGATAAGGGACCCTTATTGGAAGGGCTTCCTATATATATATATATACCGTGAGGTTCTAATCCGGGATCCCGGATTAGAGCATTTGGGGTGTTTTTTTTGTGTTGCAAATTGTTTTGGGAAAATCCGAGCCGTCCAATGTGTTCAAAAGGTGTTTTCCAAGGTCCACGCGGGAAATCTTCAAAAAAAAATACCAGGAAGGGCTTGATCCAACCAATTTTTCGCAAAAACTGTATATTTACAGTTTTGCGAAAAAATGCTTGGATCAAGCCGTCCAATGTGTTCAGAAGGTGTTTTCAAGGGTCCACGCGGGAAATCTTCAAAAAAAAAATACCGGGAAGTGCTTTATCCAAGCATTTTTTCGCAAAAACTGTAAAAATGCTTGGATCAAGCACTTCCCGGTATTTTTTTTTGAAGATTTTCCGCGTGGACCCTTGAAAACACCTTCTGAACACATTGGACGGCTCGGATCGTCAAAAAAAATCTCGGATCAAGGAGGTCCGGAGGTTCGGATCCCGGACTAGAAGTGGACTCTATATGTCCACACCTTCATCTCCCGGCCATTTGCTTGGGATCCGATCCGTTGGATGTGTTTAAAATGTGTTTACTACGCGAGGATTTGTCAAAAAAAAAAAAATACTTGGAGTTTTCGATAAAACTACACATAAATACATATATTGCAGTTTTATCAAAAATTGCTCGGATCAAGCCCTTCCGGGTTTTTTTTTGACAAATCCTTGCGTAGACCCTTAAAAACATCTTTTAAACACTTTGGACGGTTCGGATCATCACAACATGGCCGGGAAAGGGGAGGTGTGGATGTAAGCTATGTCAGGGAGTCCTGACTGGATCCTATGAGGGATCATGTACTTTGCTACGGTGTAGACCTCCCCTCTCCCGATCATATTTTGATAGATCCAAACTGTTTAAAATATGTTTTTAACAGTCCTTGCGAGGAATCAACAAAAAAAAATAACTGAGAAGGACTTGAACCAAACAGTTTTTCATAAAACTGTATATCGGTTCATCAAAATATTAGTATCAGTCATATATATATGGAGAGAGAGAGAGAGAGAGAGAGAGAGAGAGAGGTGCTTAGTGCAATGAGTTATTATAACAAAGCATGCACTTTGAGGGGCCAACATCGACAAAAAGCAGAGGTGTATCATTAAGATAAACTTCTCCATTAGCTTAATCCCTTGCTTGATTAACAACTAATGGAATAACCTTGATGGGGGTTATAGCTTTTTGTTTTTAAAATTTAGGCACATTAGTTGGGTAGCTTTAGTGGGGGTACTTGTTTATCTTCAAGATTAGCTTTGGGTCACTATGCTTTTTCTTATTGTTGATTTATTGAGTACTTTTGGTGATTTGGTGAAAGGTATGTTCATTAGACTCATGTGGGAAGAGTTTTTTTTTTTTTGCTTTTTGAATGATTATTGGCTCTTGTTTATGGTGGGTGTGATCAAGAGGACCACCCCAAAAAAGAGGGCAAGATGAATCCGCCCAAATTGAAATTAGAAAAAGATTGCATTACAAAGCACAAGGGTAACATGAGGACTCCAAACAAGGAATTGGGTAGATTTATTAACTATTTTATACCCTGTTTTTTAGCACTTTAAAAACTAACTTATGTAGTCTCTAGTTTATTTGTCAATAAAGTTGATCAAAGGTGTTCGGTATCTCTTGTAAATAATAGAATATTTTATCTTGTAAAACTTAGTTGACTAAAAAAAGTAAAGGTGGTTTAAACTTCGATTTTTGAAATCTTTTTTTAAATATTTGGAGTTGTAAAAAATGCATGTTTGACGAAAAAGAAAAGAAAGAAAGAGAGAATTTACCCCAAAAAAAAAAAGAAAAGCTGCAATTTTGAAACTTTGACGTTCATGTGATAATAAACAATTTTAAAACTTATTTAATCAAACAATTTATATTCTTGTTTTAACTTATAAAAAGTTGTACCAAACATATTTATAACTGATTTAATCTTAAATTAACAATTAAAAGGTTATATTCTGCAAACCTAACATATAATTACTAATAAAATGGCCATAATCATTGGAAAATAGTATTCCCTCTGTCCCTTTTTAATAGTTAAGTATTCCATTTTGAGTTGTCCTTAATAAGTGCGTATTTTGAAAAGTTAATAGGTAAAAGTTTGTACAATTATTATTATTTTTTCTTTTGAATAGTGGAGGTAAAATTTGATGTGAAAGACGTAAAGTGGAGGTAAAAATTGATGTGAAAGGAGTAATGATATTTTCTTTAATAAGTTGAATTTATGAAGCTAGCATACTTAAAATGGGATGAATAGAGTAAAAGAAAACAATATTTTGACATGTAACTAGTGAAAATAGTGTGATGAAGTGGTAGTTCAAAAATTTATGAAGCAACATACTTAAAATGGGATGAATAGAGTAAAAGAAAACAATATATTGACATGTAACTAGTGAAAATAGTGTGATGAAGTGGTAGTTCAAATATGAAGAGACTAAACCCCAAGAGAGTGGATTAGTTGTAAAGTTTGGAATGTGCGGATTTGCTCTCAAGTAAGATTTTAAGTTCTTGATGTAGGACAAGATTAGGAAGTTTCTTTATTTTTATTTGAATTTCTTTTAGAATAAGATTTTAATTAGGAATAGTTTTGGTTGGGTTAGAATTATTATCTTTCCGTATTCAGTTTGATTTTGAGTTCCAATTTTATTAGGATTTGCTTCTTCTTTAATTAGTTTGAGTCCTAGTCGAATTAGGATTTGCTTCTTCTTTAATCAGTTTGCTTCCTAGTCGAATTAGGATTTGCTTATTATAACTAGGGATGTAAACTTTCAAAACAATAAATTCAGTCAACTATCAATAATATTTCTAGAGTTCTCTCTATTTTTCTTGTTCGCAAGGTGTTTATCTTTTTCTTGTGGATTCAAGAGCCCGTCTGTTAGAACAAGATCTAACTAACTCGTCTACTAGAACGATATCCAGTCACCCATTCGTCTACTAGAACGATATCTAGTCTATTTCCGCTGCAACACTGCGTCAAATTGGTATCAGAGCAAGGTCCTCCCTTGTTTTAATGGCCAAAGACGGAGAACAAACCTCTAGAGATCATAATGGAGTATGGGGTGCAATTGATGGGCAACGACAACAACTGGCAGAGACACGCACTATGCTTAGTGCGTTGACTGTTGCAATCAACGCTAGGCTACCAGCAGTTCCTGATCTTGACGTCCCAACTCGTAATCAACATGCATGAGATCCACAGGTTTGTGTTCGATAGGCACGTGAACCAAGGGTGGGCAATGATCTTGGTTGCTTAGGGAATTTTCCTAGGCCTGTCACAAACTATCTAGTTTACGATGGTAGTGGTTCAAAGTTTGATGAGCTTAGCTGCATGAATCACGATTTTTCGAATTTCCAGGTACAACCATAATTCCTAATTTTGATGGGTTTTGTCATCCGAAAGATTTTATTTATTGGTTTCGAAAAGTTGACAAATTCGTTGAATATATGGAAATTCCAAAAGAGAAGAAAGTTCGATATGTAGCACATAAATTACAAGGTTATATTTCTACGTGGTGGGTACAGTTGCAATTTAGTCGAAAAAGACAATATAAACAGCCAATCAGGACATGGTGTAAGATGAGACAATTGATAGCTACTAGATTTCTTCAATTAAATCATGGGCAGATGGTATATCAAGAATACCTGAGAAAGCTTGAGTGTAAAAGATTGTTTCGAGGTAATTTTCAATCGCAATATCCATCCCAGTATATTAACGAAGCAATTGCGAATACAAATTATTCAAGAAACATGTCAGAGTTCCAGTCAATCAAGTTTTGAGGGTCAAAAACTGAGTCAAGGTCCTTCAAATTCAAGTCAGTCGCTTCACAGTTATTACGATGGTTTTGGGTTCTCAAAACAAGGAGATCAACTAAAACTTGATAAGGAAGAGGCGAATAAGTTCGACACAAATCTAAGGGCCGATCTCAGTCAAGAAAGGGCTTGTGATAATGAAAATAATGATAGCGAAGCTTTAGAATTAACAGTGCATGAATTGTCTATTGTTGATCTAGCATGACATGAGTCTCTCACCCCTCATGATTGCAAAACTAACTCTAAACATGGAGTTCCACCAAATTTTGGGGAATCAAGAGAATCAGAACTAATTCAAGGTCAAGACAATCTGCAACATCAACATAAAGCTGACTTTGTTGATTTTCTTTGTGTGGAGCAATTTGATTGGATTCCAAATATTCGTCTAGTGAATCTTGTTAACAAGTTAAAACATGAAGAGAAGATAGTCTATTTCCGCTACAACGCTGCGTCAGTTCTAAACCTTTCAGATGTTATCATATCTTTTGGGGCCACCAAAAGTTTACCCGATTGCTTGCTAACTTGAAGATTCCAAAACTAGTTGAGTTGTGGCCCCGTGGGCAAGTTGGTCCGGGCACCTGGTCAGGAGAATTCATCGATTTGGCTTTTGAGATTAGATAGGAGATTGCGCTTCGTTCATGTAGGAGATGTACACTAAATGTCAAGACTACACGGTCGCAGAAGCGGCCCAAGGGGCATCAATTGGATTGTTGGAGAATTGGCCCATTGGGCTAGAAAGAAGGAGAGATATGTGTTTGGATGTAGGCCCCCAAATAATCCCCAACACTTTTGGGAAAAACAAGAGGAGAAAACAGAAGCCTGAGTTCAAACAGAATCTTGAATTTTGATGTAGGGACGCGTGTTGAAACAAGAAAAACGCACAACAAGGATAATTACGTTTTTTTTTTGTCATTCGTCATTCTTACTCTATTACATGGGGGAGGGGGGGGAATGAGACTCACTTTCGGGATGCAGTGTGGGGCATCCAAGAGCTCTACCGCATGAGCTAGCCACCATTTACAATTACGAATGAGTTTGGACTTCTCAAATTTTCATTAGTCAAATCATAAACAACTAACTAGCCCTAAGGCTTACATCATTATTTATAATGATAGCCTAGAAATACTAAAAAGAAAATAAAATAAAAGAAAGCTAAATCTAAATATTGGAGAATAAGAAAATAATAAAAAGGAAGTTGAATCAACCTAAACAAGAGAACCTAATATTTTACGCAATTTATGGTAAAACACAGATTTTTAAAATTGCTAAACTTTCGAATAGAATAACTAGAGACAACAACCTAAAATTTCTATATACTATCTTCAATCTACATCAAATTTGTGAAGGAAACTCTTTGTATTTAATTATATAACCCTTCGTAAATCCGAAATCCCAAACACACATCCTAAAGAGGTACATTAAGTTCCATGCCTGTTGAAGAAGATAGTATCTTTTTTGTTGGTCGGCATTTTAGGGAGAAAATTTAGGTTGAAGATGTGGTATTTTAGGATTAAAAAATGATACAGACACACCCTTTGAGCCACACTCTACCACACTCTCCTCACATGTGGAGTGGTCCCCTCAAGGAGGAGATAGAAAAAGTGAGAGGGGACCACTCCACATGTGAGGGAGGGTGTGGTAGAGTGTGGCTCAAAGGGTGTGTATATTTCATTATTGTTTAGGATTATTGAGAATGAGCGCGAATAAAAAAAAAAAAAAGGCAATGCTTGTGCCACCAAATGTTTATTGTAGTAATCTGAATCGTTCATCTTGGGGACAGCATGCATGTTGTCCGATTTGGGCCGTCCGTGCTCTGGGTTAGACGGCTTGGATCACATCTTGTTCAAACAAATCCGAACCGTCCGCTACCAAACAAATCCGAGCCGTCCATTGCCGGGCATGGATGGCTCAGATTGGGACAACATGGATGATGTTCCCAAAGGGACGGCACCATCCCCCAATTCCCGCAAAATAGTTTGTTCATGTAAAAAATAGATTTATTAGATAGTATTGTTTATTGTAGTAAATTGATTATTTGCATAGATATATTATTCTGCAGGTTCTACAAAATACTCCCTCCGTCCCATAAAGTTTGGTCCCTACGAAACTACGTGCAATTTTCAAGCTAAAAAATAACGTGCTTACGAAAATAATTTTTTAGTCAATATGGATCTTGTTTGATAGATCTCATCGAGAACTTTTATACGGTGCAAAAAAAATTAAAAAATTATTTTGGTAAATACATTATTTTTTAGTTTGAAAATTGCACGTAGTTTCGTAGGGACCAAACTTTATGGGACGGAGGGAGTAAATGATTCAAATTACTGAAATCAACTCACGCACGGTGAAGCCCAAAATGGGTGGTGGAAAGTTAATCTCTATTCTTGGTATTGGTAGTATGTTTATTTCTTAGAGGAGTTGAGAGAGGAAATGGCGGTACGTAAGGAAATTTTTGGTGGTATTGGGGCATCACCATATGATAACCCAATACTCCTATCCTCAAGTACATTTTTGAGGGGCCAATACTAAACGTATGAATCACATAAAAATGTGATGAATATGTTAGTGCCCCAAGAAAACTGAATTATTATTATTATTAGGGAAATGATAATGCCAAAACCATTTTTGTTTGTGCCAAAACTATAGTGCATAAAAGTCTTGTACCTTGCACATGGTACAAGGTTTTTAAGCATTACAATTTTGACACAAACAAAAACGGTTTTGGCATTAGCACCACCCTTATTATTATTGTTGCATTGATTATGACATCTAATGGGCCTCGGAACTGATTGGCAGAACGGGCCATAATTGACCGTTGATATCAGAATGGGCTGGAAAAAGTAGCATAGAAAAGCCTAAAAAATAGGCCTCGATTTGTTTCATTCGGATTCTGAATTGTTAGGAAGAGAAATCTGAGTGATTTTCACATGGTTTTGGCTTCTTTCTTGGCCAAACAAATATCCATTCTGAGTGTAGAAAATCGTCGGCACTGGCTGTGACAGAGTAATTGTTCACTGGTCTTACTGCATCGCCACGTGGTATCCTAACACTTTCATCCACCACATTCTAGTATTCTACAAAAATATATTGTGGATACGGGTGTTGGGACAGCACCAACAAATAGTTTCTCTTGAAAGATGAAATTACATACATGATTTTGATTTTTTCCTTTGAGCTAGCTAGGTATTATATTTTTCGCTCATTTAAATGAAAGCTTACTTGTGCTACTGCTTTTGTTGATTTTTTAATTTTATTTTCTGAGTTTCTATTTGGTTGTGGTGAAATTTTTTCTAATCTAGAGAAACCTTGGAAATCTTAATGAAAATGCCAAAAAAAAAAAAAAAAGAGTAGAAACCCGACTTGCATGCCGTCGCCTTGGGCATGACCAAGGAGCCCCTACGGAGGGATTGAGTCATAGTCAGACTCCAACTCCGTCGAACCCGTATTGGATTTGGCCTTGGTTTAATGAACATTGGTCTTCTTAGGTGTCAGTCCAAAAGGTTCAATAATGCGGTCAAGAATTATGTGATATCAGACAGTATCGGTCGATAAATATTATGCTAGGCAAAATATCAATACGAATGTTTTGAAAATTCAGTAGGTATCCATGAACCAGTCGGTATCATGTATTGTAAGAAAGTTAGGGGGAGATGGAAAGCGAGAGGCATTTGTTGGCTGATGTCAATACCAACTTTTTTGTTCTCTCCATGCTTAATAGTGATGTACAACACTCCCATCTCAATTTTTGTAACCAAAGTTAGCTAAAGTAGAATAGGTGACAGCTACTTTAGTCACGTAATATGTGCTACAACATTGAATTTGCATTCAAGGATGCACGGGGTCTCTCTCTCTCTCTTGGAGGTTGCCTATTAGTGGGGTCCGTGTCATCTTACTCGCACTTTGACTAGTCTCTTTCCCGATCAAAAGCAGGTCATTCACGTCAGGATTAAAAGATTCACAAGAAATTACGTTGTTGCGGTCTGAACCTAATAATCGGACCCTGATCATTATTGTGGAGAGCAAACCCACCAATTAACCGACCTAACTCTTGGGCTAGGTAACCTTGGAAGATTTTCCATGACAAAGAGGTGAGCACATTGAAGAATGCACAGAAGGTATGATGACTTTCAAAGTCACTGATTTTCATGCATGGGTCGATGTTTATATAAATTTGCATTAAAGAGGTTTTGGTCCTTTGGATCCTTCTTGTTGAGCCTTTCTTTCTTTTTCCTATCTTTGCAATTGGATGGTAGGACAATTGGGGAGCAAAAATGCTGCATAAGATTTATGATAGCCTTCGATCTCAATGAAAGGACCTTAAAACCGTGATTTTAGATAGTAGGAGTTCCAATCGAAAGTACCAATATTCAAGTTTTGCCGTTGTGAATTAATTTGAAAGTCATTAGCACGTTAAAAGGGATTTTAGAGTTTTCGAATCCAAGGTATGATCAAGTCGGTCGCCTAAGATTCGGGTAGTGACTTGAACAAAAGGCAAATCACATTAAAAGATTTGCCAATATGCAAGTGATTTCAACCTTATTGTTTATCGGGCTGTCACAATGTAACAGAACTTAAAAAAGGGTTTAAGAGTCATTAGCACGTAAAAAAGGGTCTTAGAGTTTTCGAATCCAAGGTTCAAGTCGGTCGCCTAAGTATCAAGTAGTGACTTGAACACAAGGCAAATCACATTAAAAGATTTGCAAATATGCAAGTGATTTCAACCTTACTATTTTTCGGGTTGATATTTAGGCGACCAACTTGAACCTTGGAAATAGATGCGTAAGCCTTGACATGGACAACCATATAGGGAACCCGGGGCTCTGCTGAGCGCAACGCTCGGCCGGCTCTGCCGAGCACATCTTGGTCCTCCAAATGTGTTTTAGACGGCTCAGATTTGAGGGGGGTTAAAATACCCTTCAGCACCCTTCAGCACCCATCAAATCTAGGCCGTCCAAAACATGTTTGGACTGCCGAGATGATTTGGCAGGGCCTGCCGAGCATTGCGATCTGCAGAGTCCCTTAGTTCCCACATAGGAAGCAATATAGAAGAAAATAAGCTAAGATCTATACCCAAATGCTAAACAAAGAAAATTCTCATGCAATAAATATTAACAAACATAAGGAACTCTAGTTCTTGCCAACTTAATGCAAGGCAACAAGGAGAAGCAGAGAAGTTGGAATCAAATCTATCATTCATTCACATAAATATGTTTCACATATATTGAATAAAAGCATGCCTCATCAACTATACCACCTTCTTCAATATTTCTCCATCTATAGTCTTTCAAAATGAAGTAAAGCAAGGGGGGGGGGGGAGAGAGAGAGAGAGAGAGAGAGAGAGAGAGAGAGAGAGAGAGAGCAACAATATTAACTAATTAAACAATTATCTTAGGCTCTTAGCCATTGGCATTTGGCAACCCTATTTAATTATGATTCAAATTTGGGAGTGGCATTAGCAAAATGCCTCATTACATCAACTTGTGCCCTGAGTGAGAGAATATAATCTAGGGTTTCTTCCATCAAATTGAGTTCATCCATGTACTCCCCACCTGGCACTAGCCTTTTCAAAACTTGTGTTCTTTTCTTCACCAGTCTCTTGGCAATAGAAGTAGCTGATGAGGCCATTTTCTTCGCTCTCCGAATTCCACCTCTCTTTTTCAAGATTTTCTTGCCTCTGCAGGTTGCTACTCTTTTGTTGCGAAAAATCGATACGATCAAAGGACGTTTTGTCGATATTTTTTCGGAGTGATGATTACCCAAAATTTGATCAACAAGGGTCTTGTTGTCATTTTCTTTTGAAGCATTGGAGATTAGGGCAAGGCTCCAATTAGTGGTACCATTTTTGGTTGAAGCCATGGCCAAATCTGCCGATAGCTTTATCGCCTTTTTTCTCTCCAATATGCTCATTTCCTTCTTTGATGCACTGCAAATTTGGAGTCCCATTATCCATTTCTTCAGAAATTCTTGCTTCAGCATTCTGAAAAAAATAAAAATAAATCAAAGACAGATATTTAATACATTTTATCTCATTAATGAGGGTATTCTAAAGTTGGGATTGATAATAATTCACAAAATAAAGAAAAATTCCACCAGCTAGCTAGCATAACTCCAAAAATTTATATTTTAATTTTCATAATCTTTATAGAGAATGACATGGCTGATTGTAGAAAAATATACAAATTTTTATGGCATATATTTTAAAATTCCCACTGTCACATTGTTCTATTATCGATCACAGCTTTCAGTAGTTCTTCATAATTTTCCTAGCATTCAGGTTATTACAATAAGTCAGAGCCCGTTCTATAAAACTGACTTATTCTCAAAATCGGCTTATTGCACGTTACGAGATAAGTCATTCCGTTTCATACATCAACCAAATTTTACTCAATAAGTCAATTCAACTAACTTATTGCCAATTATTAGTTTGTGAAACGCCCCAAATATGTTAGAATTTGGAGAAAAAAGCAGTTATGGGATTGAATCTACTTGAAAAGCTGGCAAATACTAGTAGTATGAATATGCAAAAGATTGATAATTAAAAAAAAATAGGCGAAAGATAATCAACATCTATATCATAAATAGTTGCTCATGGATTTGGATATACAAAGATCGTATGTACCTTGGTGATTTTCTTCTACTTGATGAGATGGAAAATCATGCCAAAATCTTAGGGAAGAGACAAGCTGCAGAGAGAGAGAGTGGACAGAGATGCAGTTTTTAGGGATCCAAGAAAACAAGAATTCTAGAGAGAGAGAGAGAGAGAGAGAGAGAGAATGAGGAGGAGGAGAATGTGCAGAAAGCACCATATATTTGGTTAAAGGGAGGGGTAGGGAGGGGAGTGGGGCTAAGAGAGAAAGACATAGCACATGCAAGCACATGGGGGAGAAGGGCCCACCACCCATAAACCCTAAAGAGAATATATATTGGAAAATTTTGAGCTAATTGAAAAGTTCCCTTAATCTCATGCAAACCTAACATTTGTAACTTATAATGACTACATAGTACATACAACAGTCTAACCCAATTAGGGATGGGCATGGGGACGGATCGGGGCCGGAGACTACTATCTCTACCCCCAATCCCCAAACCCCTTACTCATATCCATCCCCTATCCAATCTCCAACAGGGATTTATTTTTATCCTCCATCCCCGCTCCAAATGGGGAACGGGGATCCCCACGGGGATCCAATCATTTTCCCTAGAGTAACAAGTAAATAGTTATAGAAGCCCAATTACAAATCATTTTCCCTAAAATCAAGTGTGAATTCCGAACAAAATAACAGGCAGCCCAACATATAACATTGTGAATTCCGAACTCCCACCAGTTGGAAAACATCATTAGAAGGCCATGTTTTCCATTATGTTTACATTCTCAAAACACTCCAAATTTTTTAAAATGAGATGTTCGCGAAGACGGAAACTAAATGGGCCACATCTATTGATATGTACTTTGACTTGTTTCAATTGGCTTTTACTTGATGGAATTAATTAGATTCCAGTCACAGGAAAATATATACCTAAGCGAAGAAAAAAACCAAAAATCATTAGAAAAACATTTTTCTAATGATTGGGAAAAACATGTCACGCTAAAACTCATTCCACTTGCTAAAGCCACACAAATGCACACAACTCCATAGAGTCCTGCAGCCCGATATTAGTTTGGCTGAAAGTCAATGAAACTCACAAAATTCGTTCTTTTATCCTTTCCTTAGATAAGTTACATACAACTTGCACCAGCTCACGAAATATTAATAGAACATTCAACATCCATTAGCCTAATTTTACCACTCAGTGTTCATTTTATGCTGGTGTACATTTAAGGAACCCAAGAAACAAGTGAGACCCATGTGTTTGGAGAAATTTTGGTGTAACCCCATATATTTGAAGAAAATTTAGTGAGACCCCAAAGTTTCATAATTCATAAATCGACACCTATATTTCGGGGATTCGGGGACGGGGCAGATCGGGGACGGGGCGGAGCGGGGCAGGGACGGAGCGGGGAACGGATTCGGGGCGGGGACATGCCTATCTCCACCCCCTATCCAATCCCCAAACATTTTCAAAAAAAATCTCCATATCCTATCCAATCTCCAAACAGATCTCCATATTGCCGATCCGTTCGGATCGGAGATCGGATCGGATTCGGACGGGGCGGATGAAATGGCCAACCCTAAACCCAATGAATGTCGGGGAAAAACGAAGATTGCGGCTTTATAAACGTAAAAATGTAAAGAAGATATATTTACGTTTATACATACAACAGTCTAACCCAATAAATGTTGGGGCAAAGCGAAGGTTGTAGCTTTATAAATGTAAAAATATAAAGAAGCTATATTTTCGTTTATGAAAATATATTATTAACATGTTTTATTTTACGTTTTCTTGTAATACATGAATTTGATACATTATTACCGAAAATAGATAAAAACCATTTTTTTTCCCCTTTGGGTAACCCGTAACTGAATTATCTTGTCTATAAAAAAAACTAAAACCTTTTTAATGACTAGACTAGATACAATCATACTTACTCCTATTTCTGATGTAAAAGATTGACACTAAATAAATACAGTATATCGAAAATACTACGTAATAGTAGGACACCTGATATTCACTAATACAGTACATTACTACTAAATTGATTTTGGTGGGCTAGGACTTCCGGCCCCACTATGATTTTCACTTTCCTCCCCGGGAGTAAAATGTTGTCTAGAAAAAGCAAATTAGAATTTCTAGAATACCACACCCAGAGTGTTTGGTTCGTTACTCTTTTTTCGAAGGGTATGTACGTCCTGAGTTCAAAACTTCATGGAAGAGGTAGTTGACTCTCGTTGTAACCACTTAGTTCTAAAATCCTACTATCATTTGGAGAAAGAAAAGAAATAAATTTCTAAAAGGGGCAAAATAAAGTCATAGAGGGGATTCTTAAGAACATGTATCTAAAATTCTTTTAAGTTATTGTTACAAGGATAGAACCAGAAGGTGGCTAAAAGGATTCTTTAAACTATGAAAAAGAATGTGAACAATGTTTTCAATAACTCAGATGTTCGGGTCAGTTTATGTGCACTTTGACTAATCTTGAGAGTCCAATCACACCAAGAGCCGGCCTCTATATTTGGGTTGCCTAAGCCGGCCTTAAACTTGGTTGCCCACTTACATTGCGCTTTTAACTTGAAATACATAAAAAAAAAATCAAAAATCAAAATATAACCCCGTGAAAGTGTTTTATGATTAGCACGATCTAATTCAAAGAAAACACTTCGCACTGCATTTTTTGAATCAAATTCTTCTTGGCTTTTATATCCAAGATTTGTATGCTTCTCATTCTCTCGAATAATCAGTTCTCCCCAACTATGTCGGGATGGAGACTGGTTTTATATTCTTGGACCAAAAAATCAAGGTCGGGACTTGAGAGCCCGATGAATCAAGAAAATTACTCCATCTGTCTCTAAAAAATCTAGCTAAATATAGCAAAATGACTTTTTAAAAAATATCGATTTATGGAATGAAAAATTCCGATCCTTGGATTTTGCTAAGAGCAACTGCACCTTCTCATGTTTTCTATTTTGAGATCATGGTTGTGTTTGAAACCAGCACTTTCAGAGAAAAATGTGCAGTTTTGTGTTTTCTTCTAAAAGTGAAAATTTAGATTTTGATATGATTGAATTTTTGATATTCTGGCATTGCCACTGAATTCAAAAGGTAGTCTTTACTCAAGTTAACTTATAAAAAAATAAGGGTCCGGGATAAGCAACTGTTGCTAAAAACTTGTTTATTGTTGGTTTTTCTTTGCCCTAGTCCGGGGGATTGCTCAAGCCCGGGAAGCTTGTGGGGTTCACACCTGGGCCAGCTCTGATCCTACCGCCCACTTGCTGAGAGCCCAATTGAAAAGGTTTGTACCCAACAAAAAGTATCTAAAAATAATTAAGAAGTCAAAATACATGAACGGAATTCATTTTCTCACAGAAATGAAGTGAAATCTACCTAACATTGTCCAATTGATTCCCACTTGGGTTGCACATGCTCCTGTCCAAATCGGAATGGACTCATTCCGTAATACTGCCACATGCTTTTGTTTTCGGGGAGCAAAAAACACCATCAATTAATTTAACTTCTGATATCTTATGGAGGAGTAAAAAAAAAAACACATGCACTCCTAATACAGTACCCAAAGTCAAACATCATATTTGCAGATTGAAACCGTACGATTCACTTCAAAACATGCATGATGACTAGGTGAGAGTTGTTATAATGGGCCAAAATATAACGATCGAATGGGTCAATTTAAATTTAAGAAATATTTGATGGTAGAATGTACAAAGCAGCAAATAGTTATCAGCATATATATATAAGAAGTTTTCTATGAGGGCTCTCTCACAAAAAAAGTGCGGGAAAATAGTTGTGAGAACGGCCCACAACTGTTTTCCCGCACTTTTTTTCGTGAGGGAGCCCTCATAAGAAAATTTGTATATATATATATAGGAAAATTTTCTAGTAAGGACCTCCCGTAAATAAGAAAAAATGTAATTTTTTCACTTAAAAAATTGTTTTTGGGAAATCCGAACTGTCCAATGTGTTTAAAATGTGTTTTCAAGGGTACAAGGGAGAAATCTTCAAAAAAAAAAATACCGGGAAGGGATTGATCCAAACAGTTTTTCACAAAAACTGTATATTTACAGAATGATTATGGTACTCCAGAGTTATTTTTTGCCTGTTAAAATTATTCTTATTTTCTATATCGTAACTAAATTATAGTACTCCGGAGTTATTTTTCCGAAAGTATGATTTTGTTAGATGAACATTTACTTAATCTTTTTTGTTACAAGAATTAATTATATATAACTTATTGCCAACTAAAGGGAACCAATAACAGTGGAGTACCACACCAAAATGCACACACCTTTAGTCAAGTCTTCCATTTGTATTCAAATTGCCAAAAGTCATTTTTACTTAATTGCTAAAGTGGTAACTAAGTTTTTCTTAAAATTTTAATGACATAACTGCCAACAAAAAAAAGGGATGGACTCCAAAAAAAAGAAAATCACCTGGGATGCTTTTAGCAATGAGAAATTGAAGTGTTAAAATTTATGCGTACTGTGGTCCCGACACAATCATATTATATATATAATTTTAAAAAAATCTAATGAAATTATATATATTTTTTATATAATTTAATACTGTCTGCTCAGAATCGTTTGTAAGAGACCAACATATAGATGAGATAGCTCAACAACAAAAAAAAAAAAGAAAAGAAAAGAAAAATCAAATAAATTTTCAACCAAGATAAATATGTACTTTTCTTTCCGATAAACCTGGGCGTACAGAAAGCTATGTACAGAAAATGTACATGCCTTCGGGGACCCACTTTTGGGTCCCACACGAGTGATCCGAACTTTGATTTGAAACGGTGGTAGTTTGGTTCAAGCACTTCTAACCGTTCGATTGAGCTGATTTTTTGTGGGCCCCCTCGAAAAAATGTTTTAAGAACAATTAACGGTTCGGATCACTCGTGTGGAAGCCAAAAGTGGGTTCCCGAAGGCGCTATGTACATTTGCTGTACATAGCTTCCTGTATGCAGTGTCCTTTTCTTTCATATACTGTAGTACTTTAGATCAATTTTCTTTAAAGTACGATGCCAAACATTTAATTATGGAGGTGGTGGGGGATGATTGATCCTTACAAACGGAGAAAGAGGGAATTGGCAGGATCCGGAAAACATGCAGATGCTGGGAGGCCAGGTGGGTCCAACCAGAAGAAAAATTCTAGGGCACGGGTTTGAATCGAAAGAATTTTTTTTTGAAAAGAATAGGGTCAATTTCACTTACCTCCCCTGTGGTTTCTGTTAATTACAAGTGCCTCCCCTGATTTTTCTAAAATATAGGAGTAGTAGTGATCTCCTTTGTATTTGAAACCTATGTTTTAAAACCCGGACCGGTGAGCGAACCGGAAAAGTAGCCGGGTGGACGGGTCACCGGTTCAACCGCGGTTGAACCGTGATGTCATAATTACATCAAATATAAATAATAATATATATAAATAAAATAATTGTACATAGAAAATTAGTTCATGTTGAAAATAATGAAGAATAAGTCCAACAACACTTGAAATGGGGAGAAGTTCGCTTTTCCAAAGGTTTTCAAGCCTGGGGAGTAAGTTTAAGAGAATCCCACATCGGAAAGGAGAATTTTGGGAAACCCTTTTGCTTCTATAAAGTTCCCTTCTGCTGTTTGTGAACACTTACAGCTGTCGTGCTGTCTAATTGGCACTGAAGAAGCACTTTTCTTTACTTTTGCCAGTTCAAAATTTCCTAACGGGTCAGTTAAACCGCTCCCGTTTTTGTTGAGTCGGCGGTTCGACCGCTGGTTATGAACGGTTTTCATTAAAGAGGCCGGTTCTGTAATTAGAGCGGTTTTTAGGATGAACCGAACCGGACTAGGGACTGGTTGACAATTCCACCGGTTGAACCGGCCGGTCCGGTCTGGGTTTTAAAGCATTGTTTGAAACTATTAGAGTGGCGATCTCCTTTATGGGCTTTGCTAACCTCCACCCACTAAGCGGAGGATAACAAGTATAAGCATTTTTATACATTATACATTATTATCACATTTTTATAAACTATTAAAAAAATTATTGTACCACATGTTTTAATCTCGTGTTTTTGTCATTATATGGTGTATATATGTATGTTTGTGTCTGTGCATATAAATACCTATTAACTTTTTCCATTCTTTTATTCAAGATGAATACAAAAGCAGAAAAAATGGCGAAAATTAAAGATGAAAAAATATTCAATAAGACTGGAAAAACCTTAATTTTTCTTTTAAATTAAGAAAAATAAGACTCTTCAAATTAGATAATCAAAATTATCAATGGTTGAAGGGTGGGAATGTAATATATTTATATTCAAAATATATGTATAAACATACAATCTATATTTTAATAAATCAACAAAATGGGCAAGGGTGATAAAGATGGTTAGTATTGTGGCAAAAGGAAGGGTATTTTTGTCATTTTATAAACAAATTAACTGGTCTTGGATGGAAAGTTAACGCTTGTGGGAATTTTTATAATGGTTTCAAAACCAAGAGAGGTCAGTGATATTTCAAAAAAAGAAGAAGAAGTTTATGCATTTGTTAGAAACCTTAAGGGGAGCTAGTGAAAATTACCCAAAAGAAAAGCCACCACGTGGTCTCCACATGGGGTTTTAAAAGTTTGGCATGTCAGTGCCCTCTCTCACAAAAGACAGATCTTCTTCTGCAATTAATAAATACTGACATTTTGACTTTTTAGAGACTTCTCCTCCGTAAAATAAAGAGATATTTCCATAAAAAGTACAAAGATATTTGTAGTGTAAGAAATTAGCTCAAATCAGTTTTTAAGTCGATGTAGTGTAAGAAAAATGACATGTGTCGTAAAACACAATAAATCATGTTTTGAGTTTAAGTTAGGAATTGGAACAATGCAGCCATTAATAACAAAAGGTCAAAAAGAGAGAATAGAGAAATAATTTATCACCAATATTCGCAAAAAACATCTAATTCCTGATTTTTTTTTGTTCGCAGAATCAATTTTTCCCAGAGACTGTTAATACTGTATTTTTTAAGAAAAAGCACAGTAGACTTGGGTTTGTAAAATTTGCTTTGCGCTTTTCTCCTCACAAAAAAATTATTATTGTTTCGTAATCCGTGTTTTTTCCACTTTCGTATTTTTTTTTTGTCAAAATTAGTTAATTATTTTTTTACTTTTTTGATGTATAATGTATTTCTATTAAAAAAAGTCAAAAAGTTTGTTAAAATATTAATACAATTGAATAAAGACAACAAAATACGCAACCCTATATAATATTTTTTTTATCTCATAACTAACAATCAAACAAGATCGAATCAGTTTTCTAACCAGAGCCAACACAGTCTTTGATTTTTCCATTGGACAAGATACGTGTTCGTGGCACAAATTGTTGGTCCTGCTTTGAGATTCCAACTTTTTAAGAACCGTACATAATTGTACCATAAATAGAAAGAAGTACAAACATTTCTTTGTTAATAACTTTTTTAATTGGCCCTATATTAAGTGAGTGAAGAAGCTCAGCATTATATTAAGTGATCACCAATTTCTTTCCCAAACAATGTGGGACAATATTTCTTAGAAGAATAGATGAACGATTTGGTTCTAAGAATGGAAGGGAGTCACTGGAAGAGGTTGCAAGAAGTAGGGGAGTCGCAGGGGGGTGGTGAATAAAGGCTGTTATTAGACCACCTATATCGTTATTTACTTATGTATCGGTCGATTCTATCCTATATCAATTAATATATGGCCCTATCATGAACATTGTTATTATTTTTATAGCAATTTAAAATTCTGGGTGAATCGACGGTGGCCGATGGTGGCAGGCAGGGGAGGGAGGAGTGAACCAATATTTTTTTTTTTTGCACTTTTTACAGTTTACGAAAATTTGATCATCGTTAAGCAAATATGGTTTTTGTTGGAGATACTGAAGACATATTTTTTGATACTTGGAAGAAAAAACCACGTCTTGTTGGAAAAGATGGTAAACCAATTATGGTATTTTATAAGGAAGCACGTTTCAAAATAATAAAATAAATTATTCTAGCAGAGATGATTATAAACAGTAATTACTACAGATTTACTTTATAAGCATAGTTTTAGAATGTATTTGAATATTTTTATTTATTTTTTGCTGAGAAAAATGCATTAACTTGAAAAGTGGCCAAAACTCTCAATATATTTGTTTATTTTTTCATGTCCCAAAATATTTGTCCAACTTGGAGTTGACTGTAAAATCTATATCTATATTTAAACTATTATGCGGAAAACAGATTTAACAAGATCTTGAATTCAACACATCTCAAGAACAATAAATTAAACGTACCTTTCGTGGCCATCGAGATTAGAGAGAACGAACCCCTTAATTAGAATAACCTTAATTTTAGGCTCACCTTCTTTTCTCTGTCTCTAACCTTACAGAATACCCAAATACTTTATTGATGGAAAAACCGTGTAGAAGGGTAAGTATTCTATTCTTTTATAGAGGAGAGGAGAGGGCCTTAGAGATAATTATAAAAGACTCCTAATCCATCAAGGACTCTTTCATGTACAATATTTCCCAAACAAACTCTAGTTGGTTATGATGACAAACCATATCTTTTATTGGCTTATATGATATTGGAGTCCCAATTGTAACAAACATGGATAAACCATGGGGTCCTTTTTTTTTTTTTTTTTTGAATAGAAAAACATGGGGTCTTAGTGGGACACAAAAACGTGAGTCTAACATTGACTTCTCCAAGTAACCATAATGCATTGAAGAGAGTTCATTCTCATCAAATACCAAAATTTAAAAAAAAATGGAGGATATATATTCTTGGAAACTTAGTTTTTTTTTCTTTTTATAGTAATAATTTTGTCCTCTTAATAAATTTAAGTCTAAAAATTAGACAAATACAGTAAATTGGAACGGTGTCATTTTTTGGGTCCACATGGAGGTGGGAAAGGTTAGAAAATCAATGAACTAGGGTGGACTCTTAATTTAAAACAACATAAAAATAGAGTGGACTCTCACAAAGACACAATATCTCTTTTGTAGAATCTTTATATCCAACTCAAAGTTAGTTGGCAGTAAGTGTAGAGGCTCAAGTGATCACTCATTTAATCCCCGATCAACGTGAGACTATATTCCTTAACATCTCACGTGCAGTCACATTTGAGGTCTGTCACATGTAGCCTTTTTTTTGGTCTGTCATCATGGGTGTGGATTGCGAATTTTTATAAAGTGTGGGGTGGAATGAGTCCCGCTCTGATACCATGTGAAAACATTTTATCCAAATCAAAATCAATTAAGAATGAATAAAGATGCCCTACGTTATAGTTATCACACATTTCATCCTTATACAATGTGGGATTATATTCCTTGAATACTCTTCCCCTATTCCAACCACCCCTTGAGCACCACATCAACGGTAATTAGTATAATTAATCCCTCTTTAACCACTCCTAATTCCTGGCATTTGTGTCATGTGGGCAGTGGGACCTTTCATAAATGTATATCTATTTTTACAGCTAATACATGTGTTCCCAACCCACTTGCGACCCGTTATCTGGCAGGGTCACGAGTGAACACATAAATGTCAATTCTTGAGATTTCGGGTTCAAGTCAATAGAATTATTAACATTACTCTGTCGTAGTAATTTAAGTCTATGATACATATACTGACATCCAATCGGTTAGCGGAACCAAAAAAAAAAAAAAAAAACACCTTGTCGAGTATCGGGTTTTGGTCGTTGTCCTATAAAAATGCATCTTGCCATTCACTTGATTTCTACTTTTGGCGTTTCTGTCAATTTAGTCCTTGCACTTTTTAGTTTGATTGGTTTCAACTTTATAAATTGTGTCAATCTAGTCTAATCGGGTTTTGGTCGTTGTCCCATCTTGGTATTCAAGCACAGAGATAAGACTCCCAAGCCTTAGTGTGGAGTAATTATTGGTAGTTTCAGACTACAGAAGTAGTATCCCAAATCACTCAAATATTTTTATAGAATTTACACATTTATTCGTGAGTCCTACAATTTGTGAATACATAGTACATACCGAAAATATGATTTTTGTTCCTATAGGTATTGAAATTTGATTGGCCCGATCTCTGAAACGGACGAAGATATGAATTAAGGTTGTGGATCCGGTAGGGACTTGCAGTGATCCAAAAATTGAATAATCGAAATCCTTCTCGCCCAATGGGGAGAGAGTATGTGATGTGTGCGGGGTGCACAACACACGTGTTGTGTCTGGCTGTCGAGCTCGCTCCGGGTCCGTTATTCGATCCAAACCGTTCATTTTGTTCATCTTGTCGAGTATGTATACCATGTAAAAATTCAGGTTGATCGAACATCAGTAATTATCTTTTAATTAAGACCGCATTTTTTATGGGAGCAAAACAGTTCAAGAAATCGTTGTAGGTGATTTTTTTTTTCCCACAAAACTGCAAGTTAAATGGCGACCAATCAATTAGTTAGTCCGATCAACTTGAATTTTTAAATGAGATACATACTCGATGAGACGAACAAAATGAACAGTTTGAATCAAACAATGGGACCCAGGACTGGCTGCACAGCAGTGCATAGTACGTGTGTTGTGCAGGGGTGCACAACACACACATGACACCCCGCCCAAGGTTTTAAATGACACTATCTGAATACGTAACTATAACAATCACGATGTAAAATTGTTAGAAGTATTGGATACGTTATTGTAACGGTCGTGAACTTTTCAAAATTCATTTTTCAAAAAAAAAAAAAAAAATTTGTAACGGTCGAGTATCAATCGTAATAGCCATGAAACCCCTTACATCGGAACAGATCGATTTGAAACAGAAACGCGATTTTCCTTCTCATCGATATATTTAAATATAGAAATATCAAAAGTCTCGACAACCGTTATGAATTGAATTGGCCAATATGACCGTTATCAATCGTAATAGTGTAGTATTTAAAAACATGAATTTTAACTCTTAAAAACATTTTAGGGCATCTCTAGTGCACTACCTAAAAGAGTTCCCTAAAGTGTTCTAACTAGTTAGCTAAGAAAAATTCAAAAAAATGGTCTCTAGTGCACAAAAATTGACTCCCTAAAATCCTAGGTGGCACCCTTCACTACATAAATTGCCTTAAGTGACTACTTAAATTTGGGGAGACGCTTAAGGAGAGAGAAAGAGGAGAGAGATAGAAGGAAGGAGAGGAGAATTTTGTGGGACCACTTGGCACCCTTCACCACTTAAATGGGTCACACTCTAAAAGATAATGAACATTTTTAGGGAGTCCCATTAAAGTGCATTTTTTCTTAGCTAGCTAACTAAGTTCTTAGCACACAAAATAAGGTCTCACATGTGTTTAGTTGTACACTTTAGCAAACATTTTTTAAGTAGTGCACTAGAGATGCTCTTAAAACATGAATTTTAGAATCTCCATAGCCGGGACAAAGGTTTTAACTTTTATTTTCCACACTCCCAAATTATTATCCACACCCCATTTTTGTCTTTTAGTGAATTTTTTACGAGAAATTTAATTCCCCATCCGATACGAAAAATATTGGTATGATCCCACCCTATGTAGTTTGAAATGTTATGATTTCATCCTGTAATATAATTTCCGGACAATTGTGCCCTTATTAGGTATTTAAATAGTATATATGTTAATAATTTTTTCAAATGTTAAATGGTAGGACCAAAAAATCCGGAAAACTAACTCATCCTTTTAACGTCCCATGATTGGAATATTTTAAATATCCATTATACGGGTGCTGAAATCTCGGTTTTCAAATAAAAAATTATTTCTTTTCCTTAAGTATCAAAATCTACCCGAATTCTTTTCCTTAGTTTAAGCTTCATTTGAAATTCAAATGCTCTAGTCCAACTCCATAGTAGTTCGACTACTTATACATCAATACCAGTTTGAACATTCATGTTCAAATAATTCAATTCATCACACCAGTTGTGGGATCCAGAAAGTTGGAATTCAACAATTCCTCAAGCGATTCGTCAAGTAATTTTGTCGGTATCGAAAAAGGTATTATATATCACCATTGTTTGGATTTTTTTCGTGATAACAATTACGGTTCATGAAGCCCATTTCGATGGATGAAAAAAAGAAGAAATCATCAACACACTTTAATACACCAGTGGCATTTTTCACACAAAAATTATGATTTTCTATTTCACCACATTTGTCACACATAAATCATGATATCCTATGTTACCATCAGACGTTAATGTTGATTTTCTATCTCCCTCAAGTTCAATCCTTTGATTACTGTCATTATTCCTCCTAAGCTTGATTGGTATGGGGTCTCGCGCACATCTCCCTCATTAACCTCTGCCTTGCGAGCCTTTTTAACCTTACCCCCTCTTGCTCCGTCTATGGTTGACCTCTTTCCTTTACTTGCCTGCCCGTCGGTATTTTTATCTTTCATCTCGGTAGTCTCACTCCTACCTTTATTTCTCGAAGTACTTACGTAAAAAATCAGAAAATAAACCACAAGTAAACAACTTACTCCGATTAACTCAAAACAATCACATTTACAAACGGGGGTGTCTGAAAGAAACTTTGAAGGTGAGATATTTTAGGTGATCATGATTTTGGTTTGTCATGTATAACAACTGTATAGTACCATTGGTCAATGATTATATTAAACAATATTCAACACCAAAACTAGGAAACTTTGGAGAAACACCAACACCAAAACCATATTCAATGATTATATTAAACCATTTTACAACCCATCCCACATATGGGTAATAGCAACACCAAAACTAGGAAACTTCTCCCATGGTTCATGATTTTTTACACAACATCAGAAACATACCATATTAAAATCTAACAGCCAACCTTGGTACATTCAAAAACCATATTCAATTCAAACATGGGACGATTAAAAAACATTGGACGTTTAGCATTCTTATAGGACAAACATGGGATTTTGTCAAACCATCATATAATCCAATTACAGTACATTGAACATGCCATATTAATACACCATTTTGACGTCACACCATAGCCCATATGGGTAATAGCAAAATCAAATATTGGAAACTTGTCCGATGTTACATTGGTACACCATAACTCAACTTCCAATGAATATGAAAATGATAAAACAGTGTTCCATTTTTCTCATATCATAAAAAACATACCATCCCGACAACTAGAAGATAACCATGGTACACTCAAGAACCATAATCAATTCAACCATATATCACTACTTTTGGCATCCTAAACAACTAATGTTAAGTGTTTATCCAACCAAAAACATTCAAGAACTGACTACCATTGCTACATTAAAAAACCATAATCAAATCAAGCAGAAATTTCCATAAATTCCCAAAACCTCCCAAATCTAATTCCCAAAAACGGCAAACCCTATATCGAATAGATTCAATCGATTAAAAAAAGGATTGGCATTCGTATGAATCTAAGAAAAAATGGGCGATTGTAGAGTGGGGAAAAAAACTTACGAGCCATTGGTATGGTTAGGCTTTCACCCCGGTGAACAAATCAGCAGCCGTAGCCTGCTTAGGTTTTCAATTCGGCAGCCATAGCCACCCTGTAGCCCACCAGTTTTGACTCTTCTCCTTCGTCGTACATTGCCTGAGTAACCAGATGGCGTTGTCTCCGGGAATTTCGGGTTGTGGGATGGTGGGGTGGGACGATATGGGTAGTCGTTAGGGTTCCACTGATTAGTTAGGGATTGGGGATTTCAGGATGGGACGATTTTGGTAACGGCTAGGGGATCGTCGGAAAGTTAGGGATTTAGGTTGTGGGGTTTCGTATCACTGGAAGAGTAGGGATTGGGGTTTGGGATTTTCGGAATGGTTTTCACCGACATAGTAGTGGGGATGGATGGGAGTAATGGGACGATTTTGGGATGGAAAACATCCTACCACAGTAATAAGGGGAAAAGTCTTCCACGTGCCAGACTTTAGTCCCTTTGTGAGACATTTAAATTGATCGACGGTTTTGAAGGATTTGTGACTATTAATTTCTTTCAAAACTGTTAACAAAAAATAGGAAATTACATTACATAAGGGCTTTCTGGGTATTTTTAAATTTTGAGATGGGATCATAACTATTCAAAACGATTGGGATGGCATCATAACGTTTTTTTTAACCTCTAATGAACTTCCTCATTTTTTACACATGAAAATTTCACTAGAAGACAACAAAAAGAGTGTAGATAACAATTTAGGGGTGTGGAATTTTGAGATGCAAAAATTCATGTTTTTAAATACTACAATAAGTTGATGGAAATTCATGTCAAATTTTTTTATCCAATGCAAAATAAATTACAATAGTCACCCATTCCTTAACACTCTTCCCCATTTTCCAACAACCCCTTGAGCCCCACATCAACAGTAATTAGTATAATTAATCTCTCTTTAACCACTCTTAATTCCTGGCATTTGTCATGTGGGCGGTGAGACCTTTTATATATCTGTCTATATTTACAGCTAATATATGTGTCCCCAACCCACTTGCGACCGGTTGTCTGGCACGGTCATGAGTGAACACATAAATATCAATTCTTGAGGTCTTGGGTTCAATTAACATCAGTCTGTCATAGTAATTTAAGTCTATAATACATATACCGACATCCAATAAAAAAAAACCTACTATAAAATCCCATCTCAAGTTGATTTATCCTATAAAAATGGGACAGTGATACGTGTACAGAGGTTTTGGGACAGAAATTGTACCGATCACACACGGGGACCCACTTTTGGGTCCCCGTGTGCGATCGGTACAATTTCGGGTCCCTTTTTTCTGTACCCATATCTTTATCCATAAAAATGCTTCTTGCCATTCACTTGATTTCTACTTTTGGCCTTTCTGTCAATTTTGTCCTTGCACTTTTTAGTTTGATTGGTTTCAACTTTTTAAATTGTGTCAATCTAAGTCTAATCGGGTTTTGGTCGTTGTCCCTTCTTGGAATTCCAGTACAGATAAGACTCCTAATTGCTCAGTAATTTCAGACTACAGTTACGAGGTTACCCTGAACCACTCAAATTTTTTAAAAAATTTATATATTTATTTGTGGATCCTACAAACCGGAAATATTATTTTGGGTAAACCTACAGGTACAGAAAGTTTGGAATAGAAAATGTACCGAGCTGCTTGAGGGACTCACTTTTGGATTCCATACGAAAGATCCGAACCGTTCATTAGTCTTAAAACATTTTTCCGATGGGCCCCATAAAATTTCAGCTCAATCGGACGGTTAGAAGTGCTTAAACCAAAATACCACCGTTTGAATCCAATTTTTTTTTATTCAAACGGTGAGACTTTGGTTTAAGCACTTCTAACCGTCCGATTGAGCAGAAATTTTATGGGGCCCCTCGGAAAAATGTTTTAAGAATAATGAACGATTCGAATCGCTCGTGTGGGACCCAAAAGTGAGTCCCCCAAGCAACTCAGTACATTTTCTGTTCCAAATTTTCTGTACCCCAAGTCGGGTCCTATGATTTTTGTTCATATAGATATTGAAATTTGATTGGCCTGATCTCTGAAACGGACGAAGATATGAATTAAGGTTGTGGATCCGGTAAGGACTTGCAATGATCCAAAAATAGAATAAATCGAAATCCTTCTCGCCCAAGGGGGAGCGGGTGTGTGATGTGCGCGGGTTGCACAACACAGGTGTTGTGCCGCGCTGTGGAGCTCACTCCGGGTTCTATTATTTGATCCAAACCGTTCACTTTGTTCGTCTTGTCGAACATGTATACCACATAAAAATTCAGGTTAATTGATCGGACATTGGTAACTATCTTTTAATTAAGACTGCATTTTTCGAGGGAACAAAAAAGTAGGTATTTTCTTTTTCACAAAACTGCAAGTTAAATGTGACCAATCAAATAGTTATTAATGTCCGATCAACCTAAATTTTTAAATGGGATACATACTCGACGAAACGAAAAAAATGAACTGTTTGAATCAAACAATGGGACCCAGGATGGGCTGCCCAGCACACACAAGACACCCTGCCCAAGGTTTTAAATAACAGTATAACACTATCTGGATACGTAACTATAACAGTCGCGGTGTAAAATTTCTAGACGTATTGGATACATTACTGTAACGGCCATGAACTTTACAAAATTCATTTCCTAAAAAAAATTATAATGGTCGAGTATTAGTCGCAATAGCCATGGATTCCCTTACATCGAAAGAGATCGATTGAAATAGAAACGCAATTTTCCTTCTCATCGATATAATTGAATATAGCAATATCTTTGGTTCAAAGTTTTATTTGATTTCCGAGTTACCCAAAAAAAACAAAAAAAGAATATAGCAATATCAGAAGTCTCAACAACCGTTATGAATTGAATTGGCCGATACGACACGTAGAGGAACATGGTTCACCTTGTTCGGTTTGGGTCTCAAAAACACACCCTGCACAGTCTCCAATAAAATTTTATTAATTTCTATCTCTCTCTACTCATTACTTCCAAAAATCTCCCTCAAAACCCAAACCGAACGAAGTCGTTAAAACCTTTGTTTCGGCTATGGAGATGTTAAAATTCATGTTTTTAAATACATTAAGTTGATAGAGATTCACTTTTCTGAATGACTAGAAGTAGGGATGGGCATGGGGAGGGTAGGGGGTGGATACCACTACCTCCATCCCCAAACCCATATCAATCCACATTCCCTTCCCAATCTCTACTGGGGATTTTTTTTTAACCTCCATCCCCACCCCAATGCGGGGAATGGAGATCCCCACGGGGAATCGGAGATCCAAAAGTTTACTCAAGCTATTAAAGTGAATACCAAAGAAGTTCTATTAAAATCCAAATCTAATGACAAAAGTGGTTCCCAAAGATAATTAAAACATACCAAATCACTCAAAAGTGCTACCACTGTTCTAGTTCTTATTCTTTTTTTGTCTTTGGTTTTTGGGTAGATTAAAATTTCATTCATAAGTACCACATAAAACAGAAGTAAAGGAGAAAATCTTCCTTATACAACCAACCAAGAAGTTATAAGTTATAAACTTATCCGGGGAAAAAAAAATTATAAACTTATAATATAATATACTTATATATGTTAACAGGGATGCGGGGAGGGGCGGGGAGGGGAGGGGAGGGGAAAGGGGATCGGGGCGGGGACTGACTATACTATCCCCTACCTGATTCCCGTAATTTTTTTAAAAAAAATTCTCATACCCTATCCGATCTCCAAAAAAATCTCCGAATCCCCTACCCATTCGGGAAGGGGACGGGTTGGATCGGGGAGGGTTGGCTGAGATGGCCATCCCTGGCTAGAAGATCGGCCAAAATTAAGCACGCATATGCGACTTTATCATTTGTTAAAATTAACTGGTTTACTGACCCATACACAAGTACTAATCTGGAATTCTTTAGTGGATGTTGTGCCGAAAGTCTAAATGGCCAGACGCCCGCAAGTTACGCTTATCCTCGCACGTACAAACTGGGATTGGGAGTGACAACGAAACTCATACGTCATTGTTGGCCCAATTTCGAACATATGAAACTCAAGATTATTTTTTTACTTTTTCTTATAATCAGAAGTCCGGGACCGCGTAAAACTCACCGTCCACTAGTGGAGGCTCTACTTGTAGCCAGAGCAAATGTTTTGTATGTATTAATACTAAAAGTTGATAGCACTTAAGAAATTTCGTATTTAAAACTTTAGGAGGGAGACCTTAAGATAGAGAAAACCTCTATGAAACTCAAGATTACCATATGAATCTTGGGCCCACATTCTTGATATTTACGCAAAAATCGGTCTCTGTATATAGAGTCCGTATATATAATCTTCCAAATTGTCAATCCTAAACCTCCTTTGGTTTTGAACTTTTGGGCATGTTTGATAATTGTTGTAGGGGAGAGTATTGGATTTGTAATCCGAGGGAATTGTTATAACATGTTTGTTTTGGATTTGGTGAGGGGGATTACGGGTCCATCAGGATTAGTATAGATCCAAAAGGGGAAATATAGGAAACAAACGGGAGGTAAGTACTCCTAATTTAGTCAGGAGTTCAAAAGTCCGATGTGCCCTTAGATATTTTGCTGCATTTCAATAATGTCATGTTTCATCTCTAGTTAATTTTCGTTGGGTCATTTTTTCTAAGGTTAATGTACTTATTTTATCTATAGTAATTAACTATTTCATGAAGAAAGCTGTCAACATGATCTTATTCAACATGGTGCGTATCTTCTTCTTCTTTTTTTTTTTTTTTTTTTTGTATGTGCGCGCGCGTAACATGGTACTATGCTATATATATATATATATTTGGATGCTATATTTTATTTTCTTTGTTATATGCTCGTATTATGAAAAAATATAAAATATTTCAGCTTAAAACAATCTAGTTTTTAGTTAAATGAATTTTGTAAATGAATGAGCCAAGGGCGATTTGGACAATTGAGCATATAACCCCACAACTATAACAAAAAATCAAACAAGTAATTACGACTTCGATGAAAATTTTGGTCAAAGAAACTCATACTCGCATTGCAAGAGCGTATGTCACATAATTTGCATACGAGTGCGTGAGATGAAAAGAGTGCGTTGAATCACATTTCAAACTATTAAGATTTGTGAGAGCAAAGGTTGAGAGCAGAAATACGTGCGAGGCATTTTGAAGTATCACGTGATCGACTAAGCAGGGGTGGACGCATGATGTACTATCAGTTTGAAAATAGAATATATGAGAGATTAAGTGAAGCTAATTTCGACAAAATTGTAAATATTCCATGTTAGTTAGAGTAAGATCTAGAGAATAGAGTATAAGGTCTTGGTGCAAAATTACCAAAATGTCAAAAAATATATTTACATGGCTGTAGCCTGTAGGAAATTATAATCTAATGGGGTCAACTCACCCACTTGTTTCCATGTGTGTCTGCCCATGTGAGTAAGAAAAGAGCCACAAGTTGAAAAACAAAATGAAAAAGAGAGAAGAAAAAAAAAAAGAAAAAAGAGAAAAGAAGAAGCAAGCAACAATAATACCATACAGATGTGTGTGCCTATAGCAAATTTATGGTGAAGCACCCACCACACGCATGCTAGCACGAGAGAAATCTAAGGCAACACACCGCATGTGCACACATGGATGGGCCACAAGGCTGTCCTAATAAAGGACTACAGTCCTGCATCCTTCAATCATGAGGGTACCCCTACGAATGTTTTCACCCCTCCTATCTTTTTATAGAGGTCCAAAAGTTGAGAACTGGAGTAGCCTCTTTGTTGTCAAACCAGAAGTTCAGGCCAACATTGGGATTGGTTCATTTATGGATACATGTGCTCCACAGCTTTTCCTTTGAAATCTTTTGGACTTTTTTTTTTCCTCATCTTTTTATAATGAATCTTACTTCTCTTAAATGTGAATTTGGATTGCAAAGAATAGTAATGCTACGCGGACACCATATTCGCGCACACCAGCTCATCCGGACCGTCCAAACGCTTTTTGGACGGTCTGGATTTGAAACCGGTCATAAAGGTCATAAATGCTTTATGACCGGTTTCAAATCTCCGTCCAAAAAGCGTTTGGACGGTCCGGATGGAGTGGTGTGCAAATGGTGTGCATACATGTGGTGTACGCGCGGATTTTTCCTTGCAAAGAATGGTTTTTAATTCTTTTTGAATATTCATCATCATTGATTGTCAAGACGAATGATCGGTAGAAATGCAAGTGTAGTTGCATTTGGCACAATATTTTCAAAATGGACATGTTTTGTTTTCCAACTCATTAAATTCACCGAGAGGGAAATTGATACTACTATAAATTAAACTGCCCTTTGTCAAAACTTATGCCTAAACTTTTTGGAAGAAATTATTTCTGATCAAGGGAAGATTTGTTGTAGTTTTTTTTTGTAAACCTAATCTTAAAATTATGGATGAGAGAGCAAAAAAGGAATTTGATGGACTTGTATTAGCTCTACATTTTGTTTTGAGCAATAAAAAAATAAATCTTTTGGAATACCTACTGATATAATACAACTCAAATGGGGGCTCTGCTGTCCGTGGGGGTCGGCAGGCCCTGCCGACCCCATCCGAGCCGTCCATTTCGCTCATCAACGACTCAGATCATACCTCTCCAAAGTGTATCTGAGCCGTCCATTGTTTGATGCAATCCAAGCCGTTGATGCACGAAACGAATGGCGCGGATGGAGGTTGGCAGGGCTTGCCGACCCCCACGGACAGCAGGACCCCCGGGTTCAACTTTGTGAAGAGGGGCTGAAAATAAACTACTATTGCGGAAAGTAAATCTGCGGCCATAAATGGGCATCCCGTCAGTGAACAGTGCGAATGCATAGTTCTTCAGGAATTAGTCTTGGTGCATTTAAGTTGACACTTATAGCATGAATTAAAACACAATAAAGTAAAAAGGGTGTTAAAGGTATATATAGGATAAAACCCTAAACAGATAATGCAACAAAGGAGGAAAATGATTAGACCCATTTATGTATTCATTAGCAATTGCAGTAGTACTTTATCTTCAAAAAGGGATAATTTTGTTTGCTTTGATATGCTATAACTTTGCAGCTGGACAAAAAGTGGATTAAGGGTCCATTTGATTAGAATATGATTACCGTAAATCAAGGGTTTTGGGGATTTCTTCCCATGTACTCTTAGGATACCATCTTCTCAAGAAAAGTACTAATCCTTTATTATTTTAAAAGATATAGAGATAACAATTAAACCTGGCTTGACATAAAAGTACAAATCCTTACATTAATTAATTTTCATGTATTTTTTAAGCTAAGATAAGATAAGATAATGTCGATAAATGTGGCAAACTTTGTTGGAAATGTCTTGAAAAATGCCGACTGAGAAACTGACTAGGTGCTAATGTGCTATATATATGTCAAGTGTTCTTAGGTCAGTTCATACTTAACTTTGCTCCGATTTTATTCGGGAGATCGTTACTGTTCTATTTTTGTTTAATTTTTTGGATTTAATCCTCATACCCCGCCCTTCACAGCAAAGGAAAAATGTAAATTCTGCAAATCTTACTTTTCTCAATTTGCATTAGAGTGGGAAGATGTATGGAATCAGAACGACTGATACTAGTAAGGTTCTATCAAGAACATGAAAATCTGGTATCAAAAAGGTAAAAGAAGACCAGAAGAAGATTTAAGACATGTTTTGAAGTACTTACTGTTGGAGATTTTTATGAATTAACATGGGCAACTGAAGTCTCTACATTCGTTCTGGCGGTTTCGGAATTGAATTCTTTGTGGGCAGCTCAAAGGACTTTCTTTTGCTGTTTATATTCAGCAGTTCATATTGTGCTTGTTACCCAGATTTTCGTATTCCTGTCACTACACCCAAAACACATTTTTTTTAGAGAAACAAACAGACGAGGTTCAGCTCGCCAAGGCGTTCACCGATGTTCCGACGTTTGTGATTTAACCATTTTATCACAGACACTGATCAACCTACGACACCCTCGGTAGGCTAAGGAGACTAGTTTTCACAGGACTTGGATCGGTTTTTCTAATTCAATTTCTGTTTAGTATAATTTGTTATTTCAATTTCTGCAATTGTAATTTCTGTGTTTATATCAATGGAATTGTTTTTTGGAATTCTGTGCCGCTGTAATTTTTCCTACACTAACAACCAACAAAGCAGAAAATGCATTGGTTGTGACTGAGAGTGTGGAAATTCTATGTCCTCAACAATACTTCTCTCTCTCTCTCTCTCACACACACATCTCAAGACTCCCAACGCAGACTGAACTGTATGGTGTAAAGAGAAAAAAATACTACATAGATATATATTCATAACACAATAAAGGTACATCGAGGGAAATAAGAAAAGAAAAAACACTCGCATCATGATATATACATTAGGCAAAGTGATACACTGGAGACAGACATAACCCAGCAAAATGAATGCATTAAAAAGAACAAAAATTAGGATCTAAGTACATAAATGGCAAATGGCTATTTCAGATGCAACCAAACATTAGCAGATCCTCCTCCTCAAACAAAGCATCAGTTGAAGACACGAAGAAGCACGTACGTTGCATCTTCAAGAACATTCTCCATCAGTATAGAGCCGTTTAAAAGCTCCTACATATAACAGATATTCCATAAGAACTATCACTCCAATTAGTACCAAAATTGCTACTAGCACAGCAGCAGCAAGGTCCAAGATCCAAAAGCAGTATATCCATGACAACTCTAATCAAATAATGGCAAGGCCTGGCCACATGCACCACCCATGCATCAAATGTCATACCCATAATTGAGTATATGTTTATTCCAAAAGGAATTGCTATTCACCAAGATAAAAGGAATAATCATTCCCTGGGCCACAAGGGAAACTGAGAAATTATAATTCTGCTATATAGTACTGTTCCTTTCCAAATATTAATACGCCTCGTTTAGTCGTTTTGATGCTGGTTGTAGTTTTTATGGGATTCTTATTATGGGGGATTGAGAGTATGATTGATAATAAAGAGGTATTAATAGTGAAGAATGTTAGAACTTGTGACTCATATGGAGAGGTACCGAGAAGTTCTAGGCCAGGCTAGATGCGAAGCGGAGTACTGACCGAGCGAAGTAGAATAGAGCGATGCATCTGGCCCATCACGGATTCAATTGATTGGGCTGGGCTGTAGGCCCAATGGTTTGGGGGTGTGGGAGGCAAAGCCCCCCGCGGTATGGTACGGTGTAATTAGGGTCGGAATAGAATACGTGTAAAAATAGTCTCTATTGCAAAACCCTGGACGTATTAATCAAATAACAAAGACTCGGTTTTGCTCCCGTTGAGGTACCCGGTTTTGGGGACCACGTAAATTCCTGTGTTGATCTCTTTACTGTTTCGTATTCTATATTGTGTGTGTAATTGTTTACGCTTACAAAGAGGTTAATAACCCTCTTGTTTGATTTGCTTCGGACTAATATAAAAGATTGGTAGTAATTGGTTAGATTTGTTGTAGTAGTGGTTCATGGGGTTGTATAGTAAGAATGTCAAAATTGCTCATAGCTAATTTTCTTCCCTATTTTTACATTACGTCTGTTTCAATTTTTTTTTCTGCCATAACTCAATTTGTACCATATTTATTGCTAAATGTTTTTAGTAAAAGCATTTCTAGTGCACTATCTAAAAAATATTTGCTAAAGTGTACACCTAAGTATATGTGGAATCCTATTTTATGTGCTAAAAACTTAGTTAGCTAGCTAAGGAGGAATGCACTTTAATGTGTTACCTATATATGTTCATTCTCTCTCTCTCTCTCTCCCCCCAAGTATTTTCTCCCAATTTAGGTAGTGACTTGAGGCGTTTTAGGGAGTGAGGGGTGCCACCTAGGATTTTAGGGAGTCAATTTTGTGCATTAAAGAGCATTTTTTGAGTTTTGCTTAGTTAGCTAGGTAGGGCACTTCTTTGGGGGTACTCTTTTAAGTAGTGCACTAGAGATGACCTAATAAAATGTATATCTATTCATAGTATAGGAAATAAAACCTATGATTTAACACTTTCCGAACTAACGGTAGGTTTTTGGACACACTGAAATTCCATAAGTGAAAAAATGAAAAGTGAAGGCATGGTAAAATATAGTACTCCCTCTGTCCCTTTTTAATTGTTGAGAATTTTGTTTTGAGTTGTACTTTAATAAGTGTGTGTTTTGAAAAGTTAATGGGTAAAAGTTCGTGCAATTATTGTTTTACCCTTTTAAAAAGTTAATAGATAAAAGTGGATGACAATTTTGGAAAGTGCAGGAAAAAATTGATATAAAGATGTAAAGTGGATGTAAAAGCTGATGTAAAATGAGTAATGACCACCTTGTTGGGTTTCTATTTCTCAAAAAAAATTTATAAACAATTTATCGCTATTTTTCTACTCTCTCTACTCATTTCTCCCTCCACTCATTATCCCTATCTCCAATCATTACTCTCATTTCTCTTTCTCTCTCTCTCTCTATTTATTACCATCTCTCCAACTATTACTCTCATTTCTCAATCCACTCATCATCCTAAAAACCATTTCCAAAAATTAACCAAACACTATCTAAAAAATGGGTCTTGTTAATACGTGCCCTATGACCACATGGTAAGAGTACATTAACTCGATAGTTTTCCTCTACTTGTGTGGAAAATGAAAAGTTAACAATAGAGTAATAAATTTTTTTCTTGAGAAGACTAAAGGTTTTGAGCATGGACAAGAGTGTCCCCAACTTAATGTCTCATTTTCTCACTTTTTTCTCGTTGCTCTCAGATGAAAACCTCACTACAAGAAATTAGGTCTTTGGAGACTAATGAAATCGTCATGAAATGCATGGTTTTTGTCTCTGATAGTCTTGGTGACGAAAAATAGTTTTGCCACCTATAGGTTGTCTCCAAAAGTCACCTGGTGACGAAATTATTGTTTCGTCACCTATACTAAATTTTGGTGAGGAAATTTTTCATCACCAATTTTCAAATTATTTGTCACCCATTCACTAGTTTCGTCACTAACCGTGACTACAAATTGATGAAGGAAACTACTTAGGTGACAAAAATTTTCGTCACTAACCGTGACAAAAATTGATGAAGGAAACTACTGACGTGTTACCGCGTGGCGCACGTGTGGCACCCGCGTAGCGCGGCGTGTCAGCACGCGTGGCAGCTGAAAATTGAGAATTTTGCTCCTCCTGGGAATCGAACCGGAGACCTCGCGTGTGTGTGTGCGCGCGCGCGAACCAGCTGAGCTAGGCCATTACTTGTGCCATTTAGGCACCTTTTTAATATTTATACTATAAAAACCGGATTATTCTTATACAAACCCCTACTAATATAATTTCTTTTATAAATTTTATACTTATACAAACACCTACTAATATCACTACTTTAATAATTTTTTTTAATTTTTTAACACAAAAAATTTTCTTTTTTAACAAAAGCCTTTTAATAAATTTTTTAATCGAGTTTATACTATACAAATAATTTTTTTTTATTCCGATTGTTTTACACTCCCCATTTGAACACCCATTATACAAACACCAACTAATATATTTTAAATATATATTTTTTCTTTTTGAAAGAAAAAATTTTCTTCTTTAACAAACGCCTTTTAATAATTTTTTTTAAATCCAGTTTATACTATAAAAATAAGTTTTTTTTTAATTCCCATTGTTTTATGCTCTCCATTTGAACACCCATTATACAAACACCTACTAATATCATATTTTTAATAAATTTTCTTTTTTAACATAAGCCTTTTTATAAATTTTCTTTTTTTAATCTTGTTTATACTATACAAATAAGTTTTTTTAATCTGGTTTAATAGTTTGTTATAAATTACATTTAACATATATATTTTAAATGTAATTACAAACTCCATATTTACAAGCGTTGATTTAAACCGTTGGCATTTCACATCTCGTCATTGTCACCAAAATCGAAGTTCGTCGGGTCATTTTTTTAGATTGCAAGACTCGACCCCACACTTGAGTCATTTTTTTCAATCGAAACCATCTATCTTTTACATATTAAAGAGTACATAATTAATTTCATACAAAAAATAAAGTTAATCAGCTATCGCTGCACAATTTTTTTTTCTATCAGGAAAGAAGAATTTTATTAAAAACGGGGGAGCTATCGCTACACAATTGATCAGACAAAAAAAAAATATTTTTGTTAATGAAATTGTGTCTCGATAATTAAGAAGCTTTCTAAACCCGATCGAGGCAAATTTTTACGAGAAAATGATTAAATAAATAAGGAAAATTAGTTTTGGTGGAGTAAAATTAATCTACTGACGGTTAATAAAACCGTCGCTATAGTCCTGTTTCTAGTAACAATTGATGAAATTTAGGAAGCTAACTTATTCAGAGTTAGAAATTTAACTATGGTTGGGTTGGGCCCATAGATTTGGTGACAACAATTCCTCTCCTATAGTTTCATTTCCCTCAGATACACTTTCGGGCCCGCCAAAAAAAATAGAGTAAATGGGTGACGAAAAAAATTTCCTGGGCAAAAGTCTTCTCTTTTGTGAGGAATATTTTTGTCTTCTATTGGTTTGCTCTCCTGGGGAGGATGTGGAGGGAACATATTAGTGACGAAAAAAATATTTTCGTCACCAAAAAGATGTGGAGGGAACATATTAGTGACGAAAAAATATTTTCGTCACCAAAAAGTTGTGGAGGGAACATATTAGTGACGGAAAAAATATTTTCGTCACCAAAAAGATGTGGAGGGAACATATTAGTGACGAAAAATATTTTTCCTCTCAAAATAGTCATATAGGAGACAAAAATTAATTTCGTCACCAGAATTTCGTCACGATTTATCATTTTTGTTGTAGTGCCTCATGATCTCCAAGATAACCATGAAAATTTAAACCAAAACAATGCACATGTAATCAACATATGCAAATTTATTTGATCAACAAACACTTAGCAAACTAAATATTACCAAGTTGGTTTTTGAGAAGAACTCGGTGGAGTTTAGGAAATGGAATGAAAAGTGCGAGGGATTGAATAATACTCTAGTAAAAGGGTATTATGGTCTCATAAGAACAAGTTTTTCTATCATTAACTACTTTTACAATTTCTATGGTAGTGGGTCTAGTTGCAATCATTTGATGATGCTGTAACATTTGCCCTTAAGGCAAAAACATTAACAAAATCTCTCAAAAATATATCTCAATCTTTTTTTTTCAATAAGTTGAATTTGCGAATCAACACATTTAAAAAGGGACGGAGGGAGAGTAATTTTTTTTTTTGTTTCCGTGCATTGCATGGGTTCCTCGCTTTTACACTTATAAAAAGAAGTATATTAGCTAGTAAGAATGAATTCATGGTTATTCCTCAGTAAAAAATCAAACGTTGGAGTGAGATTGAATACCCAATCTTGTTTATTTTAATTCCATTCCATCGAACCAAGTATAAGGGTTTGTTCTCCTACACATTTTTTTCAATAAAATCTCACATTTTATCACACTCTAATCTCAACACATAAAATGTAAAAGTGATTTTATGAGATTTTCATAAAATCCTCCTAAAATCTATAGGAAAACCACTACATTTTATCATTTGGAAAAACAATTCCATTTTATCACCCCTTCATAAAATGTTCATTTTTATGAGATTTTCATAAAATGCACCTAAAATCTATAGGAGAACTAGCCCTAACTTTAAAACGATTGCAATTTTGAAAGCGCACTGAACCAAAAATACTACTCCCTCCGTCCGGATTTGTTGGTCCGTTTTGGGGATTCCAACTTTTTTTCCATTACTTTTTGTGTTGGTTGTTTTCACATCATCAAAAGTAATTTTCCCCTACTTTACCCTTTAACTTTTGAAAATGGACAAACATTTTCGGACTTAAAAAATATGTTTGTGGACCAACAAATCCGGACGGAGAGAGTAGTAGAAATGTATGACCTAGTAAGAGGTTCGGTCGAAGCCAGTTTTGTTACAGTGATAATGAAAATCAGTCTTTGGTACAATAATGTAAGAGAGTAGGTACTTGGCCTATAGAAGTTAGAGAAATTGGGCCTTTTTTTAATGACAGAACTGGCCTTGGCCACATGTTTTCCCAACTAAGAAAGACAGAGACCTGACATTTGAATTCTCCTACAAAACAGTCCGTGCCCATGAAATAGGGGAGTACCTTTCACAAACCTTATCAGCAAATTCCCCACCATATGCACGTGTGTCTCATTAAACTCTCCCATCACTTCCCTTCAACAGAGAAAAAGGAAAACTCTAAGAACACAGTTTTCAGACACAGTTCCAAACACTTTATATCTGAAATCGTCCAATTTATGCGAGCTCACGAGCATCGAATCGTGGCTATGAAATATGGGAGTACCTTTCGCAAACCTTATCAACAATCCCCACCATGTGCACGTGTGTCTCATTAAACTCTCCCATCGCTTCTCTTCAACAAAAAGGAAAACTCTAAGAACACAATTTTCAGACACAATTATTTCTGAAATCGTCCGACGTATGCGAGCTCACAAACATCGAATGGTTGTGGATACAATTTTGTACGAAGTTGTGTTTTAAAGTTGTGTTTCTAACTTCCTATATATAATTGCTCGATCTCAACAAAATGTCTCTCTCTCAATATTGTGTGCCAAAGCATATATATGAATTATTATGCCATCTCACTTCAATCTGCATCTATCTATCTGAGCAAGGCTGTCAATGGCCACTTTCAAACTACTGTTTGTACCAGAGAAAGAGACATTTAACTGTTATCTTTCTCTTTCTCACTCTCTGTTTGGTATGCATGGATATGATGTGATATGCATGGATTCACCACCACTAGAAGATACATAGTATTAGATAGTCTAAATGAAGCTAGTTATTATTGGAAAAAGCTTGGAGCCTTGGGAGGTTTTTCCTCCACTGAATCCATAGAGTGCTCAAAATGAGGACAAATTCACTTTTTCCTCTCTTAAGCTTGGTCATGTGATGGAAATTAAGCATTTTTGAATTTTGAAGTACTTGATGTTGAGAAATCAACCAAATTCACACAAAGTTTAAAAAACAATCAAGCAAGAAACAAAGAAAGTAAGACATAGAGATTTTATGCGGTTCTCCGATTGTGTAGTTGAGTACATTCACGGCTCGCACCATTTTCTACTATGTATTGAACGAAGAGTAAAGTTTTATCACATCTGCATGTTGTGTATAGCGTCAATTACTGTGATAATCATCGAAGCGCAAAAAACCGCATCAGGCAACCTAACATAGACATGATTATCACAGATGGTCTGAGGCGCCGGTTGCTGGTTTGGTGGGCTAGGTATTTTTTTTTTGTGTCTGTGTGTCTGGGCTTCAATGTTGTATTAGGTATGCCTTTCGGGCACAGCCCACTGTATGTTATTGGGCTTTGACCCGATAGGTATTTTAATTTCTCTTGCCTTGGTTGGAGTCTCCTCCCATCCTCTCCCAACTTGATGTACATTATTGTTAAATTTTCTCTAATAGAATTATTGCCGATAAAAAAAGAAAAAAAAAAAACACTCACAAGTCTCTTTTGCTACAAACGAAAAACACCCACAAGGGGTTTGGAAAGCTCAAAGCTTTGCACCGTAAAAGAGAGCTGTTATGCATTGTTTTTGAACACCGTTAGCAACATGCATACCCAACTACTCATAAAGACAAAGACCTTACATTCGAACTGCAAGTAGAGTGGAGTGCAGTTGGTGCCTCCCATATGCTCACATGCATGTGGACAGGGTTCGATTCCCGTAAGCACCCCTCCCCCTCGCCAAGTCCCCTAGGATAGAGTAGATTATGATTAACGAATGACAAAAAAAAAAAAACTTTCGAAAACCGTCGTGCTTTGAAAAACCTTATCAGAAAAATTCCCCCCCTAGCACGCGTGTCTCATTAAACTCTCCTATCTCCTTCCTTCTCTCTCCCTCCCCTCTAACGGTCAGGGTTTTGGTTAGCTGACATACAGCCAAATACACACTGTCCACGCTTGGACCAAGGGATCCACACGAAATTATTTTCTTGCTGCATGGCTACAATTATCGAACTCTCTAGTTGATTGTGTGAGAATTCATCAACCAACCAACCGGAATATTGTGTATGAAATCATATGTATGTACTACTATGATATCTCACTTCAATCTGCATCGATCTGTCTGAGCTAGGTTGTCCTTGGCCTCTTTCAAAGTACTGTGTGTACTGTGTGCTACAGTGCCAGAGAAGAAGACCTTAACTGTTGATAGAGATGGATTCACCACCGCTAGAGAAGATATATGATATAGTTTAAGATATTCTAAGTGAAGAACAAGTGCTTGTAAATATTGAAGGAAGCTCGCAGGTTTCTTCTCTGCTGAATCAAGAGAGTGTTGGGTAAAATACACGTTTATAACAGAATTTCAAAGAACAATTTCGTTATAACACGAGCGAAATTACAAATACAAGAACTGAATTGTAACATAAATAACAATCGAGATACAAACAGTATCGATGAAAACGAGCCTAGACCTGTGTTAGACACAGTCTCCTTAAGACAGGGTCAACACCTACCGTGAGTGTTGTAGAATACGTCAGCGTCTATCTCCCAGGATAAAACGGCAAACCACAAGCCACTGAAACACCTCCGTCAACTGCCTTGGCGAACGAACGTGCGTCTGTCTCTCTCTCACACAAGAACCGTATTTCTGATTGGTATGTAGGAACTCGAAAACTTTTCTGTGTAGAACGAATTCGGGATGCACAAATATGTATAGAAGCTCATGACTGCCAATGCAAGAAATTGCCCCAATGAATTGAGGAATGAATTCTGCCATTATACTCACATCATGGGGGGAGTTACAGCCGCACTATTAACCATGTCATGACCAGAATTGATGAGCCACGAGTGAGACCCTTCGGTTGGCCTGACAGACCCTCCGATTGCCTTGATTTTATTCATCTGAATTTCCAATAGAGAGTGCTCAAAACGAGGAAGAATTCAAATTTTCCACTCTTTAAGCTAGGTAGTAAGTAATGTGATAGTTGAATGCATTTTCAAGTACATATTGTTGAGAAATCAGCTAAATTATTATACACACAAAGTACAACAAACAATTTAGCGAGAAACAAAGAATGCAAGACACTGAGATTTTATGTGGTTCCCCGATCATTTAGTTTTGTACATTCATGCACGACTCTCACCATTTTCTACTACGTATCGGATGAAGAATGAAGTAAGATAGCGATTAATTGTAACTAGGTTATAAATCATCAATTACTGTATTGCTCTTGTCTATGTCTCAGGAGCGCTCGATCACTGCATGCCATGGGCGCTGCCCTGGAATTCTCAATAGCAAGCGAAACGCAAATTAAACGACACCAAGCTTCATAAACCCAACAATTATTGCTATCCGTAATGGAATTGGACCAAAGTGAATCAAATTGGATTACCAAATAAAACTAAGTCTAATTAAGAGAAACTCAATCGAGAAACTCAATCACCCAAGCTCTGTAATAATTGCCACAAATCAATATACAAAATATAAACCAATTAAAGTAAAGACAATGAGATTTATGTGGAAACTACTTAAGGTCTAAACACCCTAAGTATAAAAACACGACCTAATCCTACTTATATAATTCTATAAATTAAAAAAATTACAAGAATTAACAATACTAGGAATTACCCAACAAGACCCCTGTGACACTTAGCTTCAATTATTGATGTAGTACCCCGTACCCCTCTTTGATTCCATGTGCGCCACATGCACACCCGTCTTGATATCCGAGTTAACTTGGCACCGGACCCAACCCGCTCATGTAGGAGCAAAGACATCAATGCATGATGAGAAAAATATGATTTTTATGAAGATTTTTTATGAAAATAATCAATCTAGAGCAAATGCATGATGAACAAAAGTATGGCACTAGATTGACAAGAAAACAGAGTAAACACTAATTTTAAATCATACTTAATGCATCAAAACACATGAATATAAGAGGAGAGTGTTTCTTGATGATGTTATTAAGATTTTGACAAGAATCAAACTAGAGCATATACATATATATTAGAATATAGCAGTTGCATGAATAAAACATGATCAAATTAAAATAGAAATTACTTTTAATGCATAGAACCACATGAACAAATAAATTGTAGCAGTGTTTCTTTCTCTAAAGTGGGCTAATGCAAGGAAGATCTGACCTAAAAGAGTGAAAAATCTGATTTTATAGTGCCAAAACCGAAGCCCTAAAAAGGACTAATGAGAAGACGCCACATACTGTAGAAAATAGGTGTTGCGCTCGTTAGAGGGCTAGCAAATTTGCTAATGAGCGCCACTGAAAATGGATAGTGACATCATGCGTGACCTTAGACAAAAACGCATTGCGCTAGATAGCACCTAAAGGCATATTTATCAAGCGTTGATCAAGTGCATATCTCTGAATCTATTTTGGACAAACAAGAGAGTGAAGCGCTCGATAAATAGAATATGAAATAAGATTTGAAACTTTTTAAAAAGTAGTACATGCCTAAAAAAAAAAATCTCTATTAAATCCAAAGGCAAACCAAGAAATCCAATACCATAGAATATGAAATAAGATTTTTCCTGTCAAACCTCTAATTAAATTAATCAATGTGATGCATGGAAAAACTTACGCATGAAATGCAAATGAAATGCGTATACCTCTTGTTATCAGAATCCAAACATTCTTCATGGCAATGGATTTTCAACAATTATTAATTCCTCGGGATGAGCATTTGGACTCAATGCACTAAAAGACCTCCCAAACCCAAATGAAAAAAGAACAAAATACAGACTCTAATGGTTTGTCTGTGTAGGATAGGTTCTTGGTCAGTCAAATAAATTCAACTTTGAGAGGCAAACAATAACTAATGGTTAAACAAGAAATAAGAGAGCGTGTAAAGGGGTGAAAGATTAGGCCAGATACACAAAGAGAATATGAAAAATGCCAATAACAATAACACGAAGAACTTCAATGCCCAAAAAAATCATAAGTGTCTTTTGCTATTCTTTACAAACGATAAAAATACCCGCTAGGGGTATGGAAAGCTCAACGCATTGCACCGTAAAAGAGAGCTGTTACGCATTGTTAATAAGGTTAGCAATTACCTTATAAAAAATATGAAAACAAAAAGAACTGACCTATGTGCTTTTTATCAATGGACAGAAACCATCCAGCTTGTGATCAATCCCTATGTGTTTTTGTTTTTGGCCTATAAGTATACATTTCTTGCCTACGCGCTATCAACTAATTTTTGGAGGGACTAATTCCCGGCTTGGTTCACCAATTACATATAGTCATACTGAAAACTACACATTTCATTGAAAATTTTAATCTGTCACTTGTGATTCAAAATCGATAGGACTCATAGTACGTGGATCGATATGGTTGATTGATTTACCTGCTCTAAAGTTTTTTTCCTCTCATCATTGGACTTAAAAAATTTCAAAATTCACATAATTTCCAATACATATATCTCAATAATAGACCCAATACCATTTAACCACGACCACTATTCCGATGTACTACATTGGAAACCATGAGAAGTACAGTAATATTAATGGGCATGAGTGATTGATTGATACTTCAATTGATTGATTGATTTTTATCTCTTGCATCAAACAAGTAGCTTTGACATGGTTTTTGTACCAAAGTGAAAAGTTATAAATTGTGGGGACTCACATTTGTGCTATATAAACTCCATTTCCTTGTTCATCCATTCACCTCAACCATAACTCTCTCTCTCTCTCTCTCTCTCTCTGTCTGAAAATGGGGTCAAATTCTGCTCCAACATGGGGAGGAAGAAAGAGAAAAATGAGGGTTGGTTTGATCAGAAACAGGAAGGCCATAGAGAAGAGGCTCAAGCAGTTGAAAAAGCTAATTCCAGGGGGAGATCAAGAAGGGGAAAATGCTGAGATTTTGTTTCAGAAAACAGCAAATTATATACATTTGCTTGAATGGCAAGTGAGTACCCTCAGAAGTATGTCTGCTCTCTATGCATCAATCAAAGATCCAAAGTGACTTGACTTTGTTGAAGTGCACGTCTTGGTGTAGAAAATAAATCTTGTGTTGTATTGTAGCATGTTTTTTTATTAATAAATCTTGTGTTGTCTTGGTGTAGAAAATAAATCTTGTGTTGTATTGTAGCATGTTTTTTTATTAATAAATCTTGTGTTGTCTTGGTGTAGAAAATAAATCTCGTCTTATAATAAAGTTCATGGTGTCGTTTATATAGGAGACTATTCAGAAAATTTAAAATAGCCTGTCTGGATTCGGGGTTTTTTTTTTTTTTTTTAACTCAAGTGTTTCGACCAGTTTAAATGGGAAGATGCTACAATGTCTCCAACTTCGTTTGGAGGACATGGTCTCCCTCATAACACGAACCATTCACATAACAAAAATCATTAGAAGACATAATAAAAGTCATGGATGGCGTAACAAAAACCATTATACCAGTAGAAGCCATATATAACATTCTTCAAAATGACATAATATGTTATGACTGACATTTTTTTTTCCCGCAATGTCCCCCGTCATAACATAAACCATTAGAAACGCAACACAAACTATTAGGAGGCGTAACATGCTATGCTAGTCATGTTGGTGTACATAAACGTAACATAAACCGCAATTGTACTTTTAACGCTGAAACAAACTTCTAAGTTTCAAACCTTATGCAAACATGGCCTAATCCTTTTAGGACCAATCTCACTTCTCACTAGCGCAAGCAGGAAATTGGTATTTATAACCGGTATAAAGTCATTAGTGCGAGCAGGAAAATGGTATTTAAAACCGGTATAAAATCAGAGCTGTGAAACAAAATGTGTCACAGTAACTTTAAATTACAAGCAAAGCCAAAAAAAAAAAACGGCTTATCTACTTCTTTGGTCCTTGTAAATATGGTCAGGTTTCAAAAACGCACTTACAAAAAATAATTGCATCAATTTCATCCTTGTAATACTAGTCTTGATTCAATTTTGTACTTACCGTTAAATTCTTAACGGAATCAGGTAATCCCTCTAGCTGCATAACAGTAAAAAGTGATTAATTAGCTGAGGTAGAAGGAACAAACCCAGAACCAAGAAGCTTCGAAAGCCAATTTATAAGATGATGTGCTTCAGGGCCAAAATAGACGAATAGAATGGACAAAATAACGACTCAGCTCCCATTCAAGCATACGTCCCAAAACACTTCTTCTTGTGGGCTTCGGATCCTGTGTATCCTAATCAATCGATATTTTTCGTTCAGCAAACGTGAAAATATTGACGGCCTGACTTTTCAACCAAACAAGCCTACAAAAGTGGCCACACGATATGATATGAATAAGTACGACAGATTAAGTTGCGAATGAATATACAGAGATGATTTTCAAGAGCAGCGAGGTCCTTTCCAGATTAGGGATTCGACAAGAGCAAGAATGACCACACTATATGAATCAAGTACGCACACGTGCATCATTTAGACAAGCATGTCTCAACTCATTGCACTTGGGCATTACTTGGACAATTCTGAATAATGCATAATACGAAAACATTTGGAAGATCCAAGGACAGAGGGGACCTGTATCAGTGTCCACAGATTGGCAACACTGACCGAAACATGCGGAGCAATCGCAAGTATTCTTGCCTTTTTATGACATTATCTCTCTCCAACGGGCTCCATGATCCAACTCAAGTCACTTTTAAACCATGGTACAGGTGCTTTCTGCAAAACAAAGAACTGACAATACCTTCTTTTTTTCCCTTATTGGAACTTTCTTATATGAACGTAATCAAGTAAGCAAAACATGAAAGCAAGAGGAAGAAGAAGAGAAAGTTAATGTATCAACATAATTTGAAGCTAATCCACCATCGATTGCATAAAACTAGCTCATGAACAACAAGACAAAAACTACAGTTACAAACAACAAAGTTCAAGTTGTATACAACTCAAGTCTCACACTTGAATTTCTTCACTTTAGAGCAATGCACCAGGGACTATACCAGAAGGGGCGATTCACTCCACAACAAGCTTCCTTGTTGGCTCTGTCCCAAGAATCCCTTTCCCTGTAGATTGGAAGAAATCCAATGTCAAAAATCACAGAGCAACGTACCAAAAGTAGATAAATTTTCTGGAAATCTGAGCGAATACACTAAACCCACAGTAAATGTGTACTAAAATCCAGAAATCTGATATATTCTCGGCATAAATGTCTTAGTTTGGCCTAATAAATACTATGACAAACAAAAATTGTTCCGTGAACAAATTGCAAACGCTGGAATGCAGGCATGTATTTCTATAACAGTTCAACCTGAACCAGATCAGCCGTTGTTCAAACAATTATTTAGTCTTCGCTCTCAACAACTAGTACGCCCTGTTCTCGAAAGCCGAAGAGCAGCTAAACTAAAATTCTTTCTTTAGTAGGTTCATCTACAACATCTTGTGGTGCCCTCGTGGGCACGTTTCTCTCTGGGGCGGTCTGTCTGATCTAATCGAAGTCAATTGCGAGCGAGAAACGCTCTTCTTTCGTTTTGGTTTATTCACTGATCCGAAACTTAGCACAGACAGGGGGACCCTCTATCCCCCTATCTGTTTGTTTTGTGCATGGAGAGGCTCTCGGGCATGATTGAGGACATGAGATAAATCAAATTAAACTATTAAAGATGGGATAACTGAGCACATACCAAAGCAATTATACAGGGGAGGAAAAATGAAGTAACCTGGTATAGATGAGCGACAGTGTTGGTGAACAACGTGCTTCACTGTTTCCCGATGAGCTACAGTTCTTTGAACTGCGATGCGGCTTTTAAGACGAGTGTTCTCAGAGGGTACATCGCCGCCGGCTCCTGTTACTGTGTCTTCTGTAGGCTGGTTGGTTTTCTTAGTTAATTTCGTTGTTGAAACTTCCGCCGTCACCCTTTTCAGATGCCGAACTGGTCCTACAATACAGACCTTATGTAAGAGCGCAGAGGATTCATAACCACGTCCCAAAAGTACCAGAGGTTGCAACAAAGCTTCTCATCACAGAGAGAGAGAGAGACAAAACCATGTGATATTCAACTAATTTCTTTGTTACAGTTAAATTCGCTCTATCAGAACATCTCAAAATACTACTGTTTATCTGAAAGTGGTAGGCTCATACAAACTACTATTTATCTTAAATTCTCCACAACTCATACAAACTCCAACCACAAATCTCCATATCTATCCCTAGTTTGTGAAAAGTTCATTTTGTCTCAAATCTTCAATTCATTACCTACTTTCCTCCAAATTTAGTAGCAGTTTTTAAATTCAATCTTATAACCAATGTCTTTACATCCAACATGCTATTGTTGAAATCTTGATTGCACAACCAACTTCTCTCTTAAACATTTGACTTGTTTTTAAAATCTTGAGAACACAATCTATATTGGTCACATGTTGAATATATTGCCGAGGTAATAACAATGGTCACATGAGCATCTGTTTTCTCGCTTGGGATTACTCTCAACCTGTGTCAACCGCGATTCTGGGTAAAAATCATGTGGACAGACCATGTTTTGGGCTGGAACGGAAGATGAAAAGGTTATGTTCTCAGAAACAAAAGGATTCCTGTGCTAAAAGAGTTTACAAGTTGTCTCTAGCAGCTGCTATATATTGGGTCTGGAGATAAAGGAATAGCAGACAGTCCCATGGGATAAGTATCCCTGCTGAGGTGCTGGGAATGAAGATAGTGGATGAAATCAGATGAAGATCTGCATATGTCCATGGAAAAACCCATTGATGAGAATAGACTAATGGCTAGGGATTAGAGGCAGAGTTCTAGGATTTTGCTTCAATATAAGTGCCGTAATGGTTTTACTCCTTGTTGCATTGTTCTGATATCGGTTTTTGCTTCTTGTTGCTTTGGTTTTGTCCCAGCCTGATTTGGTACGTAGTGGGGCTATGCCCATAGTCTGGGTTTGTTTGCGTTTCAATGAGTGGCTAAGTCGCCCCAAAAAAAGATTTGGTGCATATTTTATGAACAACAGATCTATGCACCCTCTCATATGCTTTCTATGGAAACCATGTGAATCTTAGTTGCACAAAGCGGGAGCGGATGCGGGGACGAGAGCCGGAGCAGGTGCGGTGGAGCGGAGGCACCTAGAAGTTCCCAAGTTTGGGAGCCCTTAAGGAGCGTATATAGATCATATTTAAATATGTATATAAAATATCTTTAAATACTTAACCTTTGAAGGAAAAGTGATACTTATTGAGAATTTTCCCCATCTTAAAGGGTAAATTTTTTGGAAGTTAGATATTTTCAATTTGCAAAACTTCTTGACTCATATAATTTTCATCTTCTTATTTTCACACCCTTACAAGTATGAGAATAATTGTTTTAATGGCCCGATAAGCTCCCATCCTAGTTAGGAGCGAGTTCCCATCTCGAGGGGAGTGAGCTCCCGTCAAGCTCCCATCTTGGGAGCGCCGATTCGAGCTCCCGAGACGGGAGCGCACCCACTTTAGAAGGATCCTGCAACTAAGATGTGAATGTCCACCTTTTTCTTCTATACTTTTGGCTAAACTCTTTAAGTAGATTGCTTCTATAGTGGATCTACCAAGCATAAACCCAAACTAATTCTCTGAGAATTGTCCTCATTATTAGGAGATGCTCAATAACTCTTTCCCGCAAAAGTTGTTAATCGTTTTAGAACTTCAAGTGCCTTCGGAACAAATCTCCAGTTTGTACATATAATCTAAGAAAACACCACCCGCCTTCGGAATTACCGATTGAGGAGAAAGTCTTAATGCTTCCGACATGTGCAGTCCGGTAGCACATGGAGATAAAAATTGAGGAGGTGCAGGAATTACCATACGGAGGCTCGACCAAGTGAGACGAGTCCACCCAACACCTAGCTCTGATAAGTGGTACCATGTGAGAAAACTAAATTGTAAAGAGTCTAGCTTCCATACATATATCAACACATACTCCTAGCATGCTTTTATATAGGCTACAAAAACTTGATGACTAATAAACCACAGTGTACCAAGAAGACATGCATAACAAGTTAACCTAGATTAACTCAGGAAGCTTAATAATAACCTAGTCTTAACAGGAAACATAATTATAAACCTCAAAATCCCGATAACCTAATATTATAGGAAGACTATGCTACCAGCATGAATACATGAACAATAAACACGTAGAAAGAGAAGCGGTGGACAAAAATAACGGCAGAGTACCAGGCGGACAAAAATAACGGAAGAGTACCTGACTGAGGACTGGCAGAGTTAGCACCACCTGCATGTGATGGTTGTGGACCAATCAAGGGGGCATACATGTAAGAATCAGATTTCAGGTAATCCTCAACCTTCTCAAACAATTTCTTGTTTTCCTCCTCACTAGGTTTCATCATTTCAACTCCTAACAACAGCAAAGCATTCAATCGAATCAATTTTCAAAATATCTTAACAACTGGAGATGTATAGACGAATTTGGATTCAAATGTCCTATAGGAGAAGTGGGAATGGTGGGATACAGAGGGTGGGGTGGGGCAAACAACATTTTCCTTGAAACAATACTCAAAATCCAATTTTTCGAAATCACAAACCCAATATAGAAAAATGTATGAATGGACGTATACCAAGTTACCGACTAAACACACAAATGATTACCTGTAAGAAAAATAGAAAGTCTGCTTCTTTTCGTTTTCTTTTTTGTGAGAATCATTGTCAACTGATTTTGAGTTGGATATAGAGCTTCTACCTGGTAAGAGCAAGGGCCATTCCACCCCACATTCACCCCACGATGACAACAGACCCAACAAAAAAAAGTGGCACGATGATAAACCGACTACGCGTGAAAGATCTCAAATGCGGCAGATGTTGAGTGAAATGAGCAATTGTTTAATATAGGTTGAGGCCTCTCTACTCATAACTAATTGATTTTGAGTTTGATATAAAATTTTCATCTTTAGGGGGAAAAAATTGAAAAACGTACACACATGTAAAACGCAATAATGGAAATAAAAAAGAACGAAACAATTAAAACAAGTGACTACCCGTGGCAAAACTAGGAACTGTGATTGTTGGTGGGAAATCAGAGGGTTGAGAAGAAACCAAGGGGCCAAACAAGTAAGAATCTGATTTGAGATACGCGACCATTTTCTTGAAAAGACTCTTCTTCCTGGTATGTTTCTTGAGTTTTCTCTTGTGAACACCCAGAGACGAGATCCCTCCCTTGTCCATTGATTGATTGATTGATTCAATACAAAACCCAGATGAGAAATTGGTATAGCTTCTTTCTTTTTCCATTCTTTCTGAGTATGGATTGAGTTTAACAGGTGGCGGATGGAGAAGAACACAACGTGCAGTTTTCTGGGATTTTCGAGGCATTTGGAAACAGGTGGCAAGCGTTTGTGATTTTGTGAAGCTTTTTTGCCGATTGTGAGCATCGTAGAAGATGAACAATGATACATACACTCCCTCCCAACCACTCCCTACCACTCCCCCTCTCACATGTGGTAGGACCCATCACATGTGGGATCCATGGTGGGACCTACCACATGTGAGAGGGGGAGTGGTAGGGAGTGGTTGGGAAGGGAGTGTATCTATCATTTTTGGTAGAAGATTGTGTACCAAAACGATAAAGAAGAATTGAATCCGAACCATGGGTGCAAAGTCCATGGGCCAAAAAGCCCAAAGTTATAGGCAGGCAGTTATTATGCCCAAGAACGTTTAATGGGCTAATGGGCCACTAATCCACTAATCTGGATTTCTGCTAAATTGTGTTGGGCAGAACTCCAAGGACTTCTTTGGGCTGTATCAGGGTAGAACGCTTTCCCTGGTTTCTTACAAGCCGGTCTTGCGCGCGTCACACTCTTTCTACCCAAACCCTTTTTATCTTTACACCCACGCGCGCGTGAGAATTTCTCTCTCCAATGTCACGCATCATTACTCTCTCTCTCTCTCTCTCTCTCTCTCTCTCCCCCTCCTTTTCGGATGTAACAAATGGGCAGGTGAAAGTCCATGCATTTATTAACACATACTCTCTCTCTCTCTCTCTCTCTCTCTCTCTCTCTTATTTTATATTTTAAAATAAAACAACTTTTGTTATACACAATTATTTTTTATAAAAATTATATATTTGAAATCTATTTGATGAGATATTTCAAATAAGATCCCATTTAAATATGAAATTGTGTACATGTAAAAAAAAAATTATTTTATACCCATTAATTAATACTAATTTACACTGCTTCTAAACAATTCATACCCATCCAAATGAAAGAATTCACAGACTTGAAATGCAGAATTCACATACATCACAACTCACTCTCCAAAATACATAATTCACACCCCAAAAAGAAAGAATTCATACCTCTCAAATGTAGAATTCACACTTTCGAAAATGAAAGAATTCACACTTGTCACAAATTCACACCCCTTACAAAATAATTTACAATCCTCAAATGCACACAATTCACACCCCTGTAACAATTCCTACCTACCTAGCCCCACCTTTGCAGCCCCTCCTTCCCCTCCCCCTCCATGGGTTGCACACCCTTTGGGCGGCGGGAGGGGAGGGACTTATCCCTTTTCTAGATCTGGTTTCCCTTTCCCCTTCTGCACCACATCCGCCTTCCGTTCACCAATCGTTGGAACTTGGCGTTCCGCAGCCCTGTTGGGCGTTACGATTCGTCTGCTCCTCCTTTGTAACCTTACGGGTTCCGGTGGCTTCTTAGGCCTTCGGTAGAAGCGCGTGACCGGTTGGAGGTTTGGTTAGAGATGGGCTGCTCAGCGACGAAGGGGAGTGTATCTTTTTTCTCGTTTCTTTTGTGTTTTGTCCGGCTTTAGGCCGGGTTTTGTCCGGTGTGTTCCGTTGGTTTGGTCATACGCTTTCTCGTTGTATTTTTGTGACCTGTTGTCGTTGGAGTGTCCGATCTGTGGACTCCCAATCTTTCCCCATGGGAATCTTTGATGAATACTATCTCTCAACTTTTGACAAAAAAAAAAAAAAAACAATTCCTACCTCCAAATAGTACACAATTCACACACCTTGTAACAATTCACACTCACAATATCACACAATTAACACCCCTGCAATAATTCACACCCTTAATAGCACACAAATTTACACCTCTAAAATAATTCACACCCCCTATACAAACAATTCACACCCCCAAAAAATAATATTTTTTTCTATGCATAATTTTCTATTCACAATGTATCTTGTTTGATAGATCTCGTGGAGTCGGTTCCAAAAATATAAAAGTTTTTAAGTTTTAAAAATATAAGAGAGAGAGAGAGAGAGAGAGAGAGAGAGAGAGAGAGAGAGAGAGAGAGAGAGAGAGAGAGCTCTTAAAAAAGTAACAGATTCCCTTTTGCTTGTGCCTTTTGGTCTTGATCGTACAGTGGAGAGAGAGACTACCGAAAATCAATTATGGGTGAGACACGCACGGAAAAGGAGGGAGAAGAGAGAGAAAGTCAGAGGACAATACACCTCACGCGCGCACAAGGCTCACAAAGAAGTGAAAGACACAATGCGGATGGATGGAAGCCCGCACAAAAAGTGGGGGCGGCCTGAAATTTCTCGTTCCCTTAAAGAGAGTACTAGACAAAAGATTGTTTGGGCCAAGTACAAGTTTTTTTTTTTGGCGTAGTACAAGTCTTAGTTTGAAAATTTTTAAGCTTTAAATTTTGAAGATTTTCGTATGTTAAGTCAATCATAAATAAATTTCAAGTTGTCGTATACTAATAAGGGCTCACTTGAATAATGTTTACAGGAAAAATCAAACGGTGAAGACTATTTTGTTTCTTTTAAAGACAAACATAATGTCAATCAGACACAGATGACAGTAGCGGGGGAATTCAAGGCAAGCTGGTTATGGAGGTGTTTCCAGAGAGGAGAGAGGGCATTGGGTTCTCGAGTATATATTTGGGAATACTTCATGACTGTACAAGCCTGGAAGCTGAATTGTGGGGGGCTATTCGAGCTATAGTTGATCCATAACCAAGGAATGAAAGCAATGGAGATAAGAGTCTGATTCATCAATTGCTATTGCTTTGATCAATTATCTAGATCACTCTCCTCATCTTGTTCTGATCAAGGAGTGCAAAAATCTCATGAACATCACAGGGAGTACATTGAAGCATACATTACGGGAGGGTAACAAAGTTGCAGACCACCTTGCTAACCTAAGAGCTGACCAAGATGAGTAAATGTTGTCTCATATCACTCCACCAAATAGTATCATTCCACTTCTTAAGGCGAATATGAGAGGAGTGGCTTTTGTGAGAGTTCAATTTGCTATTGTACCCAAAAAAAATTTAATGTCAATCAGATCGATGGATAAGAATGTTTGTTATTAGTTAATTTAAAGTGAAGAGTTGTTTTTTTTGTAAAGCTAATGCGCCTCATGACTCGCTGGAAATTTGGCTTTATTAGTTGTTTTAAATTTACCATGTTGTGTATTGGCTCTTACACAGCGAGGCTGGTCGGTTTGGTTCGAGGGTCGGTTTCCTAAGCTCTCTAATGGCGACGATGAAACCGTAGAGGTGTAGATCCGGTGGGATACTACGGCGGGAGTAATATAGAGAGATGATCCTTCATCCACCCACCTCATGAGAGTAGAGTCTGGGTTCAACATTAGTATTGAACTTTTTTTTTTAAATTTGTTTGGTTTCCTTTTTAGAGGTAATTAAATATTCATCTGTTTTTTGGATACCACATAGATTTTCATCCCCCTTACTTTATGGGGTTATGTTTTCATCCTCTTATAATGTGATTTACCATTATTACCCTTTCTTCACACACACACACACACACACAATATGAAATAGGGACTTTTGAAAATATAGTCCCTTCTTTTTAGTGAATAAGAAATTTTGTCAGTTACTTCTTTCATACGTGGGTCCTATATGGACAGTTGGCTATATTTTTACCTTTGGACACTTTTGGTCATTTGTTACATGTTTCGAATCTTTCGTAGTATCCTTTGGTCGTATCACACATGATAGTCACTCTATTATGCACATTTCATTCTCTATACCCTTAGTGTTAGTATAAATGTTTTCCTACTGGGCTAGTGAGCTCACCCTATCAACTTTCAGGTACTCAACGAGGATCATGAAGTGGATGACTGGCATGTGTGCATGTTTTGAAGGCTCATGGAGGAGTTATTTTATCATCTTGGGAACTTTATCTTTTTGAAAGATGATTTTGTAACTCTTATTTATTGAAATCTTATGATAAACTTGAAAAATGATGTAAGCTGTGTTTGGTTAGATAATTTAGTTTAGTTTTGATGATGTCAGCAGGTGTAACGAGTGGAGAGAGATAGAGAGAGAAATGAGGGAAATGATGATGTCATCAAAACTAAAACTAAAACTAAACCGGGAAACGAACAAGGCCGTGATAACTTAATATATTTATTACTTATGCATTTGGGGTACGGTTACTCTTTGACTTAGAATTGGGTAAATATTTGATTTGGACTTTTCAAAGGTTATAAGCACGGTTTATGATCCATCCTACGTGGATTTTTATGAGTTTTGGTTATTAAAAATGAGGGCGTGAGGGAGATTAGAATCTTAGTAGATTAGGAGGCGAGTAGGACTTTTGACTGGGGGAATGTCATTGATTAGTACGGAACCAAAGGAAATTAGGGACTCGGGAATGTGGACTTTTTTTTTTTTGAAAACTTATCCAAATAACTAAACTTGTCGATGGACTATAAACTCAACCAATGGGTTATTGAAAGTACACGATGGACAAAAAGGTCAGAAATGCTTGTTGACATGTTTTGGAGATGTGTTGATGTCAGACATATTTTGAATGACACAAGAGGGTTATGAAACTAATTTAGCACGGGAATAAATGGTTAATTTAATGGTACCCGATATGTGGGGGAATTATGGGGTCCCGAAGGCCCGAAATGACACTAGGTTTGCCATCGGGTGAGACACTAGGAAATTTCTCCAAGATTATTGCGATACTATTGATTGTGTGATACATTATAAATGAAATGGAGTTGAAGGAACAATTGGAGTATCTTATGGGCACATTGATACGTTTGACACATGACATGAGTGGACACTTGGTAGAGGGATAGATTAATAAAGTTAAATGATAAGATGGTATTGTGAAATACTAGGGCCACCACCCGGTGTGTCGCTAGGAAGGGTTTTCCGTGGCCCAAAAGACTCGGACAATGATTCCGCGAGGCTCATAAGACTCGGATAGGGATTCCACGAGGCCCAAAAGACTCGGAGACAAAATTAGAACTAACTAATGAATGGATATGAACACTTGTGGGATACGTGGGTACTTGCAGGACACATCGGGTACCACGAAGACATTTGGACACTTATAGAACCTTTTGTTGATTTGTGGACTACTTGGTTCAATTGTGAATACGATAAATCATGTTTGCTTTCGTTATTGATATCCTATTATCTTTCCATGTTATTCAATGCATTTATCATTTCACATGCACTTAGAGACTTTAGAAGATTTTCCTATTGGGCTGGTCTAGCTCACCCTATCATTTTTAGGTATTCACTAAGGAGCATGAAGCAGAGTGCATGGAGTGTGTGAATCTTTTGAAAGCATACCGGAAAAGACTTGTTTAATTCATTTCATGAACTTTGTTTTTTTTTTTTTTTTCTGAAATCATTTGTAACTTTGTCTATTCAATCTTTAGACTATTGGAAGAATGTAATCACTTTAATTCTTTTCAATTAAATAATTCATGTGGGACATGGGTACCCGATGTATAATTAGTATTGGTTATAACTTGGAAACACGGAAATGAATATTTTGGAAAGTTATGAATGGAACCATTGAGTTATTTTACTTGAGGAATGTTAAATTAAATGTGTTTAAAATCGAGGGCGTGACAACTTGGTATCAACTAATTGGTTATTGGTGGTGAATTAAATGTGTTTAATGGGTGGATTTTAGATAATGAGTGGAGCTAGATAGATAGAAAATTGAAAGTACTTTAATAATTGGTGGAAAAACTTATTAGGAACCATGCTGACCGAGAGAGATGGGGTGGTTTGGAAAACCAGATCCAAGAAAGATGTCAGTGTGTTCCTTGTGTTTTTTTGGTACCATTGTGTTCCATTTTATAGGCCGGAAGATAAGGCGTGACAGATTAACTTTCCTTTAGTCTTTGTCTGTCTGTCTTTCCCTATATAATGGCGATATGACAGTTGGCGATATTTCATTCTTTGTCGCAAACATATTATTCTCTAGGTTTCTACTAAAATTGCTTCAGTTGTTGGCTTATTCTCGAGAAAAAGATCGGTGGGAGAAGATGTTTGATTAAGGAATACTCTTTTTTTTTCCCGGATTTGTGTTTATTCTCTTTGATTTGTACATCTATTTTTTGTGATCTTATTTTGAGTGTTGTCTATGAACATAAATTTGAATTGTAAATGCTTGTTGAGATACTGCTATTCATTGCAAGGAGAATTTTGCTAGTATCTCAATTAAAAAACAAATAGTTTAGGGCCTAGTTTTGCCACCAAGTAGAAATTTAATTCTGAATCCTTGTAGAGTGCTTTGATCAATGTCTGGCCGTTGACATACTAAATTAGTTTCCTTGGTTTCTCCCTTGTCACCCTTAAGTAATACCAATCTCAATATTTCATTCTTTTCTGCAAGCATATTATTCTCTCAGTTTCAACTAAAATTTCTTCTATATTTGGCAGATGCTTGGGAAAAAGATCGGCGGGAAAATGCGGTTGATTAAGGCGTACTCCTTGTTTTTTGGGGGCAATTCTCTCTTGACTTGTTCATCTTTTTTTGACATAATCTTATTTTTAGTTTGATTGTCCATCAACATGACTCTGTATTGTGAATACAAGAATTGTTACTTCTATTCATTGTAAGAACATTTTGCCAATATCTCAATTCAAAAGTTTTGATTTGTCTTGATAATATGGTTCTAATGTTTGGGGACTGGAATATATATATATATATATATATATATATATATTTTTTTTTTTTTAAAATTATTTATTTGCGACGGGGATATCCCGTGGCAAATGCTTTAAAAAAAAAAATTCAGTTTTTTTGCGACGAGAATATCCCGTCGCAAATACAACTTGATTATTTGCAACGAGAATATCCTGTCGCAAAAAGCTTTTGCCACCCCCCTTTCTGCCACAACCCCATTGCCGTCGCAAAAGCCCTTTTGCAACGGTAATACACTATTTGCAACGGTTTTTCCCTGTCACAAAAAGCATTAATTCTTGTAGAGAAAGGGGCCAGAAGAAGTTAAAGATGGGGATGTGAACAAAGTGTCAAGGAGGTTTAGGGTAATGACATGTGCCAAATGTCTGCAAATGGGACATAATTTGAGGTCATGCAAGAAAGCCATCCATCCCAATTCCAAGCTATTGAAGAAAAAAGAAACACCTCAAGCACCGGTACATACCATTTTCACCTTATAACTTCCCTATAAATTTATGCTATTTATGCAGTCTAATTTTTATTTTTGTTGTTAATGTTAGGCACAATCTCAGAAAAAGGGAAAAGGGAAAAAGAAGCAAGCACCAACTCTTCTTCCACAACCCACTCAGGTATCAAATCATGTTCTTAGTATTTATATTTCATCAGAAATCATGTTCTTACTATTTATTTTTCTATGAAATCATGTTCTTAATGTTTATATTTCATCAGAAATCATGTTCTTAATGTTTATTTTTCTTCTTAATGTGAGAATGTCCACTGTATGAATCCTGGCTTTTTCACAAAACCTTCAGAACATGTTTCTCAAACTGATTGTAGGTTTTATACTCAACCAAGCCAAGCTAGCTCATCTAAAAACAACTTAGTTTTTCAGGTAAACTATTTTTTTCCCTCAATTTTTATGTAATATGTGTAATATTAATTGGTTGTGTAGGGAAGGGAGAAATTGCAATTGGTTGGAGGAAAAGGTTCAGGTGCTGCTGCTGGTAGGGGAGGAGGGAGAGGAAGGGTTAGGGGAAGTGGAAGGGAAAGGGGATGGATCCCACAAAGGCCAACCTGAGGTTTTGGTATTATGATATTAAGGATGGAACTTGCTCTCTTATTATGTTATTATTATGTTAGGAATATGAACTCTAGACCATGTCTTCAATTATGGTATTACTATTGGGCACTAGTTTGATTCTCTCTTTTGTAATCTGAATTGCGGACACTAGTTTGATGCTTTTTTTTGTAATATGGGTACTAGTTTTATGCTAGCATGTCAATCTGAGTACTCTGTCACTTGTGGATGTAGTATGTTGTGGATTCTGTTTTATGCATTTTGGGTACAACAATGTGCAATACATTCTGCATTTTTAACTCTGTTTTTTGTTGCTTCTTCATACTGCAATATGCAATTTTGGTTTGTATTCAATTCTGGGCATACTGAATTCTGGGCATGCATGGAGTTTCAATCTGGGCACGGAGTCTCATTGTGGCCATTTTCGTTTTATGTTACTTCTTGGTATGGTGACATAAAGAACATTTGTGGGGTAGTACATTCATACTAGAATAGAGCATTTCATTAATGGTCACAACAGGGCAGTACATTCATTCATTCATGCTCCATTACATTCATACTACATAGGGGCCCTACTACATAACTTAGTACCACTGCATTGCATATTACATTACCAACTTCCCTAGTACATAACTTCCCTCACTACTTGTAGAAATGCACAATAATGAAACAGATTATAGCGACCAGGTAGACCACAACATTCCTCTGAGCCTTCTCTCTTCTGCCTTGGTCTTCTCAAGTTTCCTTTCCAGCCATTCAACTTCTTGAACAAGCTCATCTCTTCCACAGTCGCATGGTGGAAGGTCGATCCACCGAAAAAAGGTGCATTTTGGTCCGTTCCAATGATTAGCACAGTCATAGAACTTTTTTCCTAGGGTTGCAGGGACAGTAGATGTCCGAATGGGGGAAACTAGACCACAATATCAATGTGGGATCATCCTTTGTATGATACTTGATGGGTTCCTTGAACTTGAAGTTTGAGTTGAAGGCATTTGGGGACGGACGAGAGAGAGAGAGAGAGAGAGAGAGAGAGAGAGAGAGAGAGAGAGAGAGAAGAGGGTTGGGGGTTGGAGAAATTAGGAGGTGGAAGAGAGAGAAAATAGGGTTGCAGGTGCTCTATTTTTATGTAATGGAGCTCCCATAAGCCTTATAAAGAGCTACAAGGGGCATTTGTGGCAATAAATTACTCATTTTGGAGGGAAATTTCCCGCCTCTCTCTTTTCCATCCAAGTTGACAGAAAAACTAACTAGAGGGGTGTAAGTGCCTAAAAAAATAGTACAAGGGGTGTCCTTGCCAAACTGCCAAAGTACAGGAGGTGTAAGTGCAAAAACCCTTTAGAATTTTTAAGGGACCGCTGCACTATCCAAATTCATAAAGGGAAGTAAAATAGAAATTTTACCATGATTCTTTAATATACCACAGCGATCATGGTTAAAATTGAACCATGGTTAAAATTGAACCACCAATCATGGTTAAAAACGATCTAGTAGTCAATATACCCCCGGGTTCATGATAAAACTTTTATTTCACTTCCCTTTCTGAATTTTTCTCATGCATGTGGCTCCCTTAAATTTTTTAACTATGCTTGCTAGATCAAGAATTTTTTGGACGAAAACATAAAAAACTACATAAAAAATCATTTATGTTTTCATTCCAAAGATCTTTACCCTATAGGCCAAAAAAATTGGGATGAACATTTAAAGAATTTTGGATGAAAACTTAAAGAAAAATCTTTTGAAAAGATTTTTCTATAAGTTTTCAACCAAAAAATCTTTACCCTATAGGTAAAGAATTTTGGGATGAAAACAGAAAGAATAAATCTTTGCCTATAGGGTAAAGATTTTTTAAAAAGTTTTTATACAAAATTCTTCATGTTTTCATCCCAAATATTGAAATCTGTCCACTACTCCCGGCTCTTACACGCAACATTCGTTTTAATCCTTAATCTCCCAATATATAATAATAATAATAATAATAAAGGGAAAAATTGGGTTTATTTGAATTTCGGGATGGAAACATAACTCCAAAAAGAGCACAGGATGAATCTCTAATTTGAAGGTGGTTGGAGGATGATTATTTAAGTGGCTCTAGTTTTTATTGTTTTTTCTGTTTTTTATATTTTGGATCGGTAGCGTCCATTGCACGAACGCATTTACTTGACTTTTATCTTTATAGCTGGGATGATCTTTACCGTCAAAAACATTTAGCATGTTGAAGAAGGCAACCATGCAAAAGCATACTACCTCCGTCCGTTTTTTTTTTGTCTGCTCTCACTATTATAAACAATCACACCCTAGTCATATCTTTCAATAGAATCTCTAAAAAAAGGTAATATGGATTTTATTTTATAGATCTTAATTAATTATATTATATGAAAAATTCAAAATCATAAAACCCACTATAGATTGAAAGACAGAGACAATTTTAAATGTGATACGAATGCCGAAAATGGACCAACAAATACAGACAAAGGAAATATTAATAAAAGTGATGTAGCGCGCATAAACTGATTGATTCCGGCATCCAACTAACACAAAAATATGATATAGATAAATTGATTGATCCGAAATCGTGACTTTTGAATTGGATTATTTTGGGTGTTTCTATCCAATTAACAGACGGTTCTGCTAACGGAAGCCCATATGGTTTTCATTAAGCACAGGAAAAAACAAAAAATGCACACCCTCCAATACACTTTTTACACTTCTCAATACACTTCATCAACTTTTATATATTTTTCACACATTTGAATACACTTTTTAAACCTTAACAGAAATTCACTGGGGTTCTTTTAGCATTTTCCTTAACCGAAACCAGCTGCAAACAAATCGTCAAATCTAATCAGCTATTTTACGCACTACTCCGAATATTTAAATTTGAAGATGCAAGGTACATGAGATACCTGAATGTGGGTGGTGTCTTAGTTGGTCGAGCACCCCTTGCCCCATTCATTTGGCTAGGGTTCAAGTCCTAGCTGCCCCACTCTTGTGGTGGCTTCCCCTTCTCCTTTAACCACTAACTACTAACCGATGTATATCGCTGTGGGGAAAAAAAAATGGTACATGAGATGACTAGTAAGCATTCTTAGGTAATTAATCTCTCCTGTTATACATGTGAAACGGTTATACATGCCCACGTTTCACATGATCATGCTAAATGGAATCCCCCTGACCAAGGCCAACTTAAGTTCAATAGTGATGCCTCGTGGAAGAAAGAATTCGGTGGAGGTTTTGGGGCCATCATCTTGCGGAATCACAAGGGAGAGCTACTCAATGGGAACAAGTTCAAGGTGTATGGATCATCTGTATTAGTTTGTGAAGCTATTGCCCTTAGAGAAGCGTGTCTTATGGCGAAGGCGTTGGATCTAAAGTCAGTGCAAATTGAGAGCGACAACAAGTGTCTTATATTCCTGTGTGTTTCGGAATTAGTTCCTTCATGGGAGTGTGCATGTGTTATTCATGATGTTAGGAAATTTGTTTTAGATCTCAATTTGTCTCTTAAATGGATTCTGAGAGAAACCAATCGTGCTGCCCACAGGGTAGCCTCTTTTGTATCAAGATCACTTCCTCAGAATTGGGTTTCTAATATCTCAACTGAGCTTAGTGCTATCCTTTCTTCTGATTTATGAGAATTGTGGAGGTTGTTTTTCGCTGGAGTGAGCTCTTTGGACCTTCTGAATGGGTGTGAGGGGTGGTGGAACGAATCAGCTGTGCCTGAACCCTAGCCGCCTGCCGGAGGGGATACCCTGCACACGTAGACAACCACGTTAGTGCCTAACCCGGACGGTGGTGGTCCGGGAAGGCACTCCGACGGTTAAGTCAGTCACCGGAGAGAAGAAATACACCGGAGATCTAGGGAGAAAAGTAGAGTTATGAGAGTAGTAAATGAGGAGAGAGGGATCCCCATTGTGGTAGTTGTAATTGGGTATTTATAGGCAGAGGGGGCGTGCGTCCCACGTGCTCGGTGCCCCTCACGCGCCCGTCATTCGTGCCTGGAATGACAGCTGATGTGACCTCCATCTCTGCTGCAGATGCCGCGTTTCGGCTGACGTCATGGCACGTGGGCCTGAGGGGTCATATCACCTCGAGACATTCCCCGTTACCCACGTGACTCTGCAAGGGGCGGTGGCAGGGTAGGTGACTGCCACATTTAATGCTCCATCGTGGAACGTGCAACGTGCTTGACACGCCACCCCAAATCAGGTACATCCGAGCCCCGCATGCCGAGGTCAACCGACTTGACACGCGAGCATCCCGGCCTCTCGAGCGCTCGGCACGTCGATTGGCGGAGCCCCCGAGAGCAATCCGAGGGCCAAGTGGAGAAAACCGTGTCCTCGGTACCCACGGGCTCGGCGAACGTCGTACAAAAATCCATATTTGTCCAAACCTGGATATCCGCACCGAACGCCGATAGAACCGTTCGTTCGGCGGAGGCGAGATGTGTTGATCTTCATTCAGTTTTGCCAGTTTTGAGATGTTGGCCCGTCTGCTCTTCCATTACGCAGGGTGGGGCCTCTGCTGACCCTTACGAATCCAGCCGCTACAAGAATGATCTCCAGTTAAAAAAAAAAAAAGCTAGAGGGCTGACATTTCATTTGAAATCTTACCCTTCAAAGATTCTAGACCACCAGATATCTCATTTGAAATCTTTGCCCCTCAATGATTCTAGACCACCAGACACTAGGACTGATTTGGCATGAAAATTAGTGACATTTCAGGGGATAACGTTTTATGATGGAAATCAGATTCTCTTAGAGCATCATTATCGGAAAACCAATTTAACTCTAAAAACACATTTTATAATTTAGCAAGTCACTTATTCAAAATCTTACAAAATCAGATTCTCTATTCCAACTTCGGGTAAAATATGTACTTGCCCCTTAAACTATTCAATTTTTTGTTACTTCGTCCTTAAACTATCAATTGAACACACTTCCCCTTTAAATTATTAAACTGTTAACTACTCCACTCCCATCCATCACATGGACGGAAAAATAGACGAAAAAAATGAGAGGGTTCACCCTAAGACTTAAGGCCAACATTATCACCATCCCTACCACTATCCCTCTCTGTCACTCTCCTTCTCAACCACAGTTCCCCTGGTGAGGTCTCTCTCTCTCTCTCTCTCTCTCTCTCTCTCTCTCTCTCTCTCTCTGTGTGTGTTAAAACATGCTGTAAATCTGGAGTAGCATTCTTGAAGTCCTTTTTTTTAACAGATTCAATTCTTTCCTTTCTTTCACTCCTTTGGTCAAGAGAAAAACACTTAAGAGCCACACTGAAAAAAGGAATGTGTTTGTGATGTACCATGGCGTCTTAGTATCTTATTGAAGTAAACAAGCCTTTTTCTTTTCATTATGAGGTGAAAGTAAACAAAAAAAAGAAAAAAAACCTTGCATAAGCAACAACATCACCAATTGAACCTTCTTTTGTGCGTAGATCTCCCCTTCTAATTGGGGCCTCATAGCTGGCTCTCTCTCTCAAGATCTATGCAATTGCGTCTTAGCATCACCAACCCTGTCTCTCTCTGTTTTCTGATTGATAATGGTGGGCTTATTAGGAGAGGAGAGAGAGAGAGAGAGAGAGAGAGAGAGAGAGAGAGAGAGATGGGGGACGGTTGTATACAGAGATGGTGGCCTCTTAGGGTTTATTATTTAGATGGCCCTTTTTTAGGGTTCAGGTCTGATCCATCCTTTTTTGGTGCCAAAAAATTCTAGGGTGAACCCTCTCATTTTTTCCGTCCATATGATGGATGGGAGTGAAGAATTGGGTGGAGTAGCTAACGGTTTAATAGTTTAAGGGGGAAGTGTGTTCAATTGGTAGTTCAAGGACTAAGTAAAAAAAAAATCGAATAGTTTAAGGGGCAAGTACATATTTTACCCTTCTAACTTCACTATATTAAACTATTCTTTCTTTCTACTCATACTCCCCAAAATTAATAATAAAAAAAAGTAAACATTGCGTGAATAATGCATGAACAGTACGTGAACATTGCCGCACCAAATTTGAGTAGCCACTGTAGCAAAATAAATTTGACCAATTGTTTGGTGAGGTTGATTTTGGGGGTTTTGGAGGGGTTTGGCTCTCTACATTTGGTTAAAAGCTAATTTAGGTATCCTGATAAGGATGCCCTTAGTATGTCTTCTGACTGGACGAAGCAATTTAAATTTGAATAAAAAATTAGTATAGTCGGATTTACTCTGAAATTCTAATCCGTAAGGGCAACTTTAGTGGTAGCAGCCATTTTTAGGGTGCTAAATAAATGCCATTTTTGGCTTGCTTTAGTCTTTTGTTTTTCATTTGTGATTCTTTACTTGTTTTCTTGTTAGCCTTCCAATTTTTTGGTTCTTGAGAGGTTTTGTTGCTTTTCTCTTGCCCCGTTTAATCTTGTATCTTTGATATTTTGATTAATAAAATTCTTTTTTGCTGTGCAAAAAAAAGTAAATAGCAAAATGTCAGCGATGAATTTTTATTTTTCCTGCTTACGTGGACCCTTTGAATTCATAATTCCACCACTCATTGAAGGGAACCCCGGGTGGTGTTGCGCAACCGTGTGTTGTGCGGACACGGCTCGGTGTCGTGCCGATGATCGGAGAAGTTCACCGCGTCGAGCTAGTCGAGTTTTACATGTGTACTAAAAATTAGCTCGATCGAATATCGATAAGTGTCTCATCGGAACTCACATAATTTGTTGCATTTGTTTTGATCTAGTGTTTTGGATCCATTCGAAATCATGCATTTCAAGATAATAGTGTTCCGATGAGGTTTCTAACGATATTCAATCGAGCTGATTTTTGGTACAGTTGTAGTACTCAACGAGCTCTACGCAGTGAAAGTATTCGATAGTTGGACCGAAAACGGCATGGCGGCACCGGCTCCTGCACAGCATCCCCTTGTTTCCCATTGAAGGCCACCACATTTGACACCAGACATTGAATTTATCGGCCCAACCATTATTAAACTTAAATCTATTCGATATGCCATTTTGAATACTACTATTTGTTTTAGTAGTTGAATTTCTGTTCACAGGACAAGTCATTCATAAATGGAGAGAAAACGATATAATACCATTTTTGTGTCCTTTTTTTTTTTTGAAACACGTCATGTATATCTTATTAAAACGTCATCTGGCACCGATTACAACGAAATACATGAATGAAACCCTAACCACTAGCAAGTGAAATGAGAACGGCAAATAGGCTTACAAGGCCACCGACTCGCAGACACACCTACCCAAACAGACCCGACACCTAGGGGACGGAATGATGAATCCGGTTCAAGTGGTAGTGGTAGAGAATCCCAAAGGATTCCCAGCTCTATCCATACACAATACAACGCAAAGTAATCGGGAACAAAACAGAAATAAAAGAACAAAAAAACTAACTAATCAGAAACTCAACAAAACTGGTGCGTCCGAAAACCCACTGATTCGCCCCACTGAGTATCACTGAGCCATACCGAGTTCCAAAAAATAGGTACATCTGAGAGCCCACTGAGTCGCCCCACTGTGTGTCCCCGAGTCACGCCGAGTGCCACCGAGTTCACTGAATAGTCGCTTCAATCGAGCTGATTTTTGGTACAGTTGTAGTACTCAATGAGCTCTACGCGGTGAACGTATTCGATAGTTGGACCGAAAACGGCATGGCGGCACCGGCTCCTGCACAGCATCCCCTTGTTTCCCATTGAAGGCCACCACATTTGACACCAGACATTGAATCACATTTGACACCAGACATTGAATTTATCGGCCCAACCATTATTAAACTTAAATCTATTCGATATGCCATTTTGAATACTACTATTTGTTTTAGTAGTTGAATTTCTGTTCACAGGACAAGTCATTCATAAATGGAGAGAAAACGATATAATACCATTTTTGTGTCCTTGGGACCCCGAATTCATGGAATTCTTATTTTTGCTAAGCGAATTCAGCGATAGGCCCGTTTTGGCTTTAAAATGAGAGGTGTCTAGCATCCCACGTTAATTTCTTGGCAGGAGAAGTGTGTACTGTGTAACTTCCCGGATTAATACCATTCGGATTTAGGCCCAATAATTGGAGTATTGTTTATTTGGAGGTAACACCTGGTTCGATAGATTAGCCGAGCTAAAGCCATTCAAGCCCTCGACGAACAAAAAAAAAAAAAAAAACAATAAAAAAGAATCTATTTTGCATACATAAAAAATTTTAAGAAAAAAACACTTTCATATGGCAGTCATGAGTATCCAGAATTGAATGACCATTACAATACATCAAAAATGGACCAAACTACCCGTACAGAACCACATGCACAAAAAATGTACAGAGCGTGCTCAGGGACCCTCTTTTGGGTCCCACACGAGTGATCCGAACCGTTCATTATTCTTAGAACATTTTTCCAAGGGTCCCCACAAAATTTCAGCTCAATAGGACGGTTATAAGTGCTTGAACCAAAGTCCCACTGTTTCAATCAAAAGTTTTTTGATTGAAATAGTGGGACTTTGGGTCAAACACTTATAACCGTCCGATTGAGCTGAAATTTTGTAGGGCCCCTCAGAAAATTATTATAAGAATAATGAACGGTTCGGATCACTCGTGTGGGACCCAAAAGTGGGTCCCCGAACACGCTTTGTACATTTTCTGGACATACCCATCGGTACCCATAGGTTTTCCATATAAAAAATTACCCTTTTTGCGTTTTTAGGTGCAAATGTATAATCAGGTTTCTCCATCATCGCCTTTGTCGATTCCGTGAAGTATTGATTGGTGAGACATGAGTGGGTTAAGAAGTTTGCAAAATTACTATTGTTCTTATTTTGATTTTTGCATCTTCCACTTATGGGTGTTTGGATGTCCTCACCCCATGATGCATTCCATGAAAATGCATTTTCGTTTTTTAATGTTAAAGAACGAAAACAAAAAGTAGGGAATAAAGATCGCAGTTATTCGAAGGTGATCCAATTGGTGGGTATCAGTGGCGGCTCTAGGAATTCTCTTGAGGGTGTTCAGAAATTCTACTACGGTCCTCTAGAAATCATTTTTTATATAATTGGGTGGTCCGGACTATCCTGCCCGCACTCATGTGTAAAGGGGAAGGAATCTAAATTGAGCAATTTTGTTGTGAAAGATGAAGACTTGAGTTGGGCCATGACCTGTTTGGCTATTTCCATCCCACCCTCTTCTACTTGCATTTACTGACAAGGAGAGAATAGACTTGGAATTGATCTTTCTAAACCGTATTTCACACACATAAGGAAAGGTATGAGAAAATGGTGCCATTCGACAAGGAAAGGCTACTCTCTAGTCCTAATCCATCCAGTCTCATCCAATTTTGGGCCTTCGTGGATCTTTTGTAGGCTTACAACGGTTAATCCAAACCATTCAATTTATGAGTCCTGCATTGAATATTATTATTGCAAAAACTATGTGGTCAGACACGATAGCTGTGAGTAACACATTTAACACCTTCGTGCAAGAAATTTAAAAAGGATGGCAAAAATGATGTTTGTGCGTCCAATTTTTTTTTTTTTTTTTGTTAAATCAAAACATTGTTGCCACAAACTCATACTACATGGCAGTTGGGAATAAAAGAATTTTTCAACTTGTATTAGTGCTAGATTTGAATTTACAATAGGAAGTTTGTTTTACATACATCTATACCTTTCAAGTACTTATGGATACTAAACATGATGTGGATAGAGGAGAAGAGATGTTTTAACTTGAAGACAGAGACCATAGACTTGGCTTTTGGGGTCCTGTATTGTGGTCCTGACCTTTTTTTCTTTGGAAGTTAAGGTTGATTGCTCAAGATGTTACCCCGGAAGGACCGGCGTGTCCTTTGTACTATTTTTTTTATTTTATCCACGAGTCTTTTGCACAAGACAGCTCCACGAATTCTCTTGAGGGTGTTCAGAAATTCTACTACGGTCCTCTAGAAATCATTTTTAATATAACTGGGTGGTCCGGACTATCCTGCGCGCACTCATGTGTAAAGGGGAAGGAATCTAAATTGAGCAATTTTGTTGTGAAAAGACGAAGGCTTGAGTTGGGCCATGACCCGTTTGGCTGTTTCCATCGCACCCTCTTCCACTTGCATTTACTGACAGAGAGAGAATAGACTAGGGATTGATCTTTCTAAACCGTATTTCACACACATAAGGAAAGGTATGAGAAAATGGTGTCATTCGATAGGGAAAGACTACTCTCTAGTCCTGATCCATCCAGTCCCATCCAATTTTGGGCCTTCGTGGATCTTTTGTAGGCTTACAACGGTTAATCCAAACCATTCAATTTATAAGTCCTGCATTGGATATTATTATTGCAAAAACTGTGTGGTCAGACGCAATAGCTGTGAGAGCATAACACATTTAACACTTTCGTGCAAGAAATTTAAAAAAGATGGCAAAAATGATGTTCGTGCGTCCAACTTTTTTTTTTTGTTAAATCAAAACATTGTTGCCACTAATCCCAGTGTCTATTTACGCCTCGCCACACACATAAACCGGGCAAAGCCAATGTCCTCTAGAAATCATAACTGTACATATATAAATAAAAATAAAAATTCTACTAATACAACAATGCTACCGAAAAAACAACAATTCCAAGTCAATACGGCTTCGCTTCGACGAGTTTTAGGGGTTGCTATCATCAAAAAAGTTTCAATAGGAAATTACTCTTGCACCATTCTAGATTTTCTTATCACAAACTTGTCCATCGTTCCAACTACCAAACAAAAATTAAAAAAGAATCAAACCTATGAATGACCTATGTAATAATCCAAATCTATTGTGTCTATATACCCTCTGTGCATATATATTAAAGTGTTTCACAAAAAAAGATAGCGCGCATATATTAAGTTATTGAGTAATCACTTGGAATAAGTATAAATAGATTAAAGAGAGATAGTTAAAAGTGTTCTCATCTCTTTGAGCTAAATGTGTTGAGACAAAGAAACACCCAAATTCTCAAATATCCAATTTATATTATTCGATTCTCTAATGGAGTATCAAATAGTGCATGGTGAATTCCGTCATTAGGATTGGGTGTTCAAAATTTTTGGGTAATGTTTTCAAACATTTTGGGTAGAGTGTTCAAATATTTTGGTTAGGGTGTTCAAAATGACAAAAATTAAAAAATAAATAAATTTTTACATGTATTTCTAAAAAAATTATTTTTTTCAGGGTGTTCGAGTGACCACCCTCGGCTCTTCTTAGAGCCGCCTCTGAGTACCTTTAAGAGTTCACCAGTTCATCTTAAAATTTAAGCCAATGTTCACGTATTGAAATTTGCGTGTGTTTTGGATTAAGCATGTAGATAAAGAGATCTAATCACAATTATAGTTTTCTTTTTGTGCATCTAGCGCAGATAAGTTAACCGCTTGTAGTTCATTTGTATTGAATCATATGCACACACATTTATCTCGGGCATAGCACGGTTTTTTCGCTAATACATATATATTGGAAATGGAAAGAAAATTAGTGGGATTTGGTATATATATATAGGTGGATTTTCTAGTCCACACCTCCCGGAAATAAGAAAAACATGACTTTTTTTGTGTTGCAAATTATTTTTGGAAAATCCGAGCCGTCCAATGTGTTCAGAAGGTGTTTTCAAGGATCCACGCGGGAAATCTTAAAAAAAAAATACCGGGAAGGGCTTGATCCAAAACAATTTGCAACACCAAAAAATACCCATTTTCTTCCAATCAAGGATCCCTGACTGGAACCGTGGGGTATATATATATATATAACCCTCCCAAAAATAAGAAAAAATGATTTATTTTTTTGTTTTGCAAATTATTTTTGGAAAATCCGAACCGTCCAATGTGTTCAGAAGGTGTTTTCAAGGATCCACGCGGAAAATCTTCAAAACAAAATACCGGGAAGGGCTTGATCCAAGCAATTTTTCGCAAAAACTGTACTCGGATCGTAAAAAAAAATGCTCGAATCATGGAGGTCCGGAAGTCCGGAGTCCGGAGGAGAAGTCGAACCTATATATATATATATATATATATATATATATATATAGGGAAATTTTCTTATCCACACTCCCGGATTTAAGGAAAAAATGGGGTTTTTTTGTGTTGCAATTTTTTTTTGGAAAATCCGATCCGTCCAATGTGTTCAGAAGGTGTTTTCAAGGGTCCACGCGGAAAATCTTCAAAAAAAATACCGGGAAGGGCTTGATCCAAGCAGTTTTCGCAAAAACTGTATTTATATATTTTTTGCGAAAACTGCTTGGATCAAGCCCTTCCCGGTATTTTTTTTTGAAGATTTTCCGCGTGGACCCTTGAAAACACCTTCTGAACACATTGGACGGATCGGATCGTCAAAAAAATTTTTGGATCATAAGGTGTGGAAATTAAAAGTCCGGATTAGAAGTGGACTCTATATATATATATATATATATATATATACACATCCAATCCCCTAATTAAATTAGAAAAACAATATATGTATGCGTGTATCGTATTAAAATTGTACAAAAAGTAATTCATACACTAAAAGTATCTATATCTGTCACAGTCATATTTTTTATTCTGGTAATCATACTACATTTTATCATTCTTTTTGCCAACTCATTCATTCTCTCTCTATCCTTTTCCTTCACCAGTCCACAACACCTAAAATTTCACCATATTCTCTCTCTCTCTCTCTCTCTCTCTCTCTCCTTTTTTCAGAATTCAAACCACATTTTCTCCCACAACCTCCTCTCTTTCCCCTTCTTTGAACTTCAAAGGACCATAAAGAATGGGCATGGGTACGGGCACGGAGGTCGATTGCTCAAGCCGTGCCTCTAGGCATGGACACAGGCATGCACTAATGAAAATTTAAGCATGAAAAGTGGGCGGGATAGAAATTTACGTGATAAAAGCATTATAAATGCTCTTGGTATCTTTTTCCATTTCTCTACAATTCATGTGAACTGTAATGGAAACAAATTAACTAGGTCCATAACGTCAACAAAAATAGATTTTTGTCGAATTGTTAAAAAAAAAAACTAGCAAAACAAAACAAAAAGAAAACAAAAGAAAATGTTGCGGTATTAATTTGAAGATTCTTCTATATTTCCTTTTCTTTTTTGGTGCTTGATTTCACTGGCTTTAGACCATGCTTTAGGGCAGCTTTCCACACTAAATCGATCCGCTCCACATCGATCGCGCCCACTTCATTGTGAGTCCAACCTTCCAGCATATGAACCACACCACCTGCATGGCATGCATGGACTACCCCTCTCTCCATTGTGTACTGTTCAAACAAATGCAGTAGAAATTTAATTAAGGTAATGATAAATTTATGCACCTGTTTGGTTGGGTATTTCTGGAAATGGATTCTTTTGATTAAGAAAAATTAGAAATCAAAATAAGATATTAAATACGTCAACCAAATGAGTTGTTTGTAAAGCAATCTGAAAAATTAAACAAACTAATTTTTTTGAACAAAAAAAAAAGAAATTATTAACCTTTGAAAGGATTACAAAGATTAAAATGACCACCAGTATTGGCACCAAGATTAATAAATTTCTTTTACTCCGTATTTCTGATAAAAAAAACTTAGATACCAACTTGAATCACATGAAGCCAAAAGTCACTGCCATTTTTCTATTATTTTATGCTTTTGCGATCTTTTCCCAAGGGAACCTGCGGGCTTGCTGTCCACGGGGTTAGCAGGCTCTGCTAACTCCCATCCACGTTGTCGGTTTTGTGCATCAACGGCTCGGATCGCATCAAACAACGAATGGTGTAGATACACTTAAGTGGTATGAGATCTGAACCGTTGATGCGCAAAACGAACGGTCTGATGGAGTCGGCAAGGGTGCCGACCCAAGGGATGGCAGAGTCCCCCTTGTGTTTTCTAAGATGTAGACATGTAATATTAAAGAAGTATTGGGGCAAATATACCTCACAAGATCCAAGCCCTTCCACATCATCAGGTAATCTCATGGCTGCAAGATCACCATATGTGCAGTCTCTTCTGAAGGCCAATATTGGTGGGACCACAAACTGGTGAAAATGGGTCCCAGTAGGAGCCCAGCTTTGCTGTCTTGGTGTTATCCATTTGCCAACTATCCATGCCTAACAAATTTCAAAACAATAAGACGAAAATACACGCAAATTGTGAACAATATTAAGTTTTAGGCTTAGTACATACGGAGCTTTGACCCGATATTAATTTAGCCTTCGCAATGATGGAAAAAAGAAAAAGAAAAGTCCATTGGGTTTGATTCGAGTTGTCCAAAAAAAGAAAAGAAAAGAAAAGAAAAACCCTTGTAAACAATATAAACATACCAATTTTGAACCAGAAAACAAAATTCCTTTGCATAAACTTGGATCTAAAAATAAATCAAACCATGTCTCAATTTAATTTTAGAACGCTAAATTTTTTTTTTGTCATATCATTTTGAAAAAGAATTAATGGAAATCATCGAGAAATATAGTTTGATGTTCAATCAATATTGCAAAGGGATCTTGCAAAGAATAGCTATATAGGAGTACCTTGCAGTTTTGGGCAGCTTGATACTTTGTTACTTGGACAAGGTACTTTTGAAACTCTGTTGGGGCTTCTTTCTGTACCTTTTGAAACCTCTCAGTTGAAAGAGTCAACATCTGCAATTTTCCTCCACCCATTAGAACCACAACAATATACAAATGTACATATAGTTTACGCAATCAAGATCTATCCATTCAAAATGACGTGACCGTGACATTAAAATAAGTATAAGAAACTTGCATGCAGAAGCGGACTGGGAGGTGCAAGGGGGTGTCTGCCCCTGTACTCTTCCTAATTTTCTTCTTATAGTACAATTTTGGTTTTTTTTTGTTAAATTATTGATGAGTGATTCCCGCAAGCCAGGACAAATTTGTAATCCTGCGACCACTACTGATTGCATGGTGTATAACTTGTTTTTACCCAATTCGAATCTGATTATACATCAAATTGCTAGAATTTAATCATATAATTTCGATATAGATATGGAAATAGCAGTATATACATAACAACACTTACTAGGACTCGAACTCTTTTCCTGCAAAGGTAAAGGGCAATTGCTCTTCCAAGCTTTGAAGTTGCTCCTGTTAGAAAAACCTCCATAACTTCCTCTGGAATCTCGTTAAGGATAACTGCAGCAGTCAATGTGTTCCCATGGACGACTCGAACTTTAAGGTTGGGATGCTTGTTCACAAATAGAGTTCCACCTCCATTGAGTGCTTCATTCTACATTATTACACAAATAATTCCAAATTAAAAATATTACTTATCTTATAACCATAATGCTAAGTTTTCCGTTGATGTATGTGAGAACAATGACTTATTTCGAAATCTGTACTTTTATGAGCTTTAGCCTGTTTAGTCCTTTAGCTTCTTTAGACGATAGGGTAAACTTAAATTGTAAATAAGAAAACATCAATCTTCTTTATATCTACACGACCATTTTTAAACTTTATTGTTGCAGAAGTATAAAAAAAAATAAAAAAATAAAAATAAAAATCTTTCAATAGAAATGTAAAATAATTTTGTAAAAAAAATACACCATGTTGTAAATTAACTATTAACATGGGTAAGTGTTGCAACATTATTGACTGTTTAATGTCTTGGAAAATTTGTACCCTTTACTCCAAACAATAACAAAATTACCCAATCACAAGACTACGACTCGTGGTTACAGGACCACATATATAACTCCCATCCTACTAATTGTGACCGTTACTTGTAATGAAATTGTGGTTGTGGGTGGGGGTTTTAAATATCACCAGCGTTCTGCGTAGTTGTAGTGGGAGTATCGAAAGATATTTAGCAGGAATCGGGTATAACGATCGTGAATTTTTGAATTAATTTTTCCGTTAAATCACATAAAGAGGCCATGAAGCGGGCAAAAAATCAGATAAAAAGCTAGGAATCCGCTGATGCAAGTGTGATTGTTTTGTAGCGCCGTTATAGCTGGGTGTAGTGGTACCGGAAGACCGAAAACTGCTAAATTAATCTGATGGAGAGAGAAAGACCTTATTTAAAGCAGCGAGGCTGAGGACTTTAACACCCAACCTATCAGCTCTAAGAATAGCCTCCTCTATGTGCTTGTTGATGCCCTCTGCGGCAAATGGCAAGAAATACTGCAAAAGTGCAAATCATAATAAAAGAATAAGAGAGAAATTTTTTTCCTTAAAAGGAGAGAAAAAAAAAAAAAACGAAAAGAAAGGGAAAGAATCCCAAGGAGTAACTCTTTGGACTACTTCACCCCGCGTATGAAAAAAACTGTGAGAGGGGCTATAGGGATAAGTCCGAGGTACGCGCAAATTGACCCGGGACACCTGACATTGCCAAAAAGAAGAAAGGCAAAGGGAAGAAAAATACCTGAAAACCAAAGCGAGGAACGACCCAAGTCTGGTGCAAGCGGCCTCTGAGGCTGTAGAAAGAGAACAAGAAGGTCTTGGACCTGGCCCACATAACCAGCATCACTACGAAAGCAAAGGGCCACATTGGGAGCAAGAAAATCCTTGTTGCGAACGGCGTCGAGCTGAATGATCGGAGAACGAATGGGCTGTGTAGGGCCGACATCACGTCCACCACGTGGGCCAGGAACACAAAATCTGGGACCCTATTATTTTTCCCTGTATTCACACCACTCAATTTTTACATTATTTTTTCGAGGGAAATCGAAATATGATCCTTCATTCTTAATCGTAACTTTTAATTGTGGAACGAGACGGAATAGAAATGATATTTTTTTGTTACATGTCTAACTGAATAAACGGTGAAACCAGAATTTTGATTTGAGAGGGACCGGCTTGAGAGAAATATCTTCGTTCGAAAATACAATCGTTATGTAACTTTAGGTTTTTTTAACTAGATCAAATGAAAATTATTTAGATTTTTAGAAATTTCCCTACTAGTTATATAAAGGATACTCCTATTACATGTAATATTAGTAAAATCTTGAAATGTGGGAAAAAAATCGACAGGGAAAAAAAATGTTTGACTTTAATCCGGGGCGGACCTAGCTAGGTTTGAGCTGGGCGGGGCGGGCCAACACTCAGCTCCACTTTTTTCTTTTTCTTTTTCTTTTTTTTTTAAATATTTGTTGTATTTGAATTTTTCATGTTACATGTGCATTTAGCTGAAAGCTTAGAAATTTAGTACAATACCTGAGTTCAAACTTATTTCCTTATGTAGCTCCCATGACTTGCTGTTCATGGTACTTCCCAAGGCATCAAAAAGGGGCATAAAAAGGCAATAATTGGTCCCCATCTCTGTGTGATGGAGGCTGTGGTATCTGTCAAAAACACCCCACCAAAACAAATTAGCAGATTAGTCTGAAAAAAAAAGTTTTTGTTAATGAAATAAAACAAAATTCCAGAAAGTAGCACATGTAATCTGAAGTTCTGCAACAATTTTTTATTTTTTTTTTAGATTCTTTTTTGTAAATCTAGACAAATTTTAATTATTTTGAACATGGTTTTATTAAGTTATGAGTCATTGTTTCTACCAGCTGGTTGATTGAGCCTGCAAGTTGGTGGGTCATTGTTCTGAGTCATTATTTAAAAAATCGTTCTATGTATAGAAACTGCATTTATGACTGAGCTTGCAATGTGGTGATGGATAAACATTTATTTCCCGCCGCCTGATTTGGCTAAATTAAAAAAACTACTAATTTTTTGGGTTTTTTTCGTTTTGTTCTTATTCAAAAAATATTTGCATTTGTTAATTTTGCGTAAAATTTTGTGGTTTCTAGATTTATCTCGTCGAGACGAATCCAAAGAGTATAAAATTATGGTTAAAAGTAATAGTTTTTTTAATAAAGCCAAAAATAAACCAAAATAAATCAATTTTTTGGATTATTTTTCGTCTTTATTCACAAAACTTTTAGTTTGACTAACAATTTTATACTTTTTAGATTCTTCTCATCGAGACAAGCCAAGAAACCAGAAAAAATCGATCGAAAACTAACAAATGCAAAAAAAAATTGAATAAGGACAAAACGAAAAAAAACAAAAAAACCAGTTTTTTCAAATTAGCCTAAGTTAGGTATGACTAAAGCCCGAACATACAATGACGGGTAGGTTTCCCAGTTGATCTGGGGTTGCTACACAGCCTACACTTTCCCTTAGCAAAAAAAATAAATACTAAATAAAATTGAGAAGAGTAATTACTTACGTTGGGGTATAAAGAAGATATTTGAGGAAAGGACGTCTTTCAAACAATTGATGGGGAACAATTTCCACATTACAATGCCCCAAACACCTCAGAAAATCAAAGATCAAGACATAAGCATAGACCATGCTTATCGATCCATATCCAAACACACAAGTCCCCAACACTGGTATACCAATCACTGCACATAGAATTAGATGCTCCAAAAATGTTGCATTCCCAGCTGCAAAATGAAAAAAGAAAAAGTAAAGGAGCAAATTAAGATTCGCCCAAATTAATTTTTTACACTTATTTTAGGTTTTTTTTTTTTTTTTGTTTAACTTTGTTTGTTAAGCATCCGTAATAAAACTTACCAAAAAAAAAAATCGTCCTTAAATGAGTAATTTCAAAGAATGAAAAGCTGAAAAAGGTTGCAAAAATAATTCGGAACAGACAATTTTTTGTAAGATTATTTTCGTCTTCTTTGGAATTGTTTTAGAGTTCCATTCCTTTATTTATTTTTATATACTTTTTTATTCTTCGACAAAAACAATATTTACATTTTGAATAAAAGCTAAAACTTTCAGATTTTTATTTTATTTTTTTTAACTATATTAGTTTGGCACAAATTCCATATTAAATTTCACTTTCAGATTTTTCTTTTAATGAAATGATATAGTATTAATTTACATAAAGGGTATTGAATTTATTACCTTGGCTGCACCGATTTTGTTGAGTAATTAAGAAATAATTAATACGGGTGTGTTTGGACTTTGGGGTGTCTACAATAGGTGTGGGCGTGTGTGGCTTTTTTCCGGTTTTTGTTTTTTGTGGCTAAAACAGCATTGAATTTATATGCCGTACCTATTATAATTTTAGTTATTTGATATTATGGTCCCTATAGTTTATGTTGCCTTTCTTGAATTTGTGTCGGTTCTAGGTTAAACTTTTATGGATGATGAGTTGTTTGTCTTGCCAAACAAATTCTAAAAATTAGAATATTATGATGGATCCCCGAGAGATTCACTACAGACATTTAATTTTAATAAAACCTAAACAGAAACTTTCAAAACATCCCTAACATCGGATCCGTTCACTTTTCAGAGCTCATCGAGAATATTGACCACCTCGAAAATCACATTGATTATTTCATATGATTTCGAAATGTATTAAGCTCCAAAAAAGTGTGTCAAATGGGTTGCAATACTGTATTGCACACTTGTTTGTTCACAATCTTAGTTGCCTTTCGATTCGAAATCATATCAAATAGACAAATAGTATCCGATCAAGGAGATTTTTGACGTGGTCAATGATCTGAACGAGCTCTAAAAACTACACGGGGTTCCAATTATTATTGTGGGTTATTGTGGGCCTCTGGTAGTCAACAAAATGGCTCAAACTAGACTAGACTAAAAGAAAGCAAACTGGACTCCCGAAATAGTGAAAGTGGACAACAATATGGATCGAGTAATACATAACCGAATTAATGCAAAATACCTACTAATAATGTATGCGTGTATGACTACATTGTACGAAAGTTGTCTGATTTTACCAGTAAAAGGCTGGGGTACTGGTGAGGAGTGGTGGAGTGAATGGTAATGGGTGAGAAGATAATTTCCATGGAAGCATTTATGAATCCAGTAGTACAAAGGCTCTGAAACACCCATGTGAAACAATATTACTGCAATAAATCCTCTTGAATTCCACACAGGAAGACTGGAAACTGATGGAGGAAACATGTAGAAGACCATGGATGCCAGTAGGGCTTGTAGAATCAAGAAATTATCCCTGTGAAATTGAATGACATAACAATGCAAAAATATTGATGTAATTTCAGGAAACGAAATAAACCCAATTCATTGAATATTGATGTGATCTTTGTGACTCCTGTGAAATTGAATAAAATTACTTAAAAATTGAGGAAGTTAAATTTCATAAAACAAATTAGAAAATTTTATGAGATTTGAGTAAATAAAATAAACACATTCCATTTTTTTTTTTTAAACTCAGGGGTAATTCTGGACAGGCTTATGCACACATTAGGCTAATTTTTGAGAGCTGAATCCCACCATTCAGAAGCGGGTTTTCATTTAATACTGGAACAAAGCTCCATAAGAAATGGCCTTATTAGGCCTTTGGAGATTTCAAAACTGAGATCTTTAATGGTAGCAAACCGGCCATAAGTCTAAACCCTTGATCATCGGTCCAATCTCTTGAGGTTAATTAAAGTCATCTCATCAAGAAACTATCCGTCGAAACTAGAATAAGAAAACGAAAAGTTCCTTAAAAACAAGAATTTTATTCAATTTCAGTGAATAAAACAAAACCCATTTCTCTTATTTAAAAAAAAAAAAAATCCATTTCATGTTGTCAGTGGAGAAGAAAATACCAGTGCCATTCCTTATCAATCTGCTTGAAATCTACTCCCTGTTGTAAAATCCGGCGATTTCGGGAGAGGAATAGCATGGTACTCCAAGATGTCCATTGCTGATAAATGGTAGCCCTAAGTGCACACATAATTAGAATATGAAGACACCAACTCTCCTTTATGGTCTCCCCTTGAATTCTTGAATATAATACATTTGCAAGAAATGGCCCATATAGCAAGTACTGCAACAAGAAAAAAAAAAAAAAAAACACAAACCCATGTCGGATTAATCAAGAAAAACAAAATAAATTATTCAACGCAAAATCTTTCGGACAGTCTTGATCAACGCACAAAATGTTTCGGACACTCTTAATAAAATAAAATAAAATAAAAAAAATTTGTGCCCCAAAACTGAAATTTAGAAACAATCATTAGTGATTTAAATAATGGTAGGAGTGGTACGGACACGTATCTGCAAATAGAGAATACAAAATTAGTGTTTTGGTTTTTTTAATCAAATGAATGATTAGTTGTTTATGGATTTCTTACCTTGAAGGGGCCCAAGTTCTCCCATGGCCAAGCCGACAAAGTTGCAACCATATTGCTCACACAAATCTCTCTCTGTTTTGCCAAAAGAGTCAAGTTGGATATAGAATACAATATGTTGATTCAGATAGAAAACACAAGAGTCCGATGAGAGAGGAAGAGAGAGAGAGAGAGAATCCCTTGAAGTGTAAAGTGTAGGTATTATTAACTCCTGGAGTCAGCTATTTATGTAGCTGCAAAACAAGATGCCTCTCCTATCCTTTCTTCTTTTCTTTTCTTTTCTTTTCTTTTCTTTCTTTTTTTCTTTTAGATTAGAAATAAAAACTCAAGGTGTTTAGTACCAATTTTGCGTCATGCATTGAGTCTCATCTTTCACATAGCTAGTTCCAAGTTCGGGTTATGCGTTATGTAGATGAAAACAAGCATGTAAAAAATCAGGGGAAATTCTACAATACACACCCCTATTTACAAGGACGGACGCAGAATTCAAGTGTGGGTTGGGCGAACATTGCAACAAAAAATTATTAGGCGGGGGAACCTATATAGTTGTAAAAGTTTTTAAATTTTTTTTGCTATATTTATAAGAAAATTTTGAAACTTTGGTAGGGCGGTTGCTCGAGCTAACCTGCCCTTGCGTCCGTCCTTGCCTATTTGGGTGTATACCATATGCACCTCTATAGTGTTATAAGTTTTTAGTACAAAAGTTACAATACGCACTAATATGTTATGATTTTTATGAAAATGTTTTAAATTTTATTGCGGAAAAGTTATGAGAAACAAATGTTGTGATTCATAGTGAAAATGCTATAAATCATATTCCTAAAAAGTTATTGAGTTTTTAGTATAAAAGTTATGACACACATTAAAATAATATGAATCTTTATGAGGTGACACAATTTAGACTGCACATTACGTGCATATGTACATCTCTTAAAGGTAAGGTGTGTAGAATTTCCGAAAATCATGCTTGATCCTCATGACATGTGAAGTGGGTAAATTCTCGAATTGTACGATTGATGAGACACCTATGGAACACGTGCCCTGGTAGAGGGCACCATGTGAAGGTGCTAAGTGATGAGGTCGAACATGCATGTGCGCAACACGTGAGGTTGTAGGGTGTGTTACCGTGCAGTTGGTGCAGGTTCATAGTGGTTAGTGTAATAGTGTGCTCTATATAGTGGATAAGTGTGACAACCCCTCACTTGGGAAAGAAGTCCCACATCGGGCAGATGTGTGAAAATGGTGTGGTATATAAGACGAAGGCCCCAACTACTGTATAACTTGAGATTAACCTTTTGAGCCGCATGGTTAGGTTAAAAATAAGTAGTCATCTGGGGCGGGTAGTTATAGGTGGTATCAGAGCACAACCCTGGTCTACATAGTGGGGGCCACCTCTAGAATCTGTAGGAGCCACCTCTTGAATCCTAGAGTTGGAGCAAAGTGCTATGCAGAGCTAAGTGTCACACCATGGCCACTGGGGGAAAGTTGTAACGAGGACGTTACATCCTAAGGTGGGGAGATTATGACAACCCATCACTTGGGGAAAAAGTCCCACATCAGGCAAATGTGTGAAAATAGTGTGGTATATAAGACGAAGGCCCCAACTACTGTATAACTTGAGAGTAACCTTTTGAGCCAAGTGGTTAGGCTAAAATTAAGTAGGTCAGTTAGGGCGGGTCATTACAAAAAGTGCCATGTGAGGTTGCAAGTTGTCACACCAAACACTTGCCTCGGTTGGGGCCACCGTGCGATGTGGCGTACGGTGATTATTGTTTGCACTAGTGTACATGGTATGAACCCCTAGGTTAATCGTCATAAGCGGTAGCGTAGTAGAATATTCTGGAGGGTCCCGGAACACGGTACGTGATAGGAAAGTATCCCGTGAATAAGGCATGGACTTGGACTTGGATTTGGATTTGGATTTGGAATCGAGATTGATGGATCCAATCATGGAACACCTATGCAGTTCAAAAAAAAATCATGGAACACCTATGATTAGGTAGACTTCCTAATAATAAAAAGTAAGAGCAAAAAATTAAGACATGATGTAAACTTTGGCTTTCCCCTCAAAGCAACGTTGTTCCCAAAGTCCTCTACATGGTTGTACTTGCTTTGTGTGAACCTTATGATGGTGAAAAAGTTTCTACATGAGATCCACAAAAGGATATATGGAAGCCACACTAGTGGAAGATCCATAACGCGCTGGGCAACATCCTAGGGTTATTGGTGGCCATAATACAAGAGGATGAAAAGGTGATTATGAAGTTATGTGAAAAGTGCCAGATTTTCTTCTCAATCATCCAAACACCAGCTGAAGATCTGGTGCTACTGACTAGCCCATGGCCACATGCACATTTAGGACTTGACATAGTAGGTCATTGCCTAGAGCAACAGGGAAAAGAAAGTTCATTCTGGCCGGCACAAATTACTTCACAAAGTGGATAGAGGCAGATACACTGGCCAAGATCACACAAGCTATGGTGGAGAAGTTTGTGTGAAATAACATCACTACGAGATTTAGCGTTCCCTTCTCCATCATATTTGACTATGGAGCCTAGTTCCAATTAAAACAAGGACATGGCTTTAGCAAAGTATTTGATTAGAAATTACCACTCCAGTCTGGCTTACCTATAGAGTAATTGGCAAGTGGATGCCTCGAATAGGACCATCCTTAAAGGGATCAAGAAAAAACTTGAGAAAAAGAAAGGCACATGGCTATATGGATTGTCAATCATGCTTTAAGCGTAATGAACTATGCCCAAAAGAGCGCTACTTTTCTCTCACTCTCATTAAACCTTACTTTTTGCCGACAACCCTAGGGTTTTTATCGCATGGGGGGTGACGCCTCCCCCGGGCTTTATCTTTCTCTCCTCCATCATCCTCTCTCCATCCTCCTCCTCCCTCTACCATTTTCCTTTTCACCTTCCATCCTCTCTCCATTCTCTTTCCATCTCTTCATTCCCCTTACTTGTGGTGTTTGACGTTGTCACACTGCTGGGTGTGGCGGTCCTTGCCTAACAGCATGTTGGGCGATCGGTGCTCCCGTCGGGTTGCTTTGTTGGAGGCTTCTCGGTTCTTGACCTAACGACTGGTGGAAGTGCAACGACAAATGTAGGGCATCGTTTTGGGTCTTCTGTTGGCGGTGTTCGTCTCGAACTCTCGGGCGGTGGTTCCTTTCCAGTTTATTAAGCATCGGTGGCTCTCCGTGGTTCAGTCGGTGCTCCTTTTTTGTAGGTGCGGCGGCTGGCGGTGGTGTTGGCATTTGGTATGTGGTTATTGCTCTTTGTTGCTCGGTGTTCGTTTGGTTATTGGTGGTGGTGTTGGCTGGGCTGTCGGAGTTTGCTATGTGTTGGTTTGTGCGGCAGTGTAGGGTGGTTGGTTCTTCAACGACGAGTCTCTCTGTAGGTGTTGATTCCAGGAGGTGACTACGGTTTGGCTAGTGCTTTTGTTTTAGAGGTGGGGCGACTGGTTTTGGCGGCGGTTGGGTGGTGGCTCCAGATGGTCCTTGTGGGAGGCGAGTTTTGGTATATTGAATTAGGGTTTGCATTTAGGGTTTTGTTTTTAGGGTGTTTTGTGGGTTTTTGCTTTTGGGTTGGTCTAGGCCTGTTTCGGCCTAGTCCATTTTTTGTGTCATCTTTTGTTGGTTTCTTGCCAGCTTTGGAGAGGTCTTGAGTGGCTTTTTGCCCGTGTGTCCAATCCCCTTTAATCTTTGCACTTCATGTCCCAGATTATAAAAAAATAAAAAATTTGCCAATAAAAAAAAAAAAATTTCGATAAGAAAAAAAAAAGAAGAAAAACTATGCCCAAAAGTTCAACTGGGCCCGTACTCATTAGATCACGGGATGCCATTCTTCTCAAAGTAAAAATGTCGACCAATCGAACTTCTTTGGTCAAGGACTTGTTTTACGAAACCAACTTTTGATTTTAAATAATTCTCCCTGTAGCTTCCAAGTACCAATTTTTGTTTTGGAAGGGAAGTACAGTTATTAATCGCTCTCTTGCCCTTGTCGTAATCAACGTGGCCTAATTTTCTTCCGTGTAAAATGGCACAGCTGTAGTGGTAGGGCTAGTAAGCCTAATTTCTGTCACAAATTTAATGGCTAGTTGGGGAGATGGGGGTGCTGCGGTTGATTAGATTTTGTGGTTAGGACTACGCTAATTTATTAATGTTCGCGTGGTCGGTCTAGGGCGGCAAGAAAAGGATTCACGGCAAATGCAGGGAAATTCTTTACACACCCCTACTCTTTCTGAGAACCCACGGCTTGGGGGATGGTGCAGTGCACAAAATGCACTGCACCGTGTAGTGCACCATCCGACCGTCCATTTCGACAATGGACGGCTCGGATTTAATCCGAGTAGTGAATTGAATCCGACCATCAATTGTTTGGATTAAATCCGAGCCGTCCATTGTCGAAATGGACGGCCGGATGATGTGCACTGCACCGTGTAGTGCATTTTGTGCACTACGGGGACCCCTCGGCCGAGAACCCACACTAAAATACATATATAGGCAGGTGGAGCTTATCTTAGACTCACTTTAATAATTCAAACCGGCTATTTTTGTACTATAAACTTAGGCCTACTTTGGCTAAAAAGTGGATTATGGTTTTTTCGTTTTTTCGTTTCGTCTTTATTCAAAAAAAATTTGCATTTGTTAGTTTCGCGTCAAGATTTTGTAGTTTCTGGATTCCTCTCGACGAGACGAATCTAACTAGTATAAAATTATGGTCAAAACTCAAAAATTTTTTAATAAAGCCAAAATAGGTGGATTATTGGCCAATAATCCACCTATTTTGGCTTTATTCAAAAAAATATTTGGTTTGACCATAATTTCATACTTGTTAGATTCGTCTCACCGAGAAGAATCCAGAAACCACAAAATCTTGACGCGAAACTAACAAATGCAAATTCTTTTTGAATAAAGACGAAACGAAAAAACGAAAAAACCATAATAATTTACTCACCGATATTTCAGTCAACTTGATTTTTTTGTAGGTATGATCCATACATTATTGTTTACAAAATAGACAGTTTGTATGATTAAGGTGGGTCTAAGATGGGCCCCTACATGCATGCTTAGGTTTTTTAGATGTGAGTACTGAGAAAAGAGGGAGGTGCAGATAAAATTTCCCACAAATGCATAACAAGTTGAACTTTTCAAATTGAATACTTCTTTTGTTCCTAAATAAATATCGATATTATGTACTCTTGTGTTTGTTTGCCTGGTTGATCTATAATATTTCTCTCTATTTCTCAAAAAAAAAAAAATATCGATATCTTCTTTCCCTAAACTATATATATTTTTAATTTAAAATATCTTTTAATATGTAATAAGAATCTTGGTTATTAGAGAGTTCACTTCTATAATACAAAGATTTTAAAATTATAAAAAAATATTACAAATTATAAAATATAAATAATTTTTGAAAAGTGTGAATAATGAAACTTGAACATTTTTTATGGACATATGTAGTGAGTATTTTGTATTAATGACTTCACTTTTGCAGCCCCTATTACGGCTTTAACACTCATTTATGTTACTTCTAATATTACAGCTAACACTTATTTATTTTATTTCTAATATATTTTCCCAGAACTCAAAAAAAGTACTCATTCCGTCCCATTTTCAGGTATCGAACTTCGTAAATTTAATTTTTATAAAGGCATCATCACATCATTATTACATTTACACATTCCTACCTTCCATACTCTGCGTTAAAGATATTAACATTACACTTTTACCCAGTAACATTTCAAAATAAAATTTACTCGTAAAGGCAAAATGAAAAATGTATCAACTTTACTCGTTAACTTTTTCAAATAGGAATTTATTAAAAAATAACCTAAAGTAGAATACTAGACCATCAAATAGGGACAGAATGAATAGTAACTTTTTATATTCCACCTACAAAATTTGCTATGTGACTCTTTGGGAGTACCATGCAATTTAAAAGATCCCTATATATATTTTTTTGACAAACAGGAAAATCCCATAAATATAAAAACATTACATATTGTTCATAGCTGCCCTGGCAAGATTATGGGCAGCAATTACAAAAGATCTAGCTACTTTCACAACTTTAACATAATCAAAACTAGTACATATGTGACAAAAATCTAATAGAGCAGGTTGGGTTAGAATTGGCGCATTCATTGGCCTGTTGAGTCCTCTGACAAACTCCATGCTATCGGTAGAGATGCACACCTCCTTTAATTCCTTACCCTTAGCCCATTGCAAAGCCAAGATACCTACTTTGATTTCTACTAAAGTTGCAGAGCTCGCATTGAAACCTTAGGAATACTGGACCATCAATTACTTCAATACTTTAGATTGAAACCCTCTAAAATTTAAAGTTTGGTTTATTAGAATTTATTCCAAATTGCTCAGCTAAGCCAACTAGGGGTGGAGACAGGATTTTGGTTTGGGGGGCAAGAATTAGACACGTTCCTGTCTCTTAACAAAATGTAACATAGGCCTGGGCAAAAAAAAAAAAAAATTCAAAAAGGGGTTAATTAGCAATTTTGTGAGGTATACTTGTAAAATCCCTACAGGAATTTTGGGGGTCAGGGGGGCCAACTGACCCCTGTTGTCTCTTAACAGCTCCGCCCCTGAAGCCAACCAAACTTAGTTTATAATCTAGAGGTTATAGCCAACTGATTATAGATTGAAACACTCTAAAAATCTAACAAGTTTAGCAGATGAGTTGGGCTTGCGACTTACAACTACCTGCACCAGTCACCACTGTTCGAATTATGCCTTGAATTTTAGACGTTCGAAGAAAGGTGCAATGTCTGTCACAAGAAGTTTGCAGTTCGGACCGCGGGGTTGCTTTCTTGAAATCCTGTTCGGACGGGAATCAAAACCGTCCACACGGTTTTACACGGGCATTACGCAATTTTGTGGCGGCTATGCATTTTTGGGTCGGTTTTGACCTAATTTTTTTGTACTTTTTTATGAATAGTAGCCTTGGGCCCTTGGGGGCTGTTAGGATCTAGAGTTATTGAGTGAATCCCTTGAGGGAGCCCCCATAGAATTCCCCGTAGTGTGTTGGGGTTTCTTGATTGTTCCATTGATGTCTTTAATTCTTGGGATTAGATATTAGAGTTTTTGTGCTCGTCTCTTTGTGTTCTTGAGACTTTGCCCCTAGATATCTGTTGGGTGTTTCAATTAGAGTTACGGGTACAACCGACACTTTATATTCGCTCCTTGCTCTTAGTGAATCCTCTCTCGCTATTTATCCGTGGACATACTTCTAGAGCTTCGTGCTTGAGAAAAAACTACGTAAATTTTGTGTTTTTAATTTTCGCTTTTTGTTTTCTCTCTTAGTTCGTGGCTGGCCCAACAACCACTACAACTGTCTCATCTCCACGAACTTCACCTCACCTCACCACCAACACCTCGATTGTGGGTTGGAGCCCCTGATTCATGGAATCTGAACCCAAGAGTCCTAAAGCCCTGGGGGTGATTCCCATTCCTTTTTTTAAGACCCAAAATAAAAAAACAACAATGTTGTGAGTACGTCACATGTGCACTCCAAATGCACACCACCCTGAGGTGGCAAATGAGGAGGGGCCTATTTTTTGGATGAGCCACACATTGAGCTTCTCTTCATTTGCCACCTCAGGGTGGTGTGCATTTGGGGTGTATATGTGGTGTACCCATGTCATTTTCTTAATAACATAGTAATTCGACAGAAATTTCTTGTATTCATTGCTCCACGCCAATAATTTAGAACTCGACACCTCTTATTACAGGGTTGGACTGCAACCTAATTTGCTGCTACCTCGCCAATATATGAATCAATCATCTCTCTTCTTGAACAACAAACTTGACAAAATGGTCCCAAAAGAACCGAGGGTGTTTGGCAACCCATTTTTTACATTTTCCCATTCTACTTATCACCTTTTAGGTGTTTGGGAGAGCAACTCTAGATCTCATTCTATGAGAATGAGTTTTCAGAATTGAACATTAGGGAGCAAAATGAAAAAAAGAGGGTACGTGGAAGGAGTTTTTTTATTTCTCATTTTTTACTTTTCTCATTCTGGTTAATAAAAAAAACCTACAAAATGTATTCTGTACATACCTCCCAAACACTGCCCCTGTTGCAAAATACATTCTGCACATATATCCCAAACGCTCTTATTAAAATCAAAATACATTATGACTATAATTCAAAAGGCCAAAAAACCAAAAAGTAGGCTTGAAACACCTTCGTACGTACTAGATAACCACTTCCTTTATAGGACGGTTGCTACTCATTAATTATTTGAGATTTGAGATATTTGAAAGAAGAAAAAAAAAAAAAAAAAAGCAACTCAAGTTTCTTCTGCCCTAACCCTCTTGTTTGTTCATTTTGAGAAAGAAAAAAAAGTGTCGTAAATAATTGACAAGGTTTCCAAAAAAAAAATAAAAACATCATAGCCAATTCCTAGTCACGCCTCTGGCCTTGATTTGATCATTACGTACTATGAAAAAACTGGTTTTTGGTTTTTTTGGTTTTGTCCTTATTCAATTTTTTTTTTGCATTTGTTAGTTTTCGGTCGATTTTTTGTGATTTCTGGGCTTGTCTTGACGAGAGGAATCTAAAAAGTATAAAATTATTAGCCAAAATTAAAGTTTTGTGAATAAAGACGAAAAATAATCCAAAAAACCGATTTTTGGATGTCACCTTCGTCTTTATTCACAAAATTTTAAGTTTCGCTAATAATTTTATACTTTTTAGATTCCGACCGTCGAGACAAGCCAAGAAACCACAAAAAATCGACCGAAAACTAACAAATGCAAAAAAAAATTGAATAAGGACAAAACCAAAAAACTAAAAAACTAATTTTTTCAATTTATCCAAACCAGATACAATGTACCATAAAGTTTTAAGCTGGGCTGGACTCCTGATCCTGAGTTATAAAGAAAGGACAGTACATCCAACATAGACCCAGTCCAATGTATACAAGGATCATAACCAATTCTTAGTCACGCCTCTGGCCTTGATTTGATCATTATTCCATTTTGGATTTCTCATTTTCTACTTCTTGGTGTTTGACTATCCTCACTCAAGATGTATTCTCTTATAATGCATTATCGGATTTTAAGTTTAGAGAACAAAAGCCAAAATTAAGTAGGGGGAGACGAGTTTTTTGACACCAAAATTAAATTGGGGAGAGAAATTTTTTGACTTCTCATTTTTACTTTTCTCACTATAGTTAACAAAAAGACGTACAGAATGTATTCTGCATACATCTTTGAAACATTGCTCATGTTGTAAAATGAATTGTGCACATTTCTTCCAAACACTCTATCAGATTTAAAATACATTTAGGCCATAATCCAAAAAGCCGAAAAACCAAGAAGTTGAAATGAAATACGGAAAATGAGCCACTCAAACACCCCCTAAAAGGTAGTATCGGATACCTTTTTGTTTTTCATTTTCATTTTCATTTTTGCCTTTTCCTACTTTCGGCTATTTTGGAAGTATTAACTCAGAATGAGTTATGAGAAAACTCTTTTTTGTTTTCTTACTTTAGAGAAGAGAAGCCAAAATTTGGGGGAATAAGAGTTTTTTGACTTCTCATTTTTCACTTTTTTCATTTTTATTAACAAAAGACGTGTAAAATCTATTCTACATATATATTTCAAACACTACTCATGTTGTAAAATGAATTATGCACATACATATCTCTCAAACACTCTATGAATTCAGAATACATTTTTGTTTATAATCTAAAATGCCAAAAATAGATAATAAAAAAAATAAAGCTCCCAAACACCGTCTACTACCACTAGCTGTCTACCACATTAGGAACTAGCTGTCTACCACATTAGGAAATCCTTCCAAGAATGATTAGAACTTTTTCATGAGAGAGAGAGAGAGAGATTGATTCATGAACTTGTAGCCCAACAGCCAACTACGGAACTTTAATTAATTGCTTCCCATACCACGAGTTCAATTTATTTTACCCACGTTTATACCCACTAGAAGAAAATTTTATTTTACCCACGTTTATACCCACTATAAATTTATTATTAAAGAATTACTCTAAGTTCCAATATAATTTTTTGTAACATGTCTAGTCCACGTCTTAAATTCATAACTCCTCTAATCCACTTTTTTGCATTTTCTAAGGTGTAAGGTCTACTCTCCATTTTTAATAAACAAATATACCATCACATTAAATTTAAAACATAATACACTCTCACTGGAAGTTCACCGGAAAAGTCACCGGCGCCGGAAGTCGCCGGAAAAGTTCACCAGAAAATTTCGCAGGCACCGGAAAAGTCGTCGGAAAATATTGTCGGTGCCGGAAAAGTCGCCGGAAAATTGGACTTCGTCGGAAAAGTTGTCGGCGTAGATAACCACATCTGGAATCAGAAGATGTGGTTATCTGGACTCAGAAGATATGGTTATCTGGACTCACAAGATGTGGTTATCTGGACTCACAAGATGTGATTATCTGTACTATATCTTTTTTTAAAAGCCTACTTAAGATCAGATATGGTTAACTGGGCACATAAGATGTGGTCATCTATTTACCAAATAAATGTTCTGAATGCATACCAGCTAGATGTAATTTAATGGTACTATGCTACATGATTTCTTTTCCCGAAAAAAGTAACGAACAATGCTATAGGTACACCATTTGTGAACTCCAAATGCACACTACCACGATGTGGCAAATAAGGAGAACCCCAGTGTGGGGCTCACCCAAAAAATGGGCTTCTCCTCATTTGCCACATCAAGGTGGTGTGCATTTGTAGTGCACAAATGGTGTATACGTAGCATTTTCCAAAAAGTAACTATGCTACATCATTTCCTTTCCCGAAAAAAGTATGAGAAAAAGTACGCAATTTAGACAAAGGTATCCTACGGCTTACACAATTTTGGACAAAAGCATGCTATGGCCTACACATTTTGGACAAAAGCAATTATGAAGGCTACAGGCCTAAGAAGACAGTTAGCATCCTTTTTTCCATCTTTATTATTACCTTCTTCTCCGGCCAGACTTCGCCGCCGTTCCATTTTTTTCGTTTCACCACTGCGACCTCTATCATCCGCTTTTGGCAGCCTCCGCAACGACGAAGTTTTCAACGGCAGCAAGCAACGGGAATCCGACACCTTCCGCACCATCGTCCAAAAACTCATCCAAGCCCCCGCGACCCCACCCACTTCAAACTCGCCATCGAGATGATCCGGAGCTGCTGTCGTTGTTCCCTCTCCACTCACCCAGAGAACAACGGGAATCTGACACCGGCGACAAAATCAGGCGATTGGCTTTGTGTTTGGTCGCGTATAAGTGGGGTTAGTCGGGTCTTTTGTTATTCTAGTGGATCTTATGTCTTAGAGAATATTTGGGTGGACCTTACACTATAGGAAATTGCTATAGTGGACCCTATACCAACTCTCCCATTTATTATTAGCTTTATTTTGATGATCTGAACAGTTCATCTATATGAACATACTCCCTCCATCCCCATTTATTTGTCCCTTTTGGAAGTTCGAGCAACTTTTCAATTAATTATATTTCGTAATGTACATTGTTTTAAGTGATTTTAAAAACATAATCTTATAGATTTAATCGAGATCTATCAAACAAGATCCATATTTAATATAAAATTCATTACCGATTTAAAGTTATAACTAGTTTTTTATCCGGTTAGAATAGAACGAGGAACCAAAATTTGGGGATGGAGGGAGTAATTTTTAGCAAATCTTGCAAAAGTGCTAGGCGTACAGAAGCAGAACACACAGAAAATGTACAGATCTGTTCGATAGGTCCCACACGGATAATCCGAACCGTTCATTCCTCTTAGAATAATTTTCCGAGGGGTCTCGTGAGAAATCAGCTCGATCCGACGTTTGTAACTAGTTGATCCAAATTTCCTTCGTTTCATGCAAATTGTTTTGAATGAAACGGGAGGATTTTGGATCAACCAACTACGAACGTGGATTGAGTTGATTTCTTGCGGGACCTCTCGAAAAATGATTCTAAGATGAATGAACGGTTCAGATCATCCGTGTGGGACCCAAAAGTGGGTCCCCGAACACCTCTGTACATTTTCTGTACCTATGGGTTTGTACCCATAGGTTTTCCGCAATCAAATATCTGTAATTGGCTTGCTTAAATTACACAATTTATAAGTCTTAACAAGCATTTACTGACATCTAATTGATTTGATTTTCTGCAGGGAGAATAAGAATAGGGTAAATTACACTGACCTCCCCTGAGGTTTCTGACTTGTACACTGACCACCCCTACTTTATCTGAAATAGCACTGACCTCCCCTGAGGTTTATATTTTCGTATCAAAAGCACCCTTCTACCATTCCGACGAGTACCAACGGCGCCGGGGACCCCCTTGTGGGTCCCCAATGGTCGATCCGAGCCGTCCATTCATTCCAGAATCGAATTCCGAGTGGGTCTATGCGGGAATCACCTCAATCGGACGGTCCTAAGTGCTCGATCCAAAATTTTTTGAACTAAATGGGGTGATTTTGGATCGAGCACTTAGGACCGTCCGATTGAGGTGATTCCCGCATAGACCCACTCGGAATTCGATTCTGGAATGAATGGACGGCTCGGATCGACCGTTGGGGACCCACAAGGGGGTCCCCGGCGCTGTCGGTACTCGTCGGAATGGTAGAAGGGTGCTTTTGATACGAAAATATAAACCTCAGGGGAGGTCAGTGCTATTTCAGATAAAGTAGGGGTGGTCAGTGTACAAGTCAGAAACCTCAGGGGAGGTCAGTGTAATTTACCCATAAGAATATCATGTTATAGGTGATAAACCATCGTAATCATTTAAACAGAACCAAGAACATGGTGGGTAAATGTTTATTCACTTTTAAAAGTCGGTGAACAAAATTGACGAATAATAGTATGAGATTAAGATAGGCATATATTCTCCCTTATCCTATCCTCACTTTCCGCCTAGCTCCCAAACCTTGTTGGAATTAAATTCCGAATTATCCAAAAAAAAAAAAACCTTGTTGGAATTAACTAATTGGAATATAAGAAATAACCGACACTTTTACTACATACGCAACTACTCAATTTAAATAACTCACGGATTTCATGATATTCTTTCAGTCACTTGGAAGAAATTGGCAATCCAATGGCATCCAAAAATGTTCAATTTTATCGCGCTTAATTAAATACGTTGCTTTATTTTATTATATAATTTATATTTGGGTGCTAGAAGTGAGGCTTATGTTATTTATGATTATAATTTACCAAAGAGTTAATATTGGGGTTTCCAGATCTGGACTCTTGATGACGGCGGCGACAGTGGGTGACAACTCCGGCGTCCTTTTTCTTTGCACTTTTTTTTTTTGTATTTTTTTTTGTTGGTAGTTTTGTAGCCGGTGGTTTTAGGGCTAGCGGTTTTGTGTGCACCCGATTTTTGGCCGATGGATTTTGATTTAATACTATTTTCTTTCTATTTCACCAAAAAAAAAAAAGAAACTCCACTTTTTCTTACTTCGTGACCAAAATTGTCAAAATAGCACAGGTATAGTGTACCAACATTGGACAACTGGTGGAATCAGATATGCCTCTTTGTTTGTGCTGCAACGGACAAACAAAGAAGCTTATTTGATTCCACCAGTTGTCCAATGTTGGTACACTATACGTGTTCTATTTTGACAATTTTGGTCACATACTAATGGGATCACGTATAATATGTTTAATTAGCAATTATGGAGAAAAACGAACTTTTAACCACCAACCAACATTCGTAGAAATACAATGCTAAATGCGTCACAATCTGTCGCACCCAATGGTTGTGAATTTTCTCTGCTACCTGTCAAAATTAATGTGGATTAACTATTTTTTTTTATTTTTAATTGGTATATGAAATGAACATGTAGATCGACTACTCGATATATCCGCAAGTAGTAGCTTTTTTATCAGCCAGCAAGTAGTAGTGAAACATCACATTAGCTATGAGCCGTTCATCTTGCACCGACAGCTCGGAATGGTACTCATTTCACCTTTTTTTATAAAAAAAATTGGATGTTCGGGTTAGTTTGCGTGCATTTTGACTAATTCCGAGACCCTGGAAGTAACGACCAGACATGTAGCCCCAAGAATTTGCTAGCAAGGGGAATCGAACCTGAGACTTTAAGGACGAGTAGACTTCTAAATTCCAAGGTAAAGACCACTTTGCCAGCTCTTTTGAGTTAGGTGGTGGGTACCGATGCTATAATTACTAAATTTAAAGTCCCACCTCGTTTTACGTACAATAGCAGAAGAACATTTTTAGCCCAATCAAGCATTGGGTGTACAATTTTAATACTTATGCATTAGTCAAGATGCGCACAAACTGGCCCGAATATGCGGTTATCAAAAAAAATATACTTATGCATTGAATTACCATCCGCATGATAGTTAATTAGACTATTGATTATTTGTAGATCTTGATTTGTGTTCGTGTGCTCATGGGTGCTTGGATTACAAAGAGGAATACTACTTCAGAAAGACTGGTGTATGTAGGTCCCATTTGGGAGCCTATTGGTTTTTACATTTTGCATTTGTATTCTGAATAGATTTTTGGATTATGGTTATCATATATTATTAATTTATAGAAGTGTTTGGAAGATATGTACAAATTAGATTTTGACACAAAATAGTGTTTGAGAGTAATTGTCATAATCGATTACGATGAGTTTTTTTTTTTTAACCCAGAATGCAAAATAAGAATACAAAAGTACCTTCAAAACTAATTATCAAATTGTGCTTCAATTGTGTGATTTAACCAAATGCATTATGTCAAAATTCATTTTACAATTCAGCCCCCAAACAAGCAAAATCCGTTAATACAAATTTCAGAATTCAATAATGAAGTTCAGAAACCGGCTCTAAGTGATTTGGGCCACATATTTGGTGGGTCTCGGTTTACATGAGACGTGGCAAGCCAAAGAAGGAATTTTTTTTTCTAGATGTGAAGGCCCACAAAGGGACATTTTATGAATGTGTGATAAAATGGAGTTGTTTCCCAACTGATAAAATATAGTGATTTTCCTATAGATTTTAGGAGGATTTTATAAAAATATCATAAAATCACTTTTACATTTTATGTGTTGAGATTGAAGTGTCATAAAATGTGAGATTTTATGAAACAAAAATCTGTTGAAGAATGAAACCTTAGGTAGAAGTGCTTTCTAATTTTGTGCCACATACATGTGAGCTTTGGTTTTACATAAGACAAAAGCAAGTCCAACTATAAGAAGACAGTTCAGGCAGGGAGGCCCACAATAAAGTGCTCTGTTGGGACTAGGAGTTGGGAGGAATGAGCCTAGATCCTGGAATTCAGTGTGGGGGATTCAAGAGCTCTACTGCATTAGCTAGCCATCACTTGTGCATAATGGAGGTTGGAGGTCCAGAAATAGGTTATTTTTCTCTTTCTTTTTTTTTTTGTTACAAAATTGGTTTTTTCTTTCTTTTTTTTTCATTTTCTTTTTTTGATCTGTAAGAGTGGGAAAAAAAAAATTCTTAGATTTTGTAGTGGAACAAAAACTATATACATACTGATAACATGACTAGGTATAAAATCTCAAATTCTCCTTTTTCTATCATTATACATCGTAATTCCAAACAACCCTATTAACTTTGGAATTCGTCACATATAAAAACACAATAGTACTCTTAATTCACATACAATAGAACCAACAAATGACTGCAGTTATACAAAAAGTGTAACTCAAACTATCATAATAGAAATAGGATAAAAGTTACAAACACCGCATAACATTGAAAAAATATACACATTTAAAAGTCGTAGCAAATGCCTTGATATTTTGTTGCTCGAATCAGAATAACTTTTTGGAATTTATACATCGACGAAAGTATTTTCTTTGTTCCAAATTTCTAGATGCATACATGCGCCCAAAAAAAAAAAAACCCGAATTTTTTGCAATTCGCATAATCTGTATATGTATATTTATATAAATCTGGCTATTGCAAGAGTCCCTGATTTTGTTCACATTAAACTTCTGGCGCAACAAAAACTGCAGAAATTGATCATGATCATTGAATTTGTTTGTACGCCAATATTAAACATTTTCCTCTCAACAACTTATAATATGAACTGGCATAATGTCACATGGTATATGACCCCATCTTCCTGATTGACATGATCGATGCATGTGGGCATGAAGGTTGTTTTCATGGGGGCTGATCTAATCTGATAATTACTAAGTGGGTTTATCTAGGTATTTAGTCCCTATAGTTATGGGTCAATTTCAATTCGATCCTTATATTTTCAAATGTCTCAATTTCGTTCTTATCGTTGTATGTAGGTTTTAATTTGGTCATTGTGTTTTAAATGTTTCAATTTCATCCTCAAGTTTTGGTGTTTGTTTCAACTAACTTTTTTCTCTAACTACAAAACTGTCATTTCAAGTTTATAGAATTATGAATTATGTTTATAAGGTTATATTTATTTCCCTAAGTTATGTTTTTCAACTCTTTCAATTTTTTTAAGGAGTTGGAGTGAGTTTCTCCAAACCAGCACATATTTCTTTAAATTCTATAATAAATCTAATTTTTCTTAAATACTTGCAATAGTAGATTTATCATAACTATTTTAAATACTTATAATATACTTACGACAGCATGCCCACTATGTTGGCCAAAGGCTAACGGCAATACTGATTACATTCAAGTAAGAATAGTAAAAGATGCATACCTAGTACCTATAAAAAGTATTAATAAGATTTATCGAGTTAGAGGCATAAATAAAAATAAAAAAACCAGGGGCATATGTATTAAACACCTAGTATCTACTAGTTAGTAGGGCTCCCCTCAAATCCTTAAAAATAAGCTTTAAAGTGTTTAAAATCGATTTTGAGCAAGTAAATATAACCTTATAAACTTTAGAGGCGTAATATATAGTTATATAAACTTGGAGGGCAGTTTTGTAATTAGGGAAAAATCATATTGAAACAAATCAGAAATTTTAAGGATGAAATTGAAACATTTAAAATATGATGACCAAACTGAAACTTACATAAATCCATAAGGACAAAATTGAGACATCTACAAATATTATGACCAAATTGAAATATGTCCAAATTAAAGTACTCCTCGTGTACTTTAGTTCGATGCAAAAAAATTCGTAAAACAATACACGGAACTACTTCAGTTTTTTATTTGAAAAATCATGATTTTAGCACCTGGGTGCTAAAATCTTTTGGAAAACTGGGCCCAGTGACCCATATAAGTTGCATGACGGCCGTCACATGACTTTGTCTAGTGTCACACTAGACCCCCCCTGTTATCACCACATATTATTGGCAAATATATACGTGTGTACATCTATTCAAATTAGTATTTATTTTGGGTACAAGGTTGAACAATTTGTGTTTAATTTGGCAGATGGAAAATTCCGTCCGTTTGTTCCAGGTAACATTAATAGTTTTTGTTTTTATGACTTTCCTTGTTTATAGGTACAAAATAACTCTAAAAGGATATGAAAAATAGAAGCTCTTTTTTTTAAAAAAAAATTGAATTATAAATATTTATTGAAATTTTAGCTGCAACAAATTTCAACTTTTTAGCCAAAAGAAAGAATCTCCATTCAACCCAACAAATCAAAGCCCTAATACAATTTACCCAAAAAAAAAAACCGAAAAAACCCGGAAATAAAAAAAGCAAAAAAAAAAAAAAGAAAAAAAAAATACCGAAAATACAAAAACATAGAAGTCACCGGAGCCTTCGCCGAAGTTGTCACGCCGCCGCCAATGATGGAAGTCCGGATCTGGAATCCCCAGATCCGGCTTCCCCTTTGCCCAAAAATCAAGTTTCGGCCGCCCAATGGAAGAGGAGAGAAGATCTACTGCCATGGGGTTTCCATCAAGATTCGACCACCGGGAAAAAGACTAAATTGAAAATAACCACTAACAAATACCACACCACACTACAAAATGTTGTATCTCCAACACTTATAGCCATTTTGTCTAACCAACGTAGAAAAACGAAGTACAGATTTTTGTTTACATAGTCGTTGTTTTATGTTTGTACTCAACATTACCAAGCTAACGTTCACAGAAAAGTATATCAACACATGTTTAGTGAGACGGTTGACAACGTAAATAGCTAATTGCTGGCTAACCGAAATGTAAATAGATGAAAAAACTTACATAACGAAGTTCATTACAAATATATTGAATAGAGTCAAACTAATCATCTAATGAATGCAAAATGAGAAAAATTCATATATAGGATTAGCAGTCTCAAAGTGAACAATGCTAGCCCAAAACAAAATACAACAAGTACCCAGATGATTAGATGGACTCCAACCAAGTATGACACCAATAAACTCTCAAAACTATAGATCTTTCAAGCCACCACATATTGCTCCGCCAAAGATATCATATAGGGTTATAGCACTGTTGGCATTGATATCATTGTGAAGTAAATCCGATATTTTGTTGGGATTTAGAAATTATGCTTCTGCTAGATAAAAATAGTCAACAAGCCTCCCTTGCATAACCTGACGGAGGAAGTGTGATTTTTTTTTCACCCTCTGACGCTCTGAGGATGATTGTTTCCCTCACTCTGATTAGTGGAAAAAGTGTACATTCATCCACAAACTAATCCTATTATTGCCAAAAAAAAAAAAAAAATGTACTATTAGTCTCATGGACCCCACAGTTTCTACTAGTCAGAGTGATGGTAACATTTACACTCACTAAGCGAAGCCGCGAAGGTGAACAAAATGGCACTCTGTTGGGGAGGACCCGTCTTGAGCTTAGCTCATGTGGTGCTTTAAGATGCACTTAAAGGTTTTTCCTTTTTTGATGGGGCACTTTTAAGTTTATGTGGACAAAATCTAATTCGAAATACTCCTATATGATTGATAAGAACCACTTGTAACCAGGGCCGGCCCTGGGGTAAGCCCCGCACCCCGAGCAGGGGCAACACCCCCCCCCCCAAAAAAAAAAAAAAAAAAAACGTAAGTTATGTATAAATATGAAAAAAATTCTACAGTTGATGCAGTGAAGCAATCAGGTGTGGGGGTAGGTTTGCTGCCATAATACCCAAGTGGTCCGTGCTCGAGACTTGTTAACTACTCCTTATCTTTTGATTAGACCATCTCTTGGACCCTTTCTGTTTTCTCTCATTTTCTTTCCTTATTTTTGTTAATTTCATTTTTTTCCCAACCAATCTAGTACGAAAATGTACAAATACTCATAAATTCGTTGGACCACACAAATTGGTAGTGTTATGTGTGTGAACCCCCATTGATTTACGTGTGTTTGTGCAAATGTGTGTGCATCTTGGGTGTGGTTCTAGATTTTTTTTTTCCCAATCCACATCAAGGTTGTCAAATCGCGAATTGATTTGAGAATCGAATTGACCCTTTTCTGAATCATCGTGAATCGTATCGAATCGTTAATCGTAAAGGTTCGGTCCAACTTTCAAAAATACATTGGAAAATGTATCTATGCATCTACATAATAAAGATACATTGTAAAATTGAAAAATTTAAGCTGAAATACATATTTAAGTTTGTTTTCTACTATAAATTGATGATCACATGGCATCATAGCAAAGTAAATACTATAGTAACAACGATATATGCATATATATGTTAAGGATTCATAATAAAAAGCTTACAAAATAAAGCTTGTAGCCTAATAGGTAGGAACTAGCTTATATGGCACCGTATGTGGGTTAGTCAGAGCCTCAGAGCCATGCCTTGTTCTATGATTTAGAGGATACAAGAACTAAAAAGACTGATTTGTGAAATTACATATCCATGGCAGATTCGTCTCCATTGAATAAGGAATATAATTTCCTGTACCATATGATCTCATATTCTTACTTTTCTATAAGAAAAAATAGGGCAAAATAGCAAAAGTGGTTTCATATTGTCGAATGAAAGTTGTGATAAACTTTGATTAACCTAAAGATTCGAATCGTTTCTGCGTGAATCGGGAATCGAATCGCGAATCGAACCGTGAATCGGACAATTCACCTCCGATTCTATACCAACCTTGATTCATCTATAGATACGTATCGTTTTTGCACAAAATCGTGAATCAAATCGTGAATCGTGCGATTCTGACAACCATGATCCACATTATTTCGAAAATCACATTACTCAAATACTTTACTAAAAATTTTGCATTTAACAATTACATATTTACAATAATAATGTAAAACTATTATGTGTGCATTTCGTTAAAAAAATCCTCAATAGTGAAGAGTTGGAAAAAATGAGCGAACTAACATGATGTATTAGTTTTTTTCACATCAATCATAGCTAAAGTAATGGATAATTTCTTAGTTTCTTAAAAAACAGACAAACTTTAACAGTTATATCTTTTTGTGTTTTTCTTTTATAGTTGTATTCTTTAAATTTTGAATTTTTCTCACACATCATAATATAAAAACTTATGTTCGTACTACTTTGTCATCAGAGAGATTAAGTGGATTAACTATAATCTCTGTTAAAAATGTGTTTTTAGATATGTTAAAGTACAATAACCCAATTGAATATTGTGATTTTTTTTTTTTTACGTAATTCAATCAGAAAACACAATATAACCTTGCTTCTTTTTTTGAATTACCATTGTATGTCTTTTTATTTTTATGACTTAATATTAAGTTGGCAACCAAACTAGGGATCGGGCTTGGGCAACCCCAAAGTCGGGGCCGGCACTGCTCGTAACGTCTTCGAAATGTGGACAAATTTGTAATTCGATCAATAAATAGCACTTGTAACGACTAGTTAATTTTGACAAGTTTTTCATTTTGATTAAATTTTAAATCTTGGATTGATTCAAATGGTTAAATAAATAAAACAACATCAGCTCGAAAAATGAGATAACTTTAAGATGCGGACATTAAGTGACGTTGTATTACTATATGTTTCTATCATAAGCTGACCTAAAATTCTTAAGCCAGTAATCCTTTTGCCTGGGTTGTGCAGCATGGTTTAATGTAAAATGTTCGAAGAAATTAAAAGAGAGAAAATTAGGTAGGTGTTGGGCAAAAAGTGACAATGAAACACATTGATAATTATGAACTAACCTAAGGTCAGTCGTGCCAGGTATGGCCAGCTCGGCTATTCCCAATGACATGATAAAGACGGTATAGTGAGCACCCATAATGAGTCTTTGAGCCCCAAGGTGACTCTACACCTTATTAATAGGGATGTATCATGTAATTATAAGCCTAAGGGCTTATGAAGATTATCCTTTGTACTCCTGAGAACGTTAGGAGTCCAAATCTGAATAGGATTGAGAGACCTAATGCATTAAGGAAACTAAAAGGATTAACTCAACCAGCAAGGATCAAGACTCCTAGTTCTAATGGGACTCAACCACCACGAATGCCTATATAAACACCTCTCAAACTGTGAATCCGGTAGGTGGCTCTAGTATTCCTAATTACTTGAGCAATATTCATCTTCTCTACACAATCATTGACTTAGGCATCGGAGGCTGGTTGGCTAACACTAACCCGATATCCTTAGTCTTTCTTGTTTTGAAGGTCATTCATTGAGCAGCGCCGGAAACCACTTAATCACACATCTCTTCATGGATATCTACAAAAAGGGTCATGCTAACGGGTGTCATAGTGCACCCGTTAAGGGTACAAAAAGTACACTTTGTGGGTCCCACTTGTATAAAAAGGTACACTTTAAAAGTACACTTGTACGTTAAAGTACACTTAAAGATGTACTTTAAAATACAATTGTACTTTTAAATTGTACTTTTTTGTACTCTTAACGGGTGCACTATGGCACCCATTTGCATTTCCCCTACAAAAATAACAAAACATCCCTATTCATAGAATTTCTCTAAAAACTTTAATTTTCATCCGACCTTGAAAATTCAATTATGATGTGTAGTTAGGCTGAGTTTCCACTATGATATTTTTGATAATTTTGGTATTCTTAAACTACAAGTTATCAAATCAGCGGATGTATATGAGAAGAATAATTTGTTAATTTGATAACTTATAGTCCAAAAATTTCAAAATTACCATAGTGGAAACTCAGCGCCAGGACCCACTTATCGTCTCCTCTTCTTCTCTTTAGTTTTTGCGTATCCTCTTTACAATGTAATTCCATAAGTATCGCAATGCCATGCGTAGGCCCAAACATCTGGACAGTATTGAAGCTAGTAAAGCCCAAGAGGCCTATTGCCCAATTCAATGATTCTTGCTTGACAAGATCTGGACTTCAGGAAAGTCCAATTCCCAAAAAAAGAAGAAAGGGGAAAACTCTAGTTCTAAAGGATTCGCGAATAGTGTGGAAGACTCCTAGCTCTACGACTGGCCCTGGGCAAATAGCACAAAGAAATCCGAAAGGGTCTATATTCTGCGAGTAGTTATGCTTAGGGCTACAAACGAATCGAGTTGCTCTCGAGCAGCTTATGGCTCGGGTTGGCTCGACTCATTAAGTAATCGAGCTGAGCTCGAGCTCAATTTTTTGGCTCATTTAGTTAACGAGCTCATTAAGGGTCGGCTCGGCTCGTGAAAGCTCGACTCGATTGTATAAGCTCGGCTCATTAAGTAAATTACCCTGACTCGGCTTGTTTATGACCGAGCCGAGCTCGAGCTCGATTTTTCAACTCGTTTACTTAACGAGCCAAGCTCAAACACTACAAAGCTCGGCTCGTTTGCAACCCCTACTTATTCAATTCGTGAATTGGAGTTGGGAGATGGAGAAGAACTGTTGGATTGTGATTTATTTTCCATATGAGATGATATGGACTCCATAAAGTTTCAAATTGCAGGTGTTTTTTTTTTCTCTGGACTCTTTATGTTCAGTGCATAATTACCTCATTACATTATAAAAACACATGCATCCTACATACTGGTGTCATGTGAACAGAAAATAGGGACAATCTTTTTATTTATTTATTTGTTTATTTTTTTGTGCTCCCTAAAGGAACAAACTAATATTGCTATTGAAGATTTCTGGGTCTTGAACCATTAAAATCAGACGGGAGCCCGCCAAATAGAGTATACCACCTTTACAAATGAATTTTACCTTCAGCCCCCTCTTTAACATATTTGTGTGTCCCTAATTTCTTGTGCCAGATGACAGAATGTTAATATCAGGGATGGAGTCGGGGTATCAGTAGCGGCGGTCACTCCTACAAGAAACAAAAAACCTCTAGCATTATACAGAAAAAAAATTTCAAAATTTTTCATATGAATTATATAAACCCGCCCTTGCATAATGAAATTTTTGACTTTGTCCCTAATTAACATGTTAAATAAGTATAAAGGGCATCGATGTTGTTTCATTAGCTCGAATTCAGAATCTCTGAACACTTAAACTTAACAATCAATTGAATTAGGAGGCTTGGTCTGTTTGTCCGCTAATAAATCAATGTATCCATAGAAAAAAGACTGGCCATCCCTAAAGTCAGAAAAACACATGTGAATCACTTCCAAACATTATGAAGGCCAACTAATCACCAACTTCATGTCTTTCACCTTTCTTTAATTGGTGTAACTCGTCATATGCCACGCCGAGGCCCAAACTACGGAACTACATTAAATTTCTTGAACAGCCTATTGCCCGTAGGGCCACTTAAGCCAGATTTTTCATCTTCAAAATGACGTCAAAGTCAAAGTATCAGTTATTTTCGGTAAAAATATCAAAGTTGGTATTTTTGGTATTTGTAATAGTTAGTAGACCCTTTCATAAAATACCATTAGTTAGATAAGAAGTTGCGTTCACAGTGTAGACAAGAAGTCAAAAATACCATTTAGATAATCTAGCCAATAGCGTGAACTACCATTAGATAATCTAGCCAATAGTTAGACAATTAATCGGACTAAACAATTAGGACACTCAAGTACCCCACTACCCTTTACAGAGATACTTTGCAAATATCAACTGAAAAAATCTCCCCTATGATCTTCCTACTCAAGTTTAACTTTAAACACACGCAATCTGGAGTGAGGTTTGGGCGCCCAAAGGGTAAGGTTTGGGCACCCAAACCAGATTGCTTTGGGTGCTCATGGGGGTACTTTGGGCTCTCTTGTTTTTGTTTTGTGATTTGTTTTAATGGATTTCGGTGGAATTTGGTAGGATTTTGGTGTGTTTTGGTGGGGTTTCCAAACATTTAATCAAGCTCCACATGTCTTTATCGGGCCTATTTCATCCTTGGGAACGTCATGGATTTTCAAGGGCTCAAATTGGGGTGTCTACAACGGTTTTTTTTTCCAGGGTGTAAAATATATACACTAAGGGTACTACAGTTATTTCACACAAAAAGTTAACACTGTTGGCCTTAAAGTAACGGTAGGGGGGAATCTGACAATTATTTTGAAAAGTAAATGAGGACAGTGGAATTTCATAAAGTATAGGGGAGGTCTCTGTATTTGTCAGAAACCTCAGGGGAGGTAAGTGAAATTTACCCTTCTTTTTTTCCTTCAATTTGTTAGGTCATCTGTTGCTCAGGTTAACAAATAATTAATTCTTAACTTTTTAAGATTCAACGGTAGATAACTTGGGTGCATATGATATACACCCAAAAAGGAGTATGTATTGTAGTCATTTCCACTAACATATCCACATATTATCCATCATTCTTTATTATCTAGCAAAACTCTCATCCGCCCAGCATACGAACCGTAAAGTCTATAAGTTAGAAGTAACCAATAAGAACCAGACTATGGGTACAGAATCTATTGCACAGATATTCGCTTACTTTTTTGGTGGGTGAACAAAGTTAGTCCCTCTGCCATGCAAACAATCTTTTCTAATACAGTACGCCAAAAATATCAAATTTAACTAAAACTAGGACCAGACTATGGGTACAGAATTTATTGCACAGAAAATGCACAGATCGAGCTCAGGGATCCACTTTTGGGTTCCACACGAACAATCTGAGCCGTTCATTCATCTTAAAATTAAATTCCGAAGGGCCCCCCCGTGGAAATTCAGCTCAATCGGACGTCTTGAAGTGCTTGACTGAAACGGGGGGCTCTTAGATCAAGCACTTTAAGACGTCCGATTGAGCTGAATTTCCACGGGGGCCTTTTGGAATTTAATTTTAAGATGAATGAACGGCTCGGATTGTTTGTATGGGACCCAAAAGTGGATCCCCGAGCTCGATCTATGCATTTTCTGTGCAATGGGTTCTGTACCCATATAATTATCGCTAAAACTAGATGTTGTACTATTATAGGAAATTGAAGTCGTCTCGATCGTCACCGTCATCCCACATGCTGCTCTGAAAACCAACAGTCTCCATTAAGAACCCTTGTCTTTTTGTTAATAAATAATGTACAATTAACAACGATGCGGTGATTGATAGTTTGATACGCCAACTAAACAACATTTGAGGGCAATTAATTAACGAATAAACAAGTATTTAATCCGTAAGGATAGAACTCCAGCTCAGTGACATGTTCGCAGCCCTACTAATCCTTCACAAAATGAAAAAACTATGGACAAAAAAACAGGGTTACAGCTACTTGTTTTCGATCGATGTCTTAGCGTATTCAAATCAGCTTCCGCAATGTTAACTATAATTTTAATTATTAGGCTAATGTTACAGTCTACTTAGCAGGGGGGCCCATTCAAAGCGGAAAGGAGCTCCATGTGGACCGACCGCATAAGTTGATCGCACAAGAAGGTTTCGAACGTGAAAACTTAGGTTGTTCCAATTCTAACTTAAGTTAGGAACTGACAAAAATTGGTTTGATGTATTATGAGGGGAAAAAAAAAAACGTGTCTCTTAAAGCGAAATAAGCCCGTAGAAGTCAGTTTTGAGAATAGTCAGGAATTGGAATTGGAACAAGCCATAAAGGAGCAAACCCATTACTCTCAGGACTTGAGAGGCAGCCAACTCCTTGGCCTTATTTAAAGGGGGTGTTTGGGAGCCTACTTTTTAACTTTTTATTTTCAACTTTTTGACTTTTGGCTTTTTGAATTATGGTAGAATGTGTTATGAATCATGGTAGAATGTGTTCTGAATCTGAGAGAAGTGTTTGGGAGAAATGTGTAGAATGCATTTTGCAACCGGAGTAGTGTTTGGGAGAATAATGAAAAATGAGTTATGGATTGGTTGTTTACCATTTTGCCCTTGTTTATTTATTACTATACTGTTAAAAATGTGTATGAATATTGTTTTTAATAAGTTTTTTAAAGTTATTGGGAAATATTTTTGTAAACGAGTCCCGTCCATTTTTTTTTTTGCAGGAAAATATTTTTTGCTCTTTGTTTTTTTGGTAATTGAAAGTCTCATGTACTTAATAAAAATAATATAAAATGAAAGCAATTACCCTAAAATGGAAAAAAAAAAAAAGTTGGACCTAAAAATGGTGAACATTAAAACATTAAGCAAATTAATAACATACATAACATTACACATAAAAAAAAGTGTCATTTGTAATTATAACGTGTATGAAAGATATTTATTTGCAAAAAAAGTGTCATTTGTATTATCTCAACAATGAATATCTCAACAATGTCTTGGTAATTAGGAAGAAGAAAAAAAACGTTAATACCAGGAGAAGAGAGGACAATTGTGTCTTTTGGTTAAAAGGGTTAACGAGAAGGCAAAAGTAGAATGCAAAAAAGACCTTCAGAGCAACTTCTTGCTTTTACTCTCCTTTCATCAAATTCTAAAATACATTTTGGGTAGAATGTGTTTTACCTCCACCACCCCAAACAGCCAAAATGTGAAAAGTTGAAAATGAGAATGGAAAAAAGAGCTCCCAAACAGGCTAGTACTAATGATTGCAAGTTATCATAATTAAAAAAATAGTCGACGAAAGAGTGTACCATAAGTATTTGCAAGAGAATGTATCGCAAGGCTTTTGATTTTCGAAGAATAGATCTCCAGCTCAGTAACATCTCAGCAGATAACTCAAGGAGTTGTCTTTGAGGTTTACTCCCTCTTAAGGTTTCAAGTTCAATTCTTCTTATGAGTAACTCTTGAGGCCACTTTACTCTACGCGTAAACATGCGTAAGCGTGTGAAACTATGGCAAGAGGGGCTGAAAGAATTAGTTCGAGATGCACAAACTAGCTCGGAACACTCTGTATTACCCAAAAAAAAAAAAAGGGACTGCGGACTAATCCTTTATGAGCCTCGTTATGTACGAGCCATTGTGGTATTTATTAGTGCATGATTCGAATCAATTGATTAACAAGAAGAATTTTAACAATCCATTTTTCTCAAGAAAATTGTAACTTTTGAATATTGCTACCAATGTCTAATCAACTTAGTTTTTTTACGCCGATCAAAAAAAATACTTAGTTTTTTTACATTGATAATGTGCATGTCATAACATACAAAGAAACCGTTTAAATTGTCAAAATTTATTACTCTCACCGTCCCACAAAGTTGGTCCCTTTTGAGGATTTGAACTTTTTAAGGGAACATACATTTCTCATTTCAAATTGAGCATTGATTTTTCATTTCTACCCCTTAAATCCCACTTATATAGCTATTTTAAATTATTTATGATGATTAATGTTGAAAATCCACACATATTTAATTTCTACTCGACTTTTCAAATAGGACGGAGGGAGTATTAAATAATTTATGATGATTAATGTGCATAGGTTTAATCATTATGTCCCCTAAAAATGTTGGATTCTAAAAAATGGATAAACAAATGAGGAGGGGGGAGTATTATTTTGTCATTTTGAAAAAGTTGATGGTTAAAAAGTTAGCAATAGGTAAAAGTGGAGGATAATATTGCAAACTGAAGGTCAAAATTGATGTGAAAATTATTTTGATAACATCTCATTAATAAGTTAGAATTATGAAGGTGGACACTTAAAAAGGGACGGAGAAAATAATAAATGTAAACTGAAGTTGAAAAAAAAGAAAAGAATCAATGAACAAATAGGACTCAAAAATTATTTTGTCTTTAAGAATCAATGTACAAATAGGACTCAATTATTTTTTTTTTTTTTTGTCATTAGTGATTTGTTTTTTAGTTTTTAGTCGTTTTTTAACTTCAAAATATTCTCGTCAATACGAAATAAAATGTCAAAAAAAAAAAAATGCAAAACTATATTTCAAATAAGACAATAATTTTAATTTAAGGCAAATTGGTATAATTTGTCTGTGTAAAATTTCATGCGACTGCCTGTCATTTTTCTCGAAAATTATATAACTGTCCCATACCTTCCATATATTAACCTCCCCCAATATTATATTTTGGTGCCGAGTCATGCCGACTCATACTCCACCTTTCATACAACTCACTGATTTTTTTGTGGTATATAATGATTGTAAGGTACTGCCGAATGGGTATACTTGATAGGATCAAATTGCAAGAAAATTGAGAGTATGGGAAATTTAGATGACTACATGCCTGTAATGGCCATGTTTGGATTGCAGTTCACTTATGCAGGAGTTTCCCTTCTTACCAGAACTGCTCTCTTGGAAGGGATGAGCCCCAGAGTTTTTGTTGTCTATAGACAAGGCATTGCTACTTTGCTTATTGGCCCTATTGCTTACTTCACAAGGTGAGTGTTTCTTCTTCTTCTTCTTCTTCTTCTTCTTCTTCTTCTTCTTCTTCGTCGTCATCTTCGTCATCTTTGTTTTTTCTTTTTTCTTTTCCCCTGACAAGGGTATAACCTTGTAAGGCTTGGTTTGACTAATTTCTTGTACACGCTCCGAGCAAGGTTTTGAAATTGAGATAAATATCGTATCGTGTATCGTTTTTCTTGTTTTATAAATTGTAATGGGATACGTAACGCGTATCGTAAGATACATTAATAAAAAGTTAATATACAATTAACAAGTATTTATACCTAATAACACCAACAAACTAAGTTTTTAAGTTGCAAAATTTCAAATTTCTGAACTGGGATTATCAGATTGAGGTTTCCTACACCAAAAATAGTATTTGAATTTCTTCCATTAAGTAATCGTAGGATACGTACTGCATCGGGATACACATATATATCGTAGGATTTCTATACAAAAAGGATACATGATGGGATACGTATCCCGTATCCTAGGATTTTATCATGGGAGACTTTATAACACAACTGTGTCCATAATAGTTGCTCTGTACACTGTGCTTGCCGAGCCTAAATTTAGCCACAGCCTCCACCTATAGCCAAATATCTGTTCTTCAATTCTACTGTATTCGCCGTTATTGGATCATCTCTCGCAATTTCGATGGTCCAATGACTCTGCCTTCTTTGACAAAAGATCAGGAGCAAAGAGATTAGGCAAAAGTTATTTTGGGTTCTAGACATGTAAGTACCAACTTCAAAGACGAGTGAGAACAGAACCGGAAGTTTTTTTTTTTTTGTCGTTTGTCATTCCTAATCTATTACATGGAGGGAGGGGGGAATGAGACTCCATCCCGGGATGCAGTGTGGGACATCCAAGAGCTTTACCATATGAGCTAGCCACCACTTGCAACCGGAAGTAATTGACCATTTGTTTTTTGGCTGCAGGAGAGGGAAAGCTAAACTAAGTTTGGGCTTGAAGAGCTTTTGTTTGATATTTTTTACTACTCTTATTGGGTAAGTTTTCTTTTACATTTTTGTATTTTAATTCTAATTAAATTGATAAATTTTGCTAGTGGTTTATGTTTTTTATTTTTTGCAGAGTGACCGTCAACCAGAATATATACTTTGAGGGCTTGTACCTGGCCTCAACGTCAATGGCAAGTGCCATGGGTAATCTAGTGCCTGCCGTAACATTCATAATAGCAGCATTTTTGGGGTAATTCTAATTTCCAACACTCAACTCCCAGATTTTGATAGAAATGACTTATGTCATAAATTTTCCCCACAAAACAAAAGCCATGTCTATTTTCGGGACCCGCCATAATCACCATTTAGGAAACCTGTCTTGTCAAGGAAAAAATATTTGATAGTCTTGAGGTCCGATCTATATGGAGAGACCCGAGTCCGATTTAGGTTCGCTATGTAGTGTCGGGCCGGGGTTCGGACTGCTAGCCGTTTTGTTGTATTTTTGGAAGCTGGGATTGATAGTGTTCTTAGAGCATGAATATCAGCATCTCTACTTTAACTTTTGAATTAAAGTAGAGAGCAAATTCCCCAAAAATCTCAAAAATCAGCCTCACCAAATGCCTCACTAATTTGCTACATTTTTTAACTTTGCTACAGTAACACACCAAAAAGAGGTGACCTACTGTTCACGCGCCAAAGAGGAGGGAGGGAAAAGTAAAAGTTTGAATAGAAAGTCTGATTCTGTGAATTTTTGATAAAGTGACTTGTTAAAGTTTGAATAGAGAGTCTGATTCTGTGAGTTTTTGATAAAGTGACCTACTAAAATATAAAAGGTGTTTTTGAGGTTAAATTTGGTGCAAAATTTGGCGATCCATGCTCTTAGACTCTGAACCACAACTATTGCTGATGCGTCGAGGATGCTTCCTATTGTAGTTTTGCATTGCATATAGCCATATATGTATAGGTACAATGGGTCCCTCAAGCAAAGAATGATATACCGTCTAACCAGAGGAGAGCCCCTAAGAAATTTCTTGTACTAGTGGTTGTAAACGTACAAGTGGTTTTTTTGTGGGAAATCGAGACGCTGTTGTGCATCATATGCTCCGCACCGTACAGTGTACATCGCAACATCCATCTTTAAAATTATGGTCTGGATTCGTAGACACTTTCTTATTTTGACCGGTAAAAAAGCGTCGCGAATCCTGACCATTGGAAAATGTTAAGCACAGCCTTGACGGCGATGGATAATGTGGCACTGTCATGGATACTATGATATTCTTTACAAATAAAAGATCAGCATGACAATATGTGGGTTAATCATTATCTTCTAACCACCTAACAAAAGTGAATGATAATTTTACAACCGAATAATTTGTCGCTACTTAAATGGTTTGAAGGACCACGTAAGCAACGCCGCATGGTATTCCGGAAGCACTGAATAACTCGGTCGGTTTTGGGTTTCATAGTGAAGTTCGGCCCTTTGGGTCCCAATCCATTCATTGTCATTTGTTTCATCAACTGTTTTAGCTCCGTAACCAAAACAAACATGGTTACGACAATTTCTACATGATCACACTTTCAACCAAACAACCAATTTCACCATGCTTTCTTCTCATTATTTTTCTTCTTTTGGTAAAAAAAAATGAATCAAAAGAAAGATTCTTATAATTTGACCTCAGAAGCATAAACTCAGATACGGATACAAATACACATAACAAAATAATTCTAAATTATAAGGTACATGAACATGGCGGTAAATCCAACAAAAATTTCACATATGTATATGCATGAGAACATTCCATCTGAGTTTTGGTGAAATGTTCCCGGGATGTGAAATTAAAATTTTGTAACCAGCAAATTGCCCTCACCTCACCGGACATTAAGATTTTGAACATTCTTTCCTAACTTCATTTTCGTTTTCAAATTGACAATAACCTGTTTTACTTTTCCTGCAAATGTAATCAACATTACATATGCAACAGTTGGCCGAAATCTAAAATTGATTTCATCAACAGACATGACTATCCCTCCCGATTTTCCCTGAGAAATTTTGAAACAGTACTTCTATTGTCTGCCCAATAGACGGACGATAAAAGTGTTTTTTCACCGGTAAAAGAGCATGCACTCTTACCGGTAAAAAAAACACTTTTATCGTGTAGAATTTTCCATGTTGAAAAACTAACATGTTGCCTAATTAACAGGATGGAGAAATTAAACATCAGAAGCTTAAGAAGCAATGCAAAGATCATAGGAACTCTGGTTTGCGTCGGAGGAGCTGTGCTAATGGTGCTGTACAAAGGCCCAAAGCTACTAAACTCCCAATTCCTACCACCAAAATCCCTTCTTCTCGGCGGAGGCTCTGCCGGAGGTGATCAGGACTGGTTGCTTGGTTCCCTCTTACTTTTTACAAGCAATTGTTGCTGGTCAATTTGGCTTATTTTACAGGTATTTTCACCTCTCAAAATTCTGCACCCCTACTATTATGACCAAATCAAAACTTGAATTAGCCTGTACGATTTATCTTTAATCAAACAGGTTCCGGTAACAGCGAGCTACCCTGATCATCTCTCTTTATCTGCTTGGATGTGTTTCATGGCTACATTGCAATCAGCAACAGTCACATTTTTCCTAGAGCCAGAACCAGCTGCCTGGAAACTACATTCATTTCTGGAACTTGGTTGTTGTGTATACGCGGTAAGTATCGATGTATCAAGATGCAGTTCGGACTAAATTAAATTATTTTTAAGACACAATTTCACTGTTTTAGAAAACTTTTTTTGATCAAAATATTTACTTCTCAGGTCCATGTCAATTTTCGTTGTTTTAGTAATTTGGTTTAAATTTTGGTCATAATTTTTACCTATCTGGTTTTCCCATCAATATCAATCGAAAAAACACAAACTAAGACCAAAAATTGATTTATTCCGAACTTATTTTCAATTCCAAGTTATATTTCTTTGTGAACGACGAGATTATTGAATTGGAATTTGAAATATAAATTGATAAACAGGGGATGATAGGGTCGGCATTCTCATTTTTCATCCAAGCCTGGTGCATTTCGCGTAGAGGTCCACTATTTTCTGCTATGTTCAACCCTTTGGGCACGGTTATAACGACCTTTTTTGCTGCTATTTTGTTACACGAGGAGATCTATCTTGGAAGGTACTATTATTTGGACTTCTTGAATGATAAATTGCTTTTGCCTTTCAACCATTTTTTTAACAAAATTGTGGGTGAAATAATTTTAGAATTGTCAAGGCAAATGGTTTTCTTTAGGGACTATTCTGAAATATTTTTTCCCCTGTTAATTCAGCATGCTAGGTGCTGTTGGAGTGATTGCTGGACTATATGCTGTGTTATGGGGAAAAGCCAAAGACCTTCAGAGAAATATTAATGTGGAAAAAGATCCAAAGTTGCAAACGGCTCAAATCACACAAGAAGTGAAAATCTTGTTAGATGAAGCTTTGAGTTGCAAAATTGACTTGGAGGAACCCCTTTTGGCTGGAAAATAAAAAATAATTGATGATAACCAATCAAATGATCAATGTCTGTTATAAAATTTTGATTTTGCACTTGCTCATTGTTTGCTTCCAACAATAAAAGTGAGTTATTTGTCCTTGCAATTTTTTCCCAGCATTTTTTTGTTGCAAATTTTGTATTATTTCCAACTTTTTCTCCTTCCCCCTGTAATTTTGGCATCTAGCAATGAAAGAGTTATGTGCACATTACTTTGAGCAAGCATCTCCAACCTAGCCATTAAGTAGAGAATCAACATACTAATTTATGGTCCAAGAAGTGATTTTTGTATCATTTTGTTTTAAAAAACACGTCTTGTTGAAAACCACCATTCTGCTTATAGAAGCGGTGTTTAGTCTTTCACAAAACGGGATTTCCGATTTGATAATAGAGATTTCCTTATTTTCAATTTCTTATTTACCCCCAATCATTATATTTTTCTTTATTTGTATGATACTAACCTTTGGTGTATGATACTAATAGATATATTTACCACAATACAGCAGAATGCCAAGCAAGCTATATATAATTAGCCCGAAAAAAGAAACAAAAATATGCAAGCAATCTAATCCTTTGCAATGATACTCAATACAATGTAATCTATATATGATAACCAATTATTAATGCATACACTTTCAATCAATCATCCAACATGGCTTGATGGATGCATCACATAATGAGGTGGGATTCTCCTAATCCATGCATTTTTTAAACTGAAACCATCCATGCTTTTTTTAGACTGAAACCTTTGTTTGATTAAGCCTAGTTGAGAAGTGTAGTGTGCCGGAATAATTGAGCCCAAAACATTGAGTCCATTTGCATCTATCGGGCTTCAACAGGATAGTTAGGAACTTGGGAGTCAGCAACCAAACAAAGCTTTGTCCCATACTGCATTTCATTGCAGATGTGGCTTGGTCTGAGACTGTCTCCCTCACCCGACTGATGTGTCGAATTTGTGTCGTGTTAATAAGTCAGTGTAACGATCAGTAATAGTATCAAGAAAATGCTTATAGAGGTGGATGAAACAGCAGAATTTAGTAACCATGAGAAAAGGACATTGAATTATCCCGAATCAAAATCTCAATTCCAGAGTTCAGCACCAAAACAAGAATTCCAATAGAAAGGGAAAGTGATTACTTCATTCCATCTGTTAGTACTAAATTTTTTTTCTTCCTAAGCTTCCTTTATAGTTTGAGCAATAGAGGAATAAGTCCCCACAACTCCCACCAATACTGCCAACAGAATTATCCCCAAAATACCAGCTAGCTCATACCCAAAATGTCTATAAATCCCAAAAATCTTTAAGTAACAAGCACAAGGGAGCAAGAATGAAACCAGTACGATAAGAACTGCGCCGCTCAGAGATGCCACAGACTCAAAAGACGGGAAAAGGACAGCCAATATCACTGTACTAATCAGCAAAAGCATCTTGATAAGGATACTGATAGGCTTATTTTCTTGATAGTTTTCTGGTAAGAAACTTTCTATGGCAGTTGATATCGGCATTATGGTAAGCGCGTATTTGGCGATTGGGCCTGCCAATATCGTGTAGATTGCTACCTTTGAGCTGATATTTTCTTTGGGTAAATTCAGTGTAACTTGAGACTGAACATTGTGGCCATATATAAGGTAGCCTACAATAGCCATGGAGACATATGTGATGGTGCAGGTTATAAAGCTTAGAAGCAAAACCTGCAATTTATTAAAACTTGTAATGTAGTTAATCATTTCACTGGAATGTAATATTAATTGCACAGCAATAAGGTTCCAATAGAAAGGAATTCTTGAAAACAATGAGAAGTGAAAAAGGAAGACCAATTCACTTCAAATAAATTTCTAGACAAACCTATGACTATACTCTTTCCTTTATTGGGAAACTAAGAATGTTTGAGCCAGCTTTTTGAATCAAAGAGGGAATTTTATATCAATGAAGCCCAAAGGAAATACGACGACTCCCACACAAGATACAGAAAAGAACCAAAACTACCAAAATCTAGCCTATTGACACACATACTGCAGAAGCAGACCAACAACTAGGTCGGGCGTAGCGCTAGTCTAAGATATGGTAGTACAGATACTCAGCTCTTTTTTTGTTCGTATTGAGTATGAGAGTCTCAGCTCCAACCAAAGAAAGCACAAAGGAGTTGTTAGCCGACACCCACATAAGGGGTGAGAAGAGCCCAAAAGGGCCAAAACAGCCTACACGGGGGCCAACCAGAAAGCAAAATACGATCAACCCATAATGGGTTAAGAAAATCCCACAGGGATTAACCCCTCCACAAGGGAGAACCGCTAGAAAACGAAAGGAAAAAACAGGAAAAGTACCAACTTGTCAGAAGACTGTCACCATAACCACCTACGCCGGATCCGGCGACTTATTCGCCGGAGAATCTTCAAATTGAGCCCCTTGCTCCTTTTCTACACCAGATTGGACCCTGAAAGCCGGAAGGAAGGGGTGAAGTTCGATCCGTGGAGGTAGAGTGAAAAACGGTATGGCGGTTATGGATGGACCAATGGAGGCTGGAGGGGATCGGAGGGGTAAAGAGAGAGGAGATGGGGAGGCCAGAAGATATTTGGAGAGGAGGGCCTAGGTTTTCTACAGAGAATGATATTGAACTTATAATTCTATGTTTGAGCCAGCTTATATATACACACCTAGAGTAATCTTGCGGGACCAATCCCACCATATGTCCACTAGTGGTGAGCCAATTAAAGCCGAGGCAAACCTATTACCACCTGTTAACTTTATTTACTGTCTCCAAAGTCCAATGTTGTAGAGATTCAAAGACTTGGTTGAAAATCAAAACTGCTTCTTTAAATTTCTTTCCTATTCTCTCCTCAGGAATTCCACTCATACAGGCAAAGTGTAGTGCCATAGCACAGATGTCCGGACATAGATCCATATCTGGAGCTGTTCGACGCTCTGAAATAATCTATGGTGAACATATGAGTCCAAAGCATTTTCTAGAGGCAAAAGTGATGTTGGAGGAGATGGTCCCTTTTTCTTTTTCTCCCAAATCACTCATTCTAAACTGGTGTAAGCACTATTTTTTCTTTGAATGTAAGACTGATAGACGTGACAAGTAGATGCAACAGTATAAACGTTGACATAACAATTTCATATATATGAGGAGCCATTGAAGCATACCTTAGAAAACTGGTTTTTCTTTCTCATGGAGCTATAAATGGTAGGGAACATGGCATGAGCACCATAACAAAATGTGTACAAACTAAGTGCAGTGGGCAACCCTTTGATATTCACCAGGCTTCCTTTCCCATGAAATCCAACCTCTTTCGTCGTCCCAACGCAGAAAACTGCCACGACAATTATAAGCGAAGAAAACACCCCTCCAAACGATATGTACGATAAAACGCCCAGATCGCTGAGCCACATCGACGGGAAAATCATGGCCCCTGCAACAATAACAAAGGAATGCCTCCCATCCAATGTGAGATTCCCAAGCTTTAGTGCAAAATTCGGTGACAACTTGTGTAAGTTTTCGCCTTCTAGTATTAGAAGCCCTGTGGCCACAAGGTAGAGCTCTAAAAATGTGAAAATTGAAGCGGTGATTCTTCCCTTTTTACCGAAGGCGGTGGCGGCTATGTCAGGGTAGGTTGTGATCAAGGGGTTTGAATCCATGCAGCGACGGATAAGGAGGCCGGTGAAGCAAGCGGAAGCCGCGATTAGGAGGAGGAGGATTAGGCTTAGCCAGCCTCCGGATGAGAGTGCATATGGAACTGATAGTATCCCAATACCTTGCAAATGGAATCAATGAAGAAATGTCAGATAGTATATTCTGAAAATGTCCCTTCAATCCATTTGAATGCATACCATTCTGTATAGAAATTCAAATAACATTTTGATTGAAATGCAGTACATTTGTATAGGTATTCATAACTTTTGCATAGACTTTTGTAAAATTAGTTTAAAAGTTCATAACATCGAGACAAAAACTCTAACATAGAAATATTGTGAATTCAAAATTAATGTTACTATGAACTTACTTTAAAAAAAAGTGTGCAAGTCTGATGTTATGAATGTATGTGCAAAATGTTATGAATCCAATGCAATCCAATTTAGGAGTAGAAATCGTGCAAACTAATATAGGTATGGTAGCAAATTTCTACACAAAATGGCAACTCATTGACATTGATTGTATTTATTGGTTTAGGGCCTGTCCTCCCTTAATTTTGCTCCCTTTTTGCGGTATTATTTACTTTCTGTAATTTCTTTATTAAATTTTTTCTGTAACTTTTGTAATTAATTATTTGTCACGACAAGAGATATCAGAAAAATATAAAAATGTGGGCAGGAGTTGAGAAAAGTTCACTTGGCATCTGATTGTTGTAGTTATATTTTCGAGTTGAATTTAAATGATATTTGAGGCCAATAACCTTCAAAACTCATTAAAATAATAAGATGAACGATTGACCGAGCTTGTACGGTCAACCGTACAAAAAGCTAGCTTTTTGGTGTTTTTTCGTCTTTAGTGATTTTTTCGCTTTTAGTTGAATTTAGACAAATCGAGCTAACAAAATTTCAGAAAAGATGTAATTACAAGCTATTAACCTTCAAAACTAGTTAAAATAATGAGACGAATGATTGACCGATTCAACCATACAATCAAAAAGATGTAATTACAAGCGAATAACCTTCAAAACTTGGATCTAACAAAATTTTAGAAAAGATGTCTTTAGTGATTTTTTTCGTCTTTAGTGTTTTTTTTGTCTTTACTCTTTAGTATTTTTTTTTCTTTTACATTTTTTTTTTTTTAGATTCCTCTTGCCAAAACAGATAGCCAATCCAAAAAGATGTAACAAAAATTCGGAAGAGATGTAATTACAATCGAATCAAAGACTTAATAACAGGTTGTTAAAAAAAAAAAAAGACTTAATAACAGGGATAATTGTCAGTTCATCATTGCTTGGTGGCCTATGTGAGAATTTAAGCTGTGACACTATAAATATAATTCAGGTACAATGTGATGGGCAAAAACATCTATATTCATATTTGGTATATGGAATTTTGATAAAAGTTATTGTTGTTACTACAAGGGAACTAATTCTTCTAAAAAGTTTCAACTGTAAAAGTTGTAGTATAACTCACGAGGCCAAGTTTTGGGCTTGTTATTGGTGGCAAAACGATGTTCTTGGTCCAATGAGAATTTTCTCGTGTTAGCATTTAATTATACTTCTTTTAAAAAGTTGCAACTGTAAAAGTTTGTATGACTCCCGAGGCCATGTTTTGGGCTTGGTAAGAACAGGAGGATCCTGTAGTGCAGGAGTGCACTACATGGTTATAGTGTGCAATCTGGATTATTCAATGTGTTTTCAACGACTTAGACATAAACATCTTACATGTAAGATAATGTTTAAAATTTGGACGGTTTAAAATACTATGGACAACCCTGTTGTGGATACCTGCACTATAAGGTTTCCGATTCCTCTTGGCAATGGTATTAGTGGCAAAACGATTCTTGAATCCAATGAGAGTTATTTTCGCGTTAGCATTTCAGTTTAAGTAAAAAATTCAGCAATCTAAAAAACAACAGAGGATTTTTATGCAAAATCGCCTAAATAAGCACCCACATAGTAGCACGAAGAACAAATGAAACAAAGCACAGAATCCAAAAAGAACAACATAGGTCGTAGTTCTCCAATTAGATAACTGAATACATTTAAGGCGCACACTAATTTTCACTATGTACAAAATAAGGAAGAATACACATATTACATCGACTGCGTGTACAAAATATTATATTCTAGGGTTTACAATTTTCAATTACCCTAATATTTTTGTTCAAGGTTGAACTCTGTCATTGTGGCAAATCAAAACCTAATTAATCAGTCTTCACAAACTCAACATGGTGATTGTCACGTTAATATTTATGTGCCTTATCTTCGATATGGAAAAGGAATGGAATCCACATGGTCTTGACCGGGTCATTTCCGAGCCCTTTCTAGGTCCGTTTTGATGATCGAAAGATTTCAACGGGGAAAGTTAACGTGGAGGAGGAGAGAGTACGTACCAGATAAAGCATTGATACCATTAATGCAGGTTTTGAGAAAGCTGACTTGTTTACTTGAGGAAGATGGAACGGCCATACTCTCTTACGAGCGCGCACTCGCTCTATAGATACATGTATTTTCGACGTATATACATAAGCGCTCTGAATGCAGTGGTTGATGAATGATGAGAGCTCGACTGGTGAAGAGAAGAAGCAGGTAGGGAAATCCCAGTTGATGGGGTTTTTTACATCTATAGGACAACTCAGCCCTAGGATTAGCCCCGTATTTTGTAACTGACTGGGGAGAGATAATTTGGTGCATCCCGGAGCGAAGATTATCATGTGATGCAAAACGGGACTAGCAACGGTGTAACTTGACGATCTGAGCAAATCATTTTGTTAGTCTATATACTCCCTCCATCCCATATGCTTGCTCCTTTTGGGGAAGCGTGCATTTTGCACGCAAAAAATGATGTGTTAATAAGAATTATTTTTTAAAAATTTACGCCAATTTTTCTACTTAATGAGATCTTTAAATTGGTGTAAAAATTTTAAATGTAAAATAAACAAATGCGAAAACATTAGATTTTGTGTGCAAAATGCATAGAAATCCAAAAATGGCAAGCAATTTGAGACAGAGAGAGTATATGTTACCATGTATGTAAAGAATCCGGTTTATCAAACATATAAATATTACTACTAACATGAGAGGACCCATACTCAACACATACACTCAAGTGGTTATCGATATACATATTGAGACTTATAAAACAAACAACTTAAAGTCGGATTGTGGTGAGTCCCATTTTACATCAAATGAGAGGCATCTAGGTATCATAACACGAGAGGACCCATACTCGATATGTACAATCATATGAATTCATGATTACCTATGTGGTCCTCCATTTCATACAAAATAGGCCCACCACGATTTTATTTGGTGATGTGGGTCCTTCAATGTATATTACTCAATGTGTTTATTATCGATGCAATAAAAATTACGTAAATAAAAGAAGTGAGTCCGAATCCCATATCCCATTTGGGAATTTTTAAAATTTTCTTTCTGTTCATTTTCCTCTTTTCTTTTGTTGCTAATATTGTATACATCAATGGGGTGTGAGGAAAATTAGTAGGTTAACAATCAAATTCAACGTTTCTCTATAGACTCGAACATCAATCCTTCTTTTTGGAAGCCAATGTTGAGAGTGCTGTAGGGCGGCATCTAAGACATTGATCTCGTCGATTAACAGCTCGGATTTCATCTTGACATTAGACGGCTTGGATCTGCAATGTATCGAGATGAAGTCAGGACCGTTGAAAACACATCTGACAACAATTCAGATGTTGCACTATAGGCGGCCCTACAAGGACCCCCTCAGCACCCCCTTGTACATCGAGATGAACTACGGCATCTCTATCGAAAAGGTCCAGTAGTATTGATGGTAATTTTTGTTGTCAATATGAAAAGAATTCACGAGATCTCTTCCAAAAAAAATGTCTAGCCTCACCAGATAAGGCCATCTCTAATCAGATAACAATCCTTATCGACCAATATTTCCTTGAAAAACAGGACTCAAGCTTACGATCTTTGAGGGGATTTAGATGTACTTCTAGGGAAATACTAAAATGGGTCCAATGGGCTTATGTTAAGGTTTAAAAAATGTATTAAAGTGTGTGAAAAATGTATAAAAGTATGTTTTTTTTTTTAGCCAAAGAGAGAAATTCATTATATCAAATGCTACCGAGTAGCCGAGTACAAACAAACACTGCTGAAAATAACAAATTACAAAACAGAAAAGACAAAGAACATAACTAAACTAACTAAAGGATACGTCCCTCGTACTGGCTAATTCAATCAGTTAATTGTCCGAAGCCCTGCATGCAACTTGCCGAAGAGCAGCTATCCGGTAGGCCCACCGTTGGTAAAACCTCCATACAGGATCTGACCGATACAAACCAAGTGTCTGTCACACACCTATAGTCGAGAGCTCCGCGGCACGGTTAGGCGTCGTGCAACTAGATGGCCAAAGTCAACTACGGAGCTCTAAAATTGGTAGAGAAGCTGCCGGAAAGAGTTGCAACTGTGGTTATTGAAAACTGCTGCGGAGAATCTCGTTTCATCAGTGGTGATCTCCCTAAGCTTATTCATACTGAATTGCAGCAAATTAACACCCCCCTCCTACACCTTCACCGCCCACGTAGCCAATCCACTAAACCATCAACGTGAAACGAAACCAAGATGTCAACCTGCTCCGCTATACCCAACATTCCATCAAATACCCCACAAAAACACCCCTCAGAGAATTCACACGATGCCCACCCAAAATAATACTCCCTCCGTCCCAATTTAAATGCTCCCTACGGTTATGCGTGTTTTTTTAAAACTCTTACAGTTTTCATTCTATAATGCATTTTATATGCAATATGGATCTTATTTGATAGACATTAATTAGTTCTATTAGACAAATTTTTTAAAAACTTTGAAAACCTTACCAATAAAAAGATATTGACGTTTGAAAATGACACGAATATACGTAGGGAGCATTAAAATGGGACGGAGGGAGAAATAAAAATAAACACCCCCACCACCGCTTCAAATTGATATCCAGGGATTTTGAGGATCGCATCAAACCCCCAGTAAATCCAGAGTTGTGCAAAAAGATAACCCTTAAAGCTAATGAACGGATCGACACAAAACAGACGATTTAACAACGATGCTTGTGTGTGAAAGAAACATGTGCGATAAGTGAGCAAGAAAACAAAAACATTATGGATTTTCAATCAATTTTAAAAAGACCCGTGGCATGCATGCAAGACAAAGGAGTTGATGTAAACAAAACAAATAAAGTACTATGAAAGGGCATATGGAAATGCACAAACAAGCATTACCTCAACCGCAATCGTGAAGCAAAAAGAACAGGCCTATCATTCCAGACGGGGAAAGCTGCACGACAGGAGAGGGGAAAGGGTGGTCGAGCAACTACATGCATGAACTGATTAAAACACATCTAAATTTAAAAGCCAAGACATGCATGCAAGATGAAGAAAGGATGCGATAATCATTTTTCAAAAAAGATGGCTTGACAAAGATAAAAAAAAAAAACTTAAAGTACTACGAAAGGGCATACGATAATGCACAACTCAGCATTATCTCAACCGCAATCGTGAAAACGCTTGGAACATGAGGCCAATCCTATCGGGGAAAGCTGTTCGACAAGAAGGGGAGAGGGATGTCGAACAACTACATGCATGGTAAGACTGAAATCGAACACAGAATCAAACACACATGATCACAGACAAACACATGCAACATAAAGGATAAATAAACAAAGCGATCCGTTCAAGGCCAAACACAAGGCACACATACAGGGGCAAACTCTAGGGGCACGACCCAAAACAGATTGGTCGCTATAAAAAAAACCTACCCATGAATGATGGCAGCCCAATTACACCATGGCTGAACAGCAAGGCCCATAAAAATAAAAGCATGGGCCACAAATAAATCTCAGCCCAAGGACAAGCTAGAAGAGGAGATCAATACCCATGGGCCATGGCAGATGAAAACCCCTGTGGTTTTCCGGTGTGCAAAGAAAGCCAAGGCAGACACATCAACGAACAACACCACGACCCGAGGTCACAGCCCACTGCTACAACACGAGATCAGATCAACAGAAAACGATATGACCACAAACCGAGGTCCAGCACCCGCAGCCACAAACCGAGATCAAATCTATAGAAAAACAATTGCCGGACCACAACCCGAGATCCGGTGGGTATACAGACGGTATTGCATGTAAAATCAGAGCAAGAGAGAGTGGTGTATGGCGATCGGAGTAGCGGCGGCTGAGAGGAGGAGATGAGGGAGGGCGATTATTCGAGACACAACGGAAATCGGCAAAAGGAAAGGAGGGAGGGAGGGGAGGCCGGTTCCATATTATCCGGCGAGAGGCGCACGGCCTCCCCTCCTTTTGGCGGCGGCGGCTAGGTTGTTTGCGGCGGCTAGGGTTGTTCTGTTGTTTGCGGCAGCTAGGGTTGTTTGCGGCGGCTATGTGAGTTCGAAATAGCAAAACCTGTACTTCTATATATCTAAGAGCATCTCATCAGGATTGTTACTTTGGCTTTGAAGCTAAACTACCGAGTAGAAGTGCAAGAAATGCAAGAAAATCAGCCTCGCCACTTCCTTGGGTCAAAATATAATTGTTACAGTGCATTTACTTCCCCAACGAGTCACTGTTCATGGGTTAGCCTTTTATTTTTTTCTTCCGGATGCGTCAGAAATGGGCAGGAGAGAGAGGGGGGGTCCACTCACTGCACCGAGGGAACATTTTAGCCTTTTAGGGAGAATTTTTTTTTTTTTTTTTATAGATTTGAGGGGAATAGTTTAATAAAGTAAAGTTTGGATAAAGAGTCTGATTTTTTGAGCTTTTGATAAAGTGGCTTGCTAGATTGTAAAAGGTGTTTTTGTGGTTAAATTTGGTCCAAAATTTGTTGAGGCTGATGAGGATGCTCCTACCAAATTATTGACATCTCTCTAATCTTTGTTTCTTTTTTCTAACAGAATACAAGTACGAATTACATCAAATTACGAAGCTGGGGGGTGCTGCGCAGCCAGGTGCTGTGTGTTTACATATAAATTAACAAATCCAATAAATAATTGACAGGTAATTAAGGATGCCAAATGTTGGCGGTTTAATGTTAATTGAAAATCACTGGATTAATAGATTACAAATGGATTAATACGATGTCGTATTAGTTCTCAGTTTAAAAAGCAGTTGTTGGCAGTTACAAGCCAGATGACGAGTAAGGAATTGACTTCGAAGCCACATTTCTAATTGGCATTTGCAAGGATTACACGTGTTAACGTACAGAACGAGATGTTTGACAGTTAGAACTGTGGAAAAGTTATGCAGTTATTTCCTTAAAACTAATCATATGGTTTGTTCGAGTAATCATGCAAATTCAAATTAAAACTTCTGAAGGAAGATTAAAGAGATTCAAATTCAGATGTGTTGAAGGAAAGAAACTGCCCATTTTGAAGTGCAAAGATGAAGTTCGAAGCAAGCCAAGTTCAAATATTTTGAGCTGGAAGTTCAAATTGCAAGCGGTGCCTATAAATAGAAGAAGCTGAAGAATGAAAAGCCCGGACAAATCTTCAACAAACAGCTATCAAAACAAATGATGCTTGGTTTGTTCATTGGCAAGTAGAATTAGGATTTCGACTCAGTTCGAAATAGATTAGGAAGTAGTTTAGGAAGTAGATCTCGGTTGTTCTTGTAACAATCAATTGTTCGAAATTCTTATTACATTTTATTTAAAATTGAAGACAATTTCGAAGTAAGTTTACCTTTGATTTATCAATCAAAGTACCTTGTTTCTTTGTTGGTCTTTGATTTCCTAAGTATATCGGTTTGTATTTCTTCACTTCGAAGGAAAAATCCTCTTAATTGAGGTAATTGAACTATTTAAACACAATCGTCTGATTAGATTTGGTTTTTCAAAGTTAATCTGAAGGAGAAGATTTAAAGGCTCTCTCTAGCACACTCGCACATAATTATTTTTCATTGCAAAGAAGTAAAAGAACCAAACACTGTGCAGCTGCACTGCGCGGCCGCGCCGACCACTTTTCGGCGATCTAAGACGTTCATCGAATAGCCCTCGTCGAGTATTACAAGTGTACCAAAAATCAACTTAATCGGATATCGTTAAGTGCCTAATCGGAACACAGATAGCTTGAAAAAAATGGGTTTAGTGATTTGGATCTAGTGCTTTTGTACATTTGTGTTCCATTTCATTTCAATCTATTTGTGTTCCGATTAGGCACTTAACGATATCCGATTAATTTGATTTTTGATTCAATTATAGTACTCGACGAGAGGTATCCGGTGGACGTCTCTAATCGCCAACACGTGGCCGACGTGGCCGTGCCGTGCGTGCACAACATGCTGCGCATCACCCCCCTCAGCTTCCATCAAATTAGAAACAAAATTTGTAGGGAAATTTATCGAAATGGTCCCTCTAGTTTAACCCCAGTCTCGATTTCGTCCCCCACCTTTCAATTTCACTCTAACGACCCCTGTAGTTTCAATTTTGGTCGAACTGAGTTCAAAAGTTAATTTTCGTTAGCAAACTTAACGGAAATCCCAATTTGGGGGGTTTTTTTAGGGGTAGAACAGACATTTTGCCATCCCTCTTGCCCAATAACAAACCATAAATCCTCCTGCCCCTTTTTTACCATTTTCAAATCTCAAAAAAAAAAAAAAAATCCACCAAAAATATAAAATTGGTGGGCAAAAAAACTTAATCTCACATCAAATTAAACCCAAAGGAAAATGGCAAAATCACAAAATCATCCAATAAAAAAAAACTTAATCTTACATCAAAATCATAATCGACCATTGAAAGAAACCCCGCAATTGGCAATCACGATGATGACGATGTGCTCGTTCATGGTAAACGGACCCGAGTTCAAGCTGAAGGGACAACCAGGGCAACTTCGTCAACTGGGCACCTGTCGTGGTCGGCCATGTGCCCATTGGGTTTCTCGGTGTCAGGTTTGGACGCCATTTTGGAGCGCCGGTGAGAGTGGTGGTGGTTCGATTTCCTCTCAATTTTATGAAGTTTTTTCTTTTTTTGAGATTTGCAGAGGGTAAAAAAGGGGTAGGAAGAGTTAGGGTTTATTATTGGGCAAGAGGAAATGCAAAATGTCTGTTCTATCCCTCAAAAAAACCCCAAATTGGGATTTCTGTTAAGTTTGCTAACGGAAGTTAACTTTTGGACTCAATTCAACCAAAATTGAAACCACAGGGGTCGTTAGAGTGAAATTGAAAGGTGGGGGATGAAATCGAGACTGGGGTTAAACTAGAGGGACCATTTCGATAAATTTCCCAAATTTGTAATCACTATAAGTCCAACTCATGTAGGAGAAATACCCAACAAGCTGAAAACAAAGTGCATAATTACTATAAGCCCAACGAAACTAAAAAGGCCCATTAAGGGAAGAAATATCTCAATAGAATAACATTCACAAGCGGGCGAGAAGATTCGAACTCCTCACTCTTGATCTCCCAATGAAATGCAAAAGTCCTGGCCAATTGAGCTAACCCCAATTCGTTCGAAATCTTTGTTCGACTCGCTATGAGTAAGAAATCATGATAACATATCTATATTGAATTTCAAAGCAATTTACTTCAAGTTAGAAACAATGTTCATCCCCAAATTGGTCCTTGTGCTACGTCTTAGGGGTATTTGAGAGTCTGTCTTTTTGGCTTTTTGCATTTTGGAGTTTGGGTCATGACAAAAGATAATGCCAAAACGGTTTTGATCATGCCTAAACTCCAATGCATAAAATTCTTGTACTTGTGTGTAATGTTTTTACTTTCGGTTTATGGTTAGAATGTATTGTTGAATCTGTAAAGTGTTTCGGAGATACGTGAAGAATGCATTGGGTTTTTATGTTAACCAAAATGGAAAAAGTGAAAAATAAGAAGTTAAAAAACTCATCTCCCCCTACTTGTACCTTTTGTTTTCTAACATCAAAAAACAAAAAATGAATTTTCATTGATTACATATGGATCAGGGCATCCAAACACCCACAAGTTAGAAAATGCAAAAATGAAAATGGAAAATGTAGGGGTCCGGATATACCGAGCACCAGATATAATTCATAACGTAAATAGAGATTACACTTATCAGATGAACGAGACACCTCTAAGGTACAATGCCGAAAGGCCACCAATGAGGGACCATACGGTAAGATTTTAAGGAGCTACCACATTCGTTAGAAGTGTTGGGGCTTCGGCTCGCTGTCTCGGCATAAGACGAAGACACGTGGAGTCAATCCTACAATTAGCTCCATAGTGGGAGTAATACTGAAGCTCGGCCTGTCTGGCCGAAAAGTTAACTAGCCTAGATAAAGCGAAGTACTGCATAAAGTACCGAAGGATTGGAGCCCAGGGCTGATTCAACATAGTATTAAAGAAAAATGTGATCATAATAGATTCTGATCATGACGAGTGACGTCAGCCGAACGGCCTATAACACGTGTCATTCTCCTATTGGGAGCATGAGCTCACAATATGGTCCCTTGTGCCCATCGTCATGATGACGTCAACCGAGCGGTTACGTCACGTGACTAGCACGATTGTACTTGGAGAGCAAGTAAAGGATCACCTATAAAAGGTAATGTTCAGCAAGAGACCAAGGTACACATACTCTACTACTCAAACCCTAGATTTGAGTTCTTATCTTTTTCCTGAAATACTTACTTGATCGTCGGAGGGCCGTTCTGGACTTTACGGTCTAGTACGGTGCTAACGTGGGTGCTGAGTGTGCAAGACTTAGAGCTCAGGCGAGAAGGAAGTTGATCGGCAAGAGCAATCTTCAGTGAGAAGATCTGATCGAGGAATTGTAGCCCCACAGAAAAAGTAGAAATTTTGGGACATGCAGACACCCCCTTATAAAGTGGACTTACTGTATTTAAGAGCACTTTGGGCTAATCGTTTAGTGTCTTTTTTCATCATTTATTTGTGTTTTCTCTTAATTTTTGTTTGATTTGGGTAAAATTTTATATTGCATTGCATCGTTCGTATCGTTAGAAGGAATTGTAAAAGTTTAAAAAATATAGATCAAAGTTCAAAACTATTCACTAAAAAAGACGTTAAAGACATAACATCCAAAATTAAAGACACTAAAAAGATGGTAAGGCAATATATGTTCCACCAAGTGTTTCCTAGCAATTATAGATGGTAAGGCAATGTTCCACCAAGTGAATTCTTGAACCTTTTGACTTTTCATGTTTTACGAGACATATCATTTTTCTCACATATATCAATTAAAAAAGTTGAAAAAGCCAAAAAAGCCAAGCTTAGGGAAACATATATAGCCTTATTTGTTTTGTTTTTTCATTTTATTTGAGTAAAAAAATGAGTCTTTTAAGTTCCAATGTGGAGTTTATTTGTTTAAAGCTGACAAAGTTATAAATGGACAAAAAAAACTCCTTAATTTGAAAGTTCGTATACAAACTTATTAAATGACATTCAATCAATGATAACTTATTCTATAACTTGTTCAATCAAACTAAATAACTTAAACAAAAGCTACACCAAACTTGTACTAAATCACTTAAATAAATAATATGAAAATCATGAACAAAAAACATACTACCAAATAAGTGATACCAATGGGGCCATCCTCAACTGATTACCCTACCTCCGTCCCTTTTTAAATTTCAACTTTTTATGGAGATATCATCATTACACTTTGAAAGTTGTAACTTCTCATAACTACCATTATGGAAGCATCATCCTTATATTTTTGCATCGTAGTAACTTTTTACAAAGAAATCTACTACTTTTTAGGGCAAAATTGAAAATATACTAATTTTCATCCCCACTAACTTCACAAAATTGACACTTATTAAGGTACAGTTCAAAATAGAATATTGAACTCTAATAAAGGGACGGAGAGACAGGGCTAGCTCTAGGCATAAACTCACAAAGCCACTGCTCTGGGCCAAAAATTAGGCCCCTAAAATAGCAGTATATGTCATGTTATGTGAGAGAAGTATTTTGCAAATAAGAGTTTAGCTCAGTACCAGTTAAGTTGCACGTGTTTTGGCCAATAGGTCAAGTGTCCAAACCATCCTGTCTTCATTTTTAACGCTATCGTATAGCAATAGTAATCAATATCGTATAAACTCACATATAGCTCTATAGAATAATGAAATAATATAGAAGGGTAATCTTACAGAAAGAGTTAATTAACTGTTGATGGTGATACCTAGATTTTGTTAAAAGCAATTTATCACTATACTACAAAACAGTCTTACTCCTCCGATCAAACAATTGACAAATATAGAACATACCGGGAGCCCTCATTTTTAAATCTTTCAAATCTCGCTTAGGCCCCAAAAATCTCAAAAGCCGGCCTTACGGATGGAGTATCATTAAACTATTACTTGTTTTTTTAGTGGGTATGGCTTAATTGGTAATACAATCCATTACTTGAATATAAAAAAATGTCATGTGCAATGCATAAGATATGAAGGGTCAAAGTGGAAAATCCGGCACACGTAAAGGTGGATTAACAAGCTGTAATGCTGAAGAATGTCAAAGTAGTTAATTAAACTTATAAATTGCTAAATGGGTTTACATGCTTACTAATTCTATGGTAAGTTGGGGTTGTTCCAATGCAAGAATTTGCTTAAGTTTTTAAGTCGATGTATTGCGAGAAAATAAAATATCTCGCAAAGTGCAATAAGTCAGTTTTGAATTTAAACCAGAAATTGAAACAAGATTGTTGGAGCTAGATGTAAATTGGGCATTTGTCAGGAGTATTCGTCAATGTAATTCACGATCGTTACAATTTTGCTTTTGCTTTCCTGTCTTTACCTTCTTGTAGAGACTTCTCCCAAGAGTAAAGCATAAAGCAGATACTCCTTTCGTCTGTGTTTGTTTATTCATTTCCAATATCATTTTTAAATTATCTATATCTTTCAATTTATAATGCGTTTTATACTAATTTTTTACAAATTTTGTATAATAGAACTAACTGATCGAGATCTACCAAATAAGATTCATATTAAATATTTTTAGAAATTCATATTGAAAAATATGTAATTTTTTTTAAAATGAGTGAAATAATGAAAGTGAGCAAATAAACAGTGACGAAAGTGGTAAATAGTAAAAGCACAAGTTGTTGCAGGTGATTTCACCAAAAAAATTATCTATTTTTTCGGAAGTTACCTCTCCAAGATTTTTTTTTTTTGGTACGTCGGAAATATATTAAACTAGAGAAGAAGGAAAGGCTGCATCAGAGGTGCAGAGAGTTTGTTACAAGTCCAAAAGAAAATAGATAAGTTTCGACAAACCATGAGACATAGCATAAGAAAACACTAATCTAGAATCGACCTAGTGTTAAGTCTATCCCTGTTCATGGACTCCCTTATTTCTAAGGGAGGCTGATTGATCACCATTAACTCCTCAGATTGTTCAGCTCCAACTAACAAGAAAATCAGCACATTCGTTTGCTCCCCGGTAGATGTGGGTGAGGGTGCTTCCAGTTCGTTGGAGAATGTAGCGTCCATCATTTAGGATGTTGCTCTGGGGGTGGTTAGGGTTAGCACCGTCGTTGAATAGCATAACAGAGGTTTGGGAGTCGGTTTCAATCTGGATGTTGGAGAGGCCTTTCTCCAAAATAATTGTAAGACCTCTATATATGCTCCAAATTTCAGTCTCTAGACTTGACCGTGCCCTCATCTTGCCATAGTATCCTAGCTCCCAATCTCCAGAAGCATTCCGGAAGATGCCTCCAAATCCCGCTTTACCATTGCTCTTGTACCAGCATCCATCTGTATTCAATTTGATTGAACCTATTGGGGGAGGAAACCACATAGTTAGACGATTTCTTGGGGGGCCAGTAGGAGAAGTGGATTTAAAGGCTTCCACGATCTCATTGGCATAGGAATGAATTAGCTTGGAACTCACTTCTGGCACCGTATCAATATTATCAAAACTCTTTCTATTACGGTCTTTCCAAACTTGCCAAAGAACGATGCAAAATAGGATTTTCCAAGGTATATCATTTCCTAAATGTAAAGTTTTTTCTTTTTTCAAATTAGCCGAGATCCAATTCTCAAAAGAGTTGTCAAATCCACTTCTCATTTTCTGGCCCGATGGCATAATGTCCCATACCTTAAGTTTGCACAAGTTGTTGCAGGTTACGTCCCCAAGAAAAATATCCAAAAAAATATCCACACTATTGAAGTGTTTTTCCAAGTCTTTGTTATAAATAAATAAGTTGCATGTGTCATTTGTCAACTTGTTATAAAAAAATATACTTTTTGTTCACATTGTTTGACGATATCATGGTGAGAAAACGTAAACAATGATTTCTTTGATGTTACAGAAACTCCACCAGGTAGCCACCACACAAAAGTTGTGATATTAGCCTCAATGGTTACTCCACCAGAACCAACACACAAAAGTTGTAATATTAGCCCCAGCCCCATGGTCAGTGGGTTTACTTTTCACACAATTGACCAGGATTTGATTTTTTGATCAGGGTCTATCTTCGATCAAACCGGAAAGAGAACTAGTAGAGGGAAACAGGGGGGTGTTGCGCAGCGTGCTGTGTAGTCCATTTCGGCACCGTTCCGACGATCAGAGACGTCCACCGCGTAGAGGTCGTTGAATACTACAAGTGTACCAAAAATCAACTCGATCCGATATCGTTAAATGCCTCATCGGAACTCAAATAAGTTTTAAAAAAATGGGTTCAATGGTTTTCATCCAGTGTTTCAAGACATGTGTTCCGATTTTTTTCAACTTATTTCCGATCGAGTTGATTTTTATACACTTGTAGTACTCGACGAACTCTACACGGTAGACGTCTCCGATCGTCGGAACGGTGCTGGCGCAGCGCCGAAATGGACTGCACAACACGCTACGCAGCACGGAGCTGTGCAGCACCTCCCCCGGTTCATGTAAGTTGGCTCGCACACTCTGATCGTCAACCAAAAAAAGAAGTTGTGCTAAGATCTAATAGTCTCAAGACAAACAACAGACAAAACTCTTTTTTCATTCATGGCCCTTGAGAAAGAGTCCTGGGAGATAAGCTTAAACTTCTTTCTTCCCCACACTCAACCATTTCTTTGAATTTGAACCCACTTTCTATCTGTTTTGTCCCAACAGTACAACGTGGTATGATGAGACACCACACCCACATACTAGTCTTCTGCTGGTTTCAAGTATGTGGGACTCATTATCCGAAATAGCATATCCAATGGCGAATCGAGATCCTCTCACGTGATCATCTCCATGTAGTCCGTCAGACTTACCACGATATGACGATACTAATTCATGAGTATCTTGATTCTCCACTGACAAACATAATCTCGGAATTCCTGTCAACTTGTAAAAGTTTTGTGTATGTGTGTGTATGTGAATGTATTGGTGGATGAAGTTCATCTTTCATTTCCCAGAAAGTAATCTAACAGCAGAACCTTTAGCAGTACGCCAAGTTGTACACAGTACCATCAGTTGACCCAGCCAAATGGGATAGGTAACCAAACAATGACTAAGGCTTATGACCCATAAAACCCAACCTTACCAAATTTCCTAAAGGTGAGTTGAATGGAACAAACTCTGAAACCAGAAGTAATATACAATAGAGCAGAAGTTAAGGAACTAATACCAACAATATGACTACTTCAAATCATAACCAAAAACTCCATAGAGTATCCGAATAACCGATCAGCTAATAGGTCCAAATGAGTCGAAATATGAAGCTATACACAAAAGCAATGGAGTATAAAAGAAAATGGTACTAACAACAAATCAGTAGAATCACTCCCCCTCTCGAACCCATATACTCAGATCAACTCAGAATGAGGTCAGGGGTACCGACGAGGGTATTTGTTGTATGAATTGTCTTCTCTGTTGTTCCTAAAGGCACAGCACCCAATTGAGTAAACGATGACAAGGAAGACCAAGAAAATGATGTTGACAATCGCCACCTTCTTCCAGTCGTGCTTGATGTTTTGCAGAACTCCGGCTTTGCACGATCCGCAGTTGAAGCAGAGGACAGATGGATCGTTGCTCCACAGGCCGCAATCTGAATCAGCAAATGAAGAGTTGCTTGTGGTAGTCCAGTTGGTTGCGCTAACGTAGGCAAAATTGCAGTCGTCTGGGGGCTTGCAGCAACCAGACTGTTGATGGTACAAATATAACGAAATTAGTTAAAGGAGAAACGAAAAATAATGCAGAAAATATATTAGAAGATGCCTAAAATCAACTAAACAGTCTATTTAATTAGATTTGCACTCTACTTTTGCTACTTGAAGTCAACTAAACTGCATGAAAAGCAGAGAAATCTCCGATTGGTGTCCAACGTCGTTCTTTATTTATCAAACAAGAAGAAACAATTTGATTCCATATTCAAACCAAACTTTGGATTGAATCAAGTGCCACTACCATGAACAGAGATGAGACATACAGGTTTCAGGTTCGACAGCAGAATATGGATGAAGAAAAGTATTTTTCTTCTCAAAAACATATTCAGATGAGGGAAAAGAAATGCTCATTAACACCATAAACACAATTACAGAACATTATGTGAAATAGTCAGATCAAGGACGAGGTTCTGACACACTATAATTGAACAAATGGGCACTGAAATTGAATGAAAAAGGAGCATGCTAATGTGTTTGCCAAAGTTAACGGATAGTCAAAGTCTTTTAAGACTTTTAAATCACCCATGATTTTTCAGAGCATAATAAAGTATAAAGTGCACACAATATTATCCTGAGAACTCTCAATTGAAATTTGATAGAGGGAAAGACACAAAAACGAAAACCCCCTTTTTTTCTGAAAAGCCGAAATTGTGCTCAAAAGGCTTCTAACTTTTCAAAAATGAACTCAAACCCATGTGAAAAAAAATAAAAATACATATTGACCTAATAAAAGCATGAAAAAGGTAAACCCCCAAATTATACATAGCACAGAAGTTCCAATTTCCTTGAAAAAACAAGAAACCCAAATCTATAAGCCTCTAGCCCAAAAAGCCCTAACCTCAAGAATCCTTCAAATTGGTACACAAGAACCAAATAACAGCAGTAATATATATTCACATGCATAACCAGAATTCCTATTTCGTTAATGCCGTGTATAATTAATAATTTGGGCAATGGAAACGAAAAGTTCAGCGAAAACACCAAAAACCCATAAAAGGTTTTCGAAATCAGATCTGAAAAAGGACTAACGAAGAAAACCCAATAGCTCCAAATTCAAGAAAACAAAAACCCACAAAAGAAATCACAAAGATCTTCAACAACTACACAAGAACACCGATGCATCATCAATAAATGGGAAAAAAAGAAAGAAAGGATAGATGCATGTATATACCTGAATGGGGGAAAGGTTCTCCTGATAAAATTGCTGAACGGTATTATTATTCGCACCATCATCAATCAAGCTCTTACAAACCTTCCCATCAATCAAACAGCTCTTAATCTTATTCCAGTTCTTAGTACCAGTCACCCTCTTCTGCAACCAATGAGAGTAATCCCCAAGCCTGTACTCCTTGTAACCTCTATTCGACACCACTTCTCCAGCCCCCTTATTCGTAACCGCAAAGGCAAAGATGGTAAAACAGAAGAGCAGCACGATCAGTACAAACATGACTAGTAGGTAGAACCAGAGGAGCCAGGAGACGCGGCAGCAGGCGCCGACAAGGCCGGCGAGGGAGACGATCATGAGGAAGACGCCGAGGGCTATGACGGGGCCTTGGAGGAATTTCTCGCACTCGGTGGAGGATCGGTGGGCGAGCCATATGCCGCCGCCGAGGATGGGGATGGAGAGGAGGAAGGTTACGAAGTTCAGGATGCCGACAAGGTTGTTGCTGATTCGAACCATTGTGTAGGAGCGGGTGTATGAGAGAGAGAGAGAGAGAGAGAGAGAGAAAGAGATGAATAGGGTGATGTGAGAGGGGGGAGTATATGTAGGTGATGGGTTTGGATTGTGGAGGTTTCTTCTGAGAAAGTTGAAAATTGAGGGACGCGGTAGGAGTTTGAGTTTGAGTTTGACTCGGATTTGTGCTAGCAGAGGAATTTGTTTATGATTCTTTTGTTTTGGTAGAAAAGGTACTGCATTAAATCAAATTAAAGAAGTACATCTGGATTTGTTTATGATTAGGGTGGTTGGTTAGGGCCTCCACGGTGGGCTAGCAAAAAATGACTCCTAACTTGTATCTTAAGGTGTACACATAAGCATAATTAGGGTCCACTTTTCACTCCTAGAGTTTGTTAAATTTGGAGAGGATGTGTGCACTCAATGGGCTAGCAATATCCTTCTCTATTTGTAAAAAAAAAAAAATGAATATGTGGGACCCGTACGTTGATAATCCTAACGGCTACAATATGGACTTGTTACCGTTTTGAATTTCTCATTACTTTGATTAATATTCGTTTGTTACTATTTCTCTAAGGCAAAACATGATAGTCTAATGCAAAACATAATATTTTTGCTAACTAAATAGTGCAATTTGAAGCTGCCATTGTAATGTCTCTTGTGAAATAAAAATGCTTCTCCTCTATTCTTTTGTTCCATTTCACTTCACAAAAAAAAAAAATGGCATAAAGGAACTAGTGATAAACAACCACATCAAAGATCTTACCTTTAGTTACATGATTTTTGAAAGATTTTTCCAACGGCAACTTTTTCAAATATTTTATATTAAAAAAGGAATTAAAGACTTTGGCCCCACTTAGAGTTAGCTAGAAGGCTACCTAAATTTAGCTATTGTGCTAGGAGCCAATTTTAGGAGCCACCCTTAGGAGCTTGTTTGGGGAGCCCATTGAAGGCAATATTTGAGGACATGGCTAGGTAAATGTTAGGAGCCAAGCTTAGGAGTCATATTGCTAGCCCACTGTGGATGCCCTTAGCCAAGTTAGTTTTCAGATTAGGCTGAGTTTCTATTATATAGTATTTTTTATTTTCTTAATATTTTCAGACTAAAATTTGTGAAAACTAATATGTGAGGAGAATAATTTGTTGATTTAAAATTTTGTAGTCCAAAAATATCAAGAATATTCACTGTGTTGATATTACAGTAGTGGAAATTTTGCTTTAATAAGAATGACGAAAAAAGAAATGACGTGCCTCCTACTTGTTGACAAAATTTTCTATAGAATGGCTACTTGTAACGTTTTTTGTCAAATGAAGTGGTACCTACACATACATGAGATTCACTTCACGCAAAAGAGCGTTACAAGTAACCTTTGTATCCAAGGTTTTTTTTTTCCCTCCTCGTTCGGCCTTATAAGTTAGATTACCATATTTTGAGTATTCACTTTGAAAATTTGAAATAACTTAGAGATGTGTTGGCACCAATCTTTGTGAGTTAAAATAAAAGTTTAGAATATTTGTCAAATATTGAAATTAATCTGAGTTTGTGCCTAATCTATCTCGCTGGATCGACATATGTATATCTGTGTGTGTATGAGAGAGGCAATAATGACCATGTAGACAAGGTGACTGGGGAAAAGCAAGTAAAATTAGTGATGAATTATGGAGATTCTTCTAAAAAAATTCAGAATTGAAGGACCCTCTACAGCGTGAGTTGGACTTGGATATGTGCGAGTACAAGATTGCCAATGATTTTGAGTGTTTGTTAGCTGGACTAGTGTTGGGGTTAAATAAGAATTGTAAATAAAAGGAGGATGTATAAGGATAATTATTGAAAGCGAAATATAATTTATACTTAGTTTGGTTGTTATTTTGTATGGTCGCCTTATTCCATTCTTTATATCCTCCTAAACCCAAGGCCGGCACTTTAGGACACCACATCAAGATATTTGTAGTTTCGAATTTATGTTCCAGTGCCATTGGTTTAATGATTTTTTGGTTTTGTCTTTAATAAAGTTTTTTTTTTTTACGTTTGTTAGTTTTGCGTTAAATTTTTGGTGATTATAGATTTGTCTCGACAAGAAATCGAAATTGGATAAAATTACAAATTTTACCTAAATATTTTGAGAAACATCCAAGAAAAAATATGAAAGGATAGCTTAAGCCGGCTTAAGCTGTAAAAATATGAAAGGATATATCCCAAAATATTTGTTTAATTCTCATAATTTTTTACTTTCCTAAATCCTCAATTCGAGACGAACCAATAATTATCAAAAATTTGACATGAAAAAATCAAACACAAAAAAAAAATTGATCAAGAAAAAATTAATAAATTCTTAAGCCAATGGCACTAGAACAATAAATACAAAAATAGGAATTAAATTGGAAATGAAAGAACAGGGGTTAGATTGCTGAAATTGAAACTCCGTGCACTAAAAAACAGTTTTCCGAAAACTATAAAGAATCCACGACTTCTGACTTTTGATTTCCACGATTAGAAAATCATTTTTACCAGTACTTGTTTTCTACTCCAGCCAACGTGTTTTTATAGGAATTTTAACCTGTACGCAGCGTCACGTGACAACGATGGGGTTGATCGTCTAAAGGGGTATTTTTTATATCAGATCAGACTAAAAGGGTGTTTGAGAACCTCATTTTCAGCTTTTAATTTTCAATTTTTTGGCTTTTTAGTTTTTTGGTTTATGGTCAGAATGTATTTTGATTTGGTAGGAGCATTTGGGAAAAATGTGCAGAATACATTTTGTAACAGTAGTAGTAGTAGTGTTTGAGAGATATGTCTAAAATACATTTTGTGGGTCTTTCTGCTAATGAAAATGAGAAAAGTGGAAAATGAGAAGTCAAAAAGCTCCTCACCACCTCTTTTTCACTTCTCCTTTCTAAAGTCCAAAATGGAAAACTCATTTTCTGAGAAGTCATTTTGGCCCAAGTCTCCCAAACATCCAAAACTCAAAAATGTGAAAATAAGAAGTAGAAAAATGGCTCCCAAACACCCCTTAAGCTTTTTGATGTGACCTCTTTTCAATGGATCCCGGGATTCTGTTGGGTGGGAGTAGTCTGCAGGATTGTAGTAAACAATCTGGACCATCTAAAACGTTTTCATTAGTTTAGATTTTATACGTAATTTGAACCGTTGAAAATAGTTTTAACGATCTAGATCGTTCACTATAAACCCGTTGGGCACTTCCAACATATAGAATCCTTGATTCCCTTTTCACCGCATATCGTTTTCAATTCCTAGTTGATCATTTTAGCGTGGCGCCACTGAAAGAAATGCGTTTAGCTATGCCTTTTGAAGATGGTTTCAGAAACTAATTTAAGTCAGGAGTTGGCTTAAATTAGTTTTTTGAGCTGATGTACTGTGAAAAAATGACATGTTTCGTAAAACGCCATAACTGAGTTTTCATAATGAATTAAAAGGCGATGCTTTCTCTCAGGGAAGCCAATGTCGGAGCTGTCCATCTCGACGGTTCAGATTACAGGTAAGAGCTAAATCCTTACCGGTAATAAATCATTTGCGAATGTGAACTGTTGATTGTCGAGATGGACGACTCAGATAGAATGACAGCGCTTGCTGTTCGTGAGGAACAACAGAGTCCCCAGGTCCTTTGAGAATAAGTTAGTAGTTATGTGGAACAGGCTATAATACACATTGCGGTGACTTTATCACATTATAATGCTTGTTTTATCTTAATAAAAAAAAAAGTGAAATATATTTTTGTCCTTATCGTGAATTTTTTTTTCCGCGTTTGTTTGTTTTGTGTCAATTCTTTTTTTGAATTATTAGTTTATCTCAGCGTCAATGAGAAGAACCTAAAAGCTAAAAAATTATTAACCAATTTAAATTTTTTTCAATAAATACAAAAGAATTAAAAATAGAATGTTCCTAGATTACTTTTGGATGTAGCAATATTTTTTTAAAGATTTTGATCACAATTTTTTACATTTTAGATTCCTTTCGCCAAGACACATCACTGATCCACAAAAATCAACACAAAAAATTAAAAAATGCCATAAAATTTTGAATAAAAAATAAAAAAATCTAAATGGATTAATTAGGTCAAAACAGGCCTTAATGGAGATGATAAATAATTAAACATAAGCTTACGTAATTGTGTGGAACTTTGTGGATTTTGGAATATTTTGAAAGGGACGAGTTCGGGTGTTACGCAGGTTACGTTAACGTTGTGAACGAGTTGACCAAATAAGTGTAGACTCAAAATCGGGCACCATCACCGCGTACCGTATGCGTGTTTTTCTTTTTTATTTTTGGGCCGTATTGCGTGTTTAGAGGTACTGCATGATTCGTTTGGCACACACGATAGACTTGGTCAAAATCTCCATTAATTTCATCGTAATTTGAGATTACAAGATTTCCAAGTTAAGTAATGAGATGGAGTACTATGATCCTATTGGACATCTCAACTGACCAGAGCTTGATTTTCGAATAATAAGATAAAAAACTAGAACTATAGCAACTTATTTTGTTTTATTATCTTACTAATCGAAATAAGTGAATAAATCAAGAGGAAGATAAAAAAGTTGATTAAAGTCTTGGAGTAAAAAAAAAAAAAAAAAAAAAAGACAGAAGTGAGAGGAGAGTTCTAGAGAGAGAGAGAGAGAGAGAGAGAGAGAGAGTTAGAGAGAAAGTGAGCGGCGGCCCTCCCCTGGTTTTCAGCCATGGCGGCCGTTCCATCCCCCCTCTCCCTCCGCACCCCTTCCACTCGCCTCCCCGATCTTCTCTCTGGCTTCTCGATTTGCTCTATGGCTGCGCTTCCTTGGCGTTTGGAGACTCCCCGTGGTGGATGATCCTCTCTGTTCCGGTATGGGTGATCACGTCCGATTTTTGGACCGGGGGGAGTCGGATCTGGGGTTTTCAGATCCTGACAACGACGGTGGCGGTAGCGGTGGGTGACAGGTTCGGCGATTTGCTCCGGCGTTCTTTATCTTCTACCCTTTATTATTTTTTTGTTGTTTAATTTGTAGGTGGTTTTTGATCGGTGATTTTGAGGGCCGGTGATTTCGTTTTGGTTGTTTTTATTTGCTGATTTTGGCCCGGTAGTTTTGGTTAATAATAGAAGAAAAAAAAAAGAAAAAAAAGGAAGTTGATTTTGACTAAATATTTGCAAGTTAAACGTACTATTGACCCAGCGACTTAAATTCATAAATTGAAACAACGATGAATGATATGAATTAACCAGTATTTCGGTATACAACCGAAACGCAATTGCAGATTTTAGTAGCCAAGAAAAAGATAGCACTTACGGTCTGTATAGTACAAACCTGATTCAAATCATTAGAACCATATTAGGCGAGAAGTTGTGGATTATTGGAGGGAGAGAAAAATGTGAGTGAGATTGAAAATAAAAACATGGGGTTCCTGCTGTGCCCCTGCTGTGCAGTCTATGCACAGCAAGTGTTGTGCATCATCCGAGTCATCCGTTACTCAGATGGAAGGTTCAGATTTTACCTCGGCACCTTTGCATCCAAACCGTTTGTTGTCGTGTGTGCAAGATGAAATATGAGCCATCGGTCTGAGTAACGGACGGCCCAGATAATACAGAGCACCTGCTGTGCATGGGCTACACAGCAGCAACCCCAAATCCAAATACAACATTGTTTGTCTGGTCCCCATTGAAATAAACATCATGCAAAGTATTGTGTAGTTTGACGATGATGTTTCACTCTCTATCCCCATAGCTCCGATATGCACAACAATCAGGCGGCCACACTTCTTCTTTTTTTTTTTTGATCGCTCAAAACTGTCTTACAGGCTTTCATTAAAGTCATTCTTTAAACAGGATACAAGAGAAAGGGGAAGATTTATCACCCAATTACAACGAAGATTTTGCCTAAAAGCTAAAGAGGCAACTTCGTGAGCCACCTTGTTGGTAGTTCGTCTGACCCAATTGAAGCAGAGGCGGCTCTAAGAAGAGCCAAGGGTGGTCACTCGAACACACTGAAAAAAATAATTTTTTTAGAAATACATGTAAAAATTTATTTATTTTTTAATTTTTGTCATTATGAACACTCTAACCAAAATATTTGAACACTCTACCCAAAATGTTTGAACACATTACCCAAAAATTTTGAACACCCAATCCTAATGACGGAATTCACCATGCACTATTTGATACTCCATTAGAGAATAGTATAAATTGGATATTTAAGAATTTGAGTGTTTCTTTGTCTCAACACATTTAGCTCAAAGAGATAAGAACACTTTTAACTATCTCTCTTTAATCTATTTATACTTATTCCAAATGATTACTCATTACATTATAAAATATAGATCAATAATTTAATATATGCGCGCTATCTTTTTTTGTGAAACACTTTAATATATATGCACAGAGGGTATATAGACACAATAGATTTGGATTATTACATAGGCCATTCATAGGTTTGATTCTTTTTTAATTTTTGTTTGGTAGTTGGAACCATGGACAAGTTTGTGATAAGAAAATCTAGAATGGTGCAAGAGTCATTTCCTATTGAAACTTTTTTTTATGATAGCAACCCCTAAAACTCGTCAAAGCGAAGCCGTATTGACTTGGAATTGTTGTTTTTTCGGTAGCATTGTTGTATTAGTAGAATTTATTTATTTATGTACAGTTATGATTTCTAGAGGACATTAGCTTTGTCCGGTTTATGTGTGTGGCGAGGCGTAAACAGACCCTGGTATTAGTGGCAACAATGTTTTGATTTAACAAAAAAAAAGTTGGACGCACGAACATCATTTTGCCATCCTTTTTAAATTTCTTGCACGAAGGTGTTAAATGTGTTATGCTCTCACAGCTATCGTGTTTGACCACACAATTTTTGCAATAATAATATCCAATGCAGGACTCATAAATTGAATGGTTTGGATTAACCGTTGTAAACCTACAAAAGATCCACGAAGACCCAAAATTAGATGGGACTGGATGGATCAGGACTAGAGAGTAGTCTTTCCCTGTCGAATGACACCATTTTCTCATACCTTTCCTTATCTGTGTGAAATACGGTTTAGAAAGATCAATCCCTAGTCTATTCTCTCTCTATCAGTAAATGCAAGTGGAAGAGGGTGGGATGGAAACAGCCAAACGGGTCATGGCCCAACTCAAGTCTTCGTCTTTTCACAACAAAATTGCTCAAATAGATTCCTTCCCCTTTGCACATGAGTGCGCGCAGGATAGTCCGGACCACCCAGTTATATAAAAAATGATTTCTATAGGACCGTAGTAGAATTTCTGAACACCCTCAAGAGAATTCAAGGAGCTGCCACTAGTGCAAAAGACTCGTGGATAAAAAAAATAGTACAAAGGACACGCCAGTCCTTCCGGGGTAACATCTTGAGCAATCAACCTTAACTTCCAAAAAAAAAAAGGTCAGGGCCACAATACAGGACCCCAAAAGCCAAGTCTATGGTCTCTGTCTTCAAGTTAAAACTTCTCTTCTCCTCCATCCACGTCATGTTTAGTATCCATAAGTACTTGAAAGGTATAGGTGTATGTAAAATAAACTTCCTACTGTAAATTCAAATCTAGCACTAATACAAGTTGAAAATTTCTGTTCTTCCCAACTGCCGTGTAGTATGAGTTTGTGGCAACAATGTTTTGATTTAACAAAAAAAAAAAAAAAAGTTGGACGCACAAACATCATTTTTGCCATCCTTTTAAATTTCTTGCACGAAGGTGTTAAATGTGTTATACTCTCACAGCTATCGTGTCTGACCACACAGTTTTTGCAATAATAATATCCAATGCAGGATTCATAAATTGAATGGTTTGGATTAACCGTTGTAAGCCTACAAAAGATCCACGAAGGCCCAAAATTGGATGAGACTTGATGGATCAGGACTAGAGAGTAGCCTTTCCCTGTCGAATGGCACCATTTTCTCATACCTTTCCTTATGTGTGTGAAATACGGTTTAGAAAGATCAATCCCTAGTCTATTCTCTCTCTGTTAGTAAATGCAAGTGGAAGAGGGTGGGATGGAAACAGCCAAACGGGTCATGGCCCAACTCAAGTCTTCGTCTTTTCACAACAAAATTGCTCAATTTAGATTCCTTCCCCTTTACACATGAGTGCGCGCAGGATAGTCTGGACCACCCAGTTATATAAAAAATTATTTCTAGAGGACCGTAGTAGAATTTCTGAACACCCTCAAGAGAATTCCTGGAGCCGCCACTGAATTGAAGAGGAGCTTTCCTTCCTTAGCAAAGTGGCGAATATCATGTACCACTGCGCTGACCTTCCAGGGAGGTACCAGCTCAAAGACACTAAGGGTGATGGCTTGTTTGTTATCAGACTCAATCTCCATCTCCTTCAATCCTAGTCCCTTAGCCATCTCGCACGCCACCCTAATTGCTTGCAGCTCTCCATCAAGGCTAGAATCTGCTTGGATTGAAATCGCCTTGCCATCCAACAGCTTCCCTTTCCAATTGCGAATAACGACAGAAGCTTTGCTAGTGTGGCCTGAATTAGCAAAGGCTACATCACAGTTAGCTTTGAATTTACCCTAGTCCGGAGCCCTCCAAGTGGACACATCCTCCTGGATTTGTGGGTTATCCCTGTGGACGTTAAGGATCTCTAGAGACTTTAAAAACTCCATCTCGGAGTGGAAAATGGAATTCATGGTATTCAGAGGGTTGACATTGACTTTGTTAAAAACGAACTCATTTCTTGATTTCCAGTTTTGCCACGCAATATTGGCAACTTTACCCATAAAAACTTCTGCCTCCTTGGTAGGCAGATTGACCACCATGTCTGCCATCCATTTCACGACTGACGCATTGCCTCCTAGATTGCCAAAAGGATTAATATTGCACCCAAACCAAACAGCTTTAGCCCAAGGACACCAAAATAAAAGGTGCTCTGTGGATTCTGCCTCCTTTTCGCAAATAGGGCATTTGCTGTCTCTTGCACACTTCCTCTTGAAAAGATTTTCCTTAGTGGCCACACTTCCGATGGCCTTGAATAATAAAAGGCGGCCACACTTCCGATGGCCTTGAATCTTTGTTCCTAATCTGGAACAAATTTGCATTTTGACATTAAATTATGAATTGTAAGAATTCGGCAGATTAATTTTGTTGACTACTAAGAAAGAGTACGTAATGCTTCCCGTGATTAATAGTAATCGACTTATTGGCCTTGTTCGTTTATCTGTTTAGTTTTAGTTTTAGTTTTGATGACATCATCATTTTCTTCATTTCTCTCTTTATCTCTCTCCACTCATTACACCCGCTGACATCATCAAAACTAAATTAAACTATCTAACCAAACACAACCATTGTATTTTCGTCTCACTCTCGAGATTTGGCTTTTGCATCGATTCGATTGGTAATCCTAGAGACCTCGGCAAGCGGTTGGTGTTGTTCATGGTGGGTAATGATAGAGGACAAAGACAGAGAGAGGGACATGGGTAATCGCTTCATTACAAAAATGGGTAATTCGTCATTATGGTAGTATATATAATTACACATTTTACAAATATAGTATTTTTTGGGACTCGGAGGACGTTCAGTAAGAATCGTTACTATGGATGAAAAATTAAAAATCTATGTGATTCGCTCCAATTACTATAAGGGGCCTAAACCATGTAAAATGGATTTTTTCCTTGTAGATTCCCCGAATAACTCTCTACTACGAATTACCGTCATACCCCCTGGTTCTTTTCTTTTCTTTTTTTCCTCCTTCTTCTTTCTATTTTGAGGTCTAGAAACCCCAACAATAAATAGAGTTCTTGCGACAATCTCAACCCCAAAATTAAATAAATGATCTTCTGTTTTGTAGCCTTTGGGCAGTTTTGATTGAATGATTTGCAGTTAAAAAAAACAATAAAAAATTCTTCTCCATAGGAGTTGAACATTAGATTTCACGTTCAAAAGGGAGCACTACACAATTATTGAACCAAATCCAAAGAAATTTTTTTTTTTGTTGCCAAAATCAAAATTGCAAATGTTAAAAGGTAATAGTGGATGTGGAAATCTGTAAATTGTGATGAGTAATTATGATGTTGCCTAAAATAGTTGAATTTCTGGAAAGAGTCCAAAATTTTGGGATTCGATTTCCATATGAAGTTTTTATTTATTATCAAAGGGATAATTTCATTACCAAAAAATGGCCAAAGCGCAAAAAAAAAAAACCAATCCGTAGCTCTAGAGTGGGTATAAGCATTGCAATCAACGACCTTGTAGTGCGCATCCGGACCATTTAAAAGTGTACAAAAATACCACAACTTTCGGGTATTCATATGGATTGGAAGAGAATACACTTAGCATAGACGAACAATACATGAGAAAAGTTCACATATGGACTGGAAAAAACTCCAAAAATGGACTTAAACCAATTAAAAAATAACACATGCAACACTAAAATGAAAAAAGCTCCATGATGGCATAACACCCACCTTATACACGGCCACCATGCAAATCACACAGATGCACCTTTAAATGAAATCACACAGGGGCAGAGGTAAAGATTTGTAAATCACAACTCCGGTGAACCAATCACGCCACGAACCAACTCAGGAGACCACCATCTCCGATCTAGCAAAAGCCAAGTTGTCCCAGATCCTCGTCACAAACCTTGAAGCAAACCCCCATGCCCTGAAAGCATCATCGCCTAGACCAACCAAGAGTTTTGATGACGAAGATCTGTCTGAGCCCCGATCTGGCTTCACCCAACTGAACAAAGGAGATGTAGGGAAGATGAATCGATGAGCGGCAGGTGAGTGAGGCAGGGAGGGGAGAAAGAAGATAGGAGAGAAGAACATGATTAGAGGCACTTCATCCCCTTTTGCCTCTGCATGGTGCGGAAACCCTTGGGGCGAAGTGGAAGAGGAAAGGAGGCGCAAAAGTTTTTTTTTTTCTAGAGTGAGAGGCTCTGGTTTTTAGCCCTAGGCCTTCAATTTATTTCCAACTAGAGTCAATTAGGGATACTTGGCCCAATCCCCTCTTGGCTGCAGGCTGCAAGTTAGTTCTCACTCTCTCCCTCTATGTGCTTGATTTTTCTTTCAAGGGTGTTTGATTAACTCTATCAATTGGTAATCAACTAACATGACAATGAGAACATCCAGAAAAAGAAGAAAGATGATTGGCAGTAGTAGATCATCGAAACACATGATACTGGCTGCAGAAGTAATATCCAACAACGTCGATCTCTTAACAGAGATCTTTGTACGTGTTCCTGCGAAATCCCTCCTCCGCTTCCGTTGTGTGTCCAAGCACTGGCTCTCACTCATCTCCGACACCCATTTCGTTCACAACCATGCCCGTGTAAACCATTGGCCCCTAGTCTATGGCTTTTATTTTGACCGTCGGCACTATAAGCAACAAAAGACTGTCTCACTTCAAGGCCACACCACTCTTCCCACACTTGCTTTCCTACAAGGTAAACAAAAGACGGTTTACCCTAGGCCTAGAGTTATACAGTCTTGCAATGGCTTAATTTTGTGCAAGGAATTTCGCCGCCCTATAGACCATTACATTGTTTGTAATCCGACAACCCAAAAATACACGGTATTACCCAAAGCACCTGTGTTGAGGAAAGCATCATTGGTTATCGTGCATGGCGGTTTCTTGGCTTTTGATCCTTCAAAATCTCCTCATTATAAAGTTCTAGTCGCTGAATATTATGAGGGATCCTTCAATGTCTTCTCTTCCGAGAGTTCATCATGGAAACAGGTTAATATCATTTCACCGCCACCATTAAGAAATCGGTCGGACTATTTTTCGGGGGGAATCTTCTGGAGTGGATCAATACATTGGTTAAGTAGTGAGATATTTCTTAGATTTGACTTTGAGGCAGAGCGGCTGATATGGATGCCCCATCCACTTAGACCTAAAATTCTTCCTGTAGACAAAATTCGGTACTTTGGAGAATGTTGTGGCTACCTGATTCTTATTCAGTCTCGTTTGCACCGTGATATGGGCTTTAGGATCCTTGAAATGGAGAGCGACTACAGTGGTTGGGTTGTGAAGTACCAGGTCAATCTTGGACATTTAACATCTGCATTCCCTCAGATAACAAGCATAAAGAGCGATTATAAATTTGGTTTCCTATCCGTCATAAAGGGAAAAACCGACAAGTATTTCACATTTGTTTTGGCTATTGCTGGCACTATTGTGTCCTATGATTTGGAGTGCAAGACATGGACGGTGATTGATTTTCCCGGGCAATTTCCATTTAACTATAGCGACTGTTTTAAGAATTCATATCCGTTCGTTGAAAGCCTAGCTCCTATTTGAGAAAAGTGCAGCATGATATATTACAGAGATTATGTTTGATCAACATCTTTGATTAGACTCTGTTTGATTAACTTGTCAACTATTTATCAGCAATTTCCTGGACATTGCTTTTATTTTGTTGTGCAAATGTAGTATTAGTAGCTCTCATAAAAGTGAATGTTTTATCATAAAACATTCAGATACGCTGCAGTTGGAGCTTTAGGTATCTTTTGTAGTGAAGTTATCATTCTCTTGTTTGTCTAAAATAAGCTTTCATTCATTCTTATGTGATTACAATCTAGGCTTCCCGGCGATAACTGGCTTAAAGAACAGTGATTGATTTTGCTTAATACCTGTTTTAAAGGAAAAACCTAAAAGTATTTCACACCCTTTTGGCTATTGCTAGTGAAGTTATTTCATACGGCTGGAATCGCAAGACTTTGAAGGTGCTTCGTTATTTGTCCCAGGTTAAATTCAACTTTATTTGTAGCAATAGAAGTCTCAATGCTACACCGCATGTTCTTTTGGTGTTCCTATAACCTTCTTAGTGTTGAGAACCTCTCAGTCCTTCAATTTAACATGGCCTCTACGAAATTAGCTCCTCTGTTGCATAACTTGTCATGTTCTACTTTATGATTTATCTTGCATATATGAGGGGATGTTAGACTTTATGGCATGTCAAATTTATCCACACCTCAACAAAAGTATTTGTTCCAAGCTATCTAACTTCTTTCCCAAAGATGAAACACACATTTTCCCACAATTAAAAACCACATTGGTGTAATGTTGTATCGTTTAATAGAGAGATTATGATCCACAACGAATTTTGTTGTGGTCTTCTCCAAAATAAATAAATAAATAAACATATGGACGGATTTGTTGTGAAAAGAAATGCTTTTTAAGACCTTAGAATGAGGGGGTTTAGATTGGGCAGTCCAAGATTTGAAGCTATGCTTGTATCACAATTTTGAAGGAGGAAAGGGAAAATTTATTTGAAAAAACATTCCCAAACACACCCCTTCTTTCTCTTATACTTTTGAAAATCATATAGTAATTTCTTTTGATAACTCATGTATTGGTCAACTTGCGCACATACATATGAACAAATTATGGACTCAAACCCAGGGTTAGGAAGCATTGAGTATTTCTCTACAGCCGGATTACAAACAATGTACGGCGATTCATTGACATTATGAGTACAATGGCAAATTTCAAACTAACACTAAGCCGTTTTTGGGTGCCCTTGAGGCATGCAATGGCCCTAGGACCACTTAATAATTAATTGAGAATGGTTATGCGGAGAGAAACATTGATCTAGGCACCCCTTCTCTCTCCTTGAAGCCTTGACAAGACAGATGAGATAAAACATAGTAGGCAATTCCTCCATGGATGAGTTTAGTTCAACGTGAGTGGCGTCAACTTTAAGTCACTTTTAAAGCTCGCTATTCAGTTGATCAAGTTAAAAGATCCACAAAACTTTGGCTTTCAACTTTGTTTAAATGCCAATTGGCTGAACTTTTCCCTTAAAAAGAAATATTCTATCTTTTCAGAGTATTCTAATTGAAATTTCATTATAATTTCCTTATCTTAGCGAGAGAAATTCAAAAATGAAAACAAAAAGAAGTTTGGGCAAAAGTCGAGAGAAATTTAGTAATGCCCAAAAAAATAATCTAAAAGCACTTTTAACTTACTTTATTTCTTTAATTTATTTAAATTTATGTATTTCAATTTTTTTTAGTCCTTTTTTCAAGACAAATCAAGTTAGAGACTTGTTATGTTTGAAAAAAATTAAAGATTAGTCAAATCTTAATCATCAAGCCGAGAAGGCCCATAACCATACCAAGCCAGCCCATTTTGTGGAAAAAATTACAGATGGAGAAAGCAAATGGGAGCGGTTGGGATTGTTCGCTACAGTGGCTTGGCATATCTGGAAAGCTAGAAACACTTGGGTCTTCAAGCAGGAATGGATTGATGAGACACGGATTCTCGGTAACGCACTTAATGACTTCTCTGATTTTTGCGCTTCTAATACACCTGTGCCGCGCAACCTAGAGGTTCATGAGATTGAGGGTACTAATTGGACGCCTCCAACAAGAGGTTTTCTTAAAATTAATGTGGACGGTGCACTTCAGAAAAGCAATGGGAAGGGAGGTGTGGGCATTGTTGTGCGGGATGAACATGGAAACATTCTAAGGATGGCAGCCATCCCTCTTTCAAATGTTTGGTCAGCAGAAGTGGTTGAAGCGCTGGGTTTTCGGCGCGCTTTAGAGTTTGTGGGAGATTGCACGGGGAAAGATTTTGTGGTTGAAGGTGATGCGCAAGGGATTGTTCAAATGCTACAGGGCGTGAAATGTGCCAATTCCAGTGTGGCCGTTATCATCAAAGATGCTTTATATTTAGTTCGATTTTTTCATTCCATTTCTTTTTCGTTTGTTCGCCGTGCTTTTAATAGGGTGGCTCATGAGATAGCCAAATATGCCCTTTCTGTTGAGCTTCCTACCACTTGGGAAGGGGACTTCCCCGACTGGGTGCGTAGACAAGCCTCTTTGGATGTTTCGCATTTGCAATAATCAATAATACTTCTATCGATTGACAAAAAAAAAAAAGAATGAAATATCAATAACTTGGGCCATTTTTAAGGAATTCGTTCGAGCTCTTTTAGGTCTAATAATCAAATTCAATCCCCCTTCCCCTGTAATCACGTCTGGGAAAAACAAAATGACCTTGCAAGCATCAAACAAGAAGAAGAGGAGAGTGATACAAACTCATGGGTAGAACTCACCCTTAAAAACCGGCTTACAAGGAGAGGGTGCCCAAGAGCTTATATGCACAAGACCAATTCCATACTTAATCAATGTCCCATTAGGATCGTAACAGAGAGAGGACGCCATTCTCAAGCCCGAGAAAGCATCAAACAAGAAGAGAAAGAGAAAGGCCATTCAAATTGAAATCTCACCGCCGGCGGAAATAATTGCTCACAGCGTCAATATCCTCACAGAAATACAATTTGTCGATAATCTCATCCAAGCCGATGGATGCCCCAATTCGGGGAAATTATTAGTATCTGATTATTTAACTGCATGTTTGGTTTTAATTAGTCATACTTGTTGCTCATTATATATACATCTATCTCGGATAATTTTTTTTTTTTTACCCCTAGTCACTAACAAATTTTTATTTATTTATTTTGTACTAGCCAATGTATCTTTGTTGCATTCACCTGCATTTTTATTACGTAAATTGCTTTATGATGTTTTTTGTTGTGAATTTTTATTTGGCCATTGTGTTAATCCATTAGTAAGATAATACTAATATACATGGAATTTTGGACATAATAATGTCATATATATTGAGATATTTATTTACTTAACGACTATTTCATCTCTTAAGATTTTATAAAAAAAATTAGTGATTTGTATCTTTTTCGAAATGTAGTTGGGTATTGGGTAATACCCGTTTCACTCGTTATCTAAATAGATATGGATTTGGTGACTTTTAAGTATTCCCAATTGAGTATGGAGATCGAGTTTGGAAGGAGCACCCTCGATCTAAATCTGACCCGTTAGCATTCCTAAATAGTAAGGAATACAAGATGTATATATGAAGGAATTGGAAGTGGTTTTGAATTTGGATTCTCTTATTGATAATGACAAATGTGGCGGACAATGTAATTTTCGGAATAAAACACTCGATTCCCCCAAATTTCAATGCTTTTTGGAAAGAGTCCAAAATTTCTGAATATTTCTGAAAAGAGTCCAAAATTTTGGGAGGTTGTATATTGGATTTCCATATGGAGTCTGTCAGAGATACACGGCCTGATCCCCGCTCGTCTACAGAATCATAGAAGATATACCGTTCGGCGACAACCTCATTCTCACTCACTCTCTCCCTCTCTCTGTTTTCAACAAACATGACCATGAAAATATCCAGAAAAAGAAGAAAGGTGATTGGCAATACATCATCGAAACACATGATACCGGCTGCAGAAGCAATATCCAACAATGTCGATGTCTTAAGAGAGATCTTTCAACGTGTTCCTGCGAAATCCATCGTCCGCTTCCGTTGCGTGTCCAAGCACTGGCTCTCTCTCATCTCCGACACTCATTTCGTTCGCAACCATGCCCGGGTAAACTATTGGCCCCAAGTCTATGGCTTTTATTATGAGGACCCTTCGTATGATAAGCAAAAGACTATCTCACTTCATGGCTACACCACTCTTCCCACACTTGATTTCTTACAAGGTCAAGGAAAGACGGTTTACCTTCCTAGAGTTGTACACTCTTGCAATGGCTTAATTTTGTGCAAGAAATTTGACCGTCCTATGGACCGTTACATTGTTTGTAATCCGACAACCCAAAAATACACACTACTCCCCGAAGCACCTGTGATGAAGAATGCATCAGGATTTGCTATCGTTCATGGCAACTTCTTGGCTTTTGATCCTTCAAAATCACCTCACTATAAAGTTCTAATGGCTGAACATTACAAGGGATCATTCAGTATCTTTTCTTCTGAGAGTTCAACATGGAAACAGGTTAATATCATTCCACCGCCACCATCAAAAAAAAATTCAGACTATTTTTTTGGGGGAATCTTCTGGAGTGAATCGATACATTGGTTAAATAATGAGATACTTCTAAGATTTGACTTTGAGGCAGAGCAGCTGATATGGATGCCCCATCCCCTTGAACCAGAAATTCTTCCCGTATACAAAATTAGGTACTTTGGAGAATGTTGTGGCCATCTGATTCTTATTCAGTCTGGTTTGCCCAGTGCTATGGTCTTTAGGATTCTTGAAATGGAGAGGGACTACAGTGGTTGGATTGCGAAGTACTGGGTCAATCTTGGGCATTTAACATCTTCATTCCCTAAGATAACACGCATAAAGAATGATTATAAATTTCATTTCCTATCCGTCATTAAGGGAAAATCCGAAAAGCATTTCACACTTGTTTTGGCTATTGCTGGCACTATTATATCCTATGATTTGAAGTGCAAGACATGGACGGTGCTTGATTTTCCCGGGGGATTTCCATTTAACTATAGGGACTGTTTTCAGAATTTGTATCAGTTCATTGAAAGCCTAGCTCCTACTTGAGAAAAGCGCCGTATGATATATTGCAGAGGTTATGATTGATTAACTTTTTTAATTAGACTCTGTTTAATCAGTAATTTTCTTGTTACTGTTAGAGACATTGCTTTCATTTTGTCGTCCAAATGCAGTTCCTGAATTAAGTTTACATATTGTTTAGCCTGACTTGTCATATTCTTCTTGATGATTTATCTTGCATATATTAGGGGATGTCAAACTTTATGGCATGACAACTTTATCAGTACCTCGACAAGAGTATTTGTTCTCTGTCCCAAGCTATCTAACTTTTTTCCCAAAGACGAAACTCACATTTTCCCACAATTTAAAACCACAACTACATGATGTAATGATGTATCGTTCAATAGATGGCTTTAATAGAGAAAGATTATGATCCACAACGAGTTTCCTTGTGGTCTTCTCCAAAAAAAAAAACATGTGGACGAATTTGTTGCGACAACATATGCTTTTTAAGACCTTAGAATGAGGGTTTAGATTGGGCATTCCAAGATTTAAAGTTGTGCTTCTATCACAAATTGCAGAGGGGATATTTATTTGAAAAACCATTCTCAAACACACCCCTTCTTTTTCATATAAGTACTTTCGAAAATTTGGGAATCGTATAGTAATTTATTTTGATAACTCAATGTGTCTGGGTCAACTTGCACGGATGCAACGGAATCAATTCCAAGGGTTAGGAAGAATTTAGTATTTGCCGGATAACAAACAATGGATGGCGATTCATTGAAATTATGATTGCGACCGGAAATTTCAAACAACACTAAGCCATTTTTGGGTGCTCTCGAGGCACGCAATGGCCTTATGACCACTTATAATTAATCAGCAATGCTAAATACACGAAAAAACTACCCCGAAATTACCCAATTTCTAAGTAATTTTTATTGACACTTAGCATTTTTCATAATTAATTGAGAACAGTTAACAGGAAAGAAATATTTAATCTAGGCACCCCTTTCTCTCCTTCAAGCCTTGACAAGACGGATGGGATAAAGAATAGTACTAGGCAAAGCTCCTCCAAGGGTGAGTTGTTCAACCTGAGTCGCTTGCGTTCTTCAACTATAAGTCTTTTCTTTTCTTTTTTTTACGAGCGAAAGTAACAATTTATTAGGGGTAGGGGAGAGGGTTCCAACCAATACATCCAAATGGACCAAGTCCAGATAAACCTAAGGGTCTAAAAAACCCAGATAAAACAAGTACAACTCAAACATCCCAAAAGGCCTAAAAAGCCCCAATAGTACATGGAAGCCCAGCCCAATAAAAACCCCAAACCTAACCCTAAAAGAAAACAAAGCAGTTGCGGCCTACTACCTGATCGGACGGGAGCGACCACATACCATTGGTTAGCCACCAACGAAAGCCACCACACCACCATTAGCCACCCGAACGGAGGTACAACACGGAGCCCGAACAAAACCACCTATTGTGGATGCTCACCTTGCCGTTAGGCGAATACCGGGCCATCCAAAAATGGCCACAGGGGGATCCATACGCTTACTACGCCACCCAAACCCAACAGATCCCCATGCCATTAAGCTAAGATCGGAAAACCCAACAGATCCAACCAAAGAAAAGAAAGAAGCAGGGGGTGTGGCCAAGATCAGAAGGGTAGATGACGAGGGTTAGGGGTTGAAAAAAAGGAGGTGAGAGGGCGAAAATAGAGGAAAGAAGAACAATACCAAAAACGACATCCTCGTCATATGATCGAAACCCCCATTCGTGGTTGTTGTGAAGCACAGTGTGCCGGCCCTCAAAACAACTAGGGGAAAACGGATGTTGAGAAGCCAAAGCGCTAACGTTGTCCGTCGAAGCCACCATCGTCGTCCATCTCATTGCAGCCATTGCCGATCGTTTTTTAAATGAAATAAAATTGGGGGATCAAGGATGGGGAAGAATATGGAGAGAGAGAGAGAGAGAGAGAGAGAGAGAGAGAGAGAGAGAGAGAGAGAGAGAGAGAGAGAGTCGATTGTTTGTAATTTGACCACACAGAAGTACAAAGTAGTTCCTAAACCTAGTGGACTTTCATCTAAATCAGCTCTTCATCGCGGTGTTTACATGGCTTTTGATCCATCAAAATTACCTCACTACAAAGTTGTCGTGGGTTGTCCCTATAATCATAGTAAGTTGGAACTTTGGTCTTTTGAAATTGATATGTTCGATTTGGAGATGGGGAATTGGAAAAGGATTCTTCACCAGATACATGTTCTGGTCGCGGTGTCTTTTGGAAAGGAGCAATTCATTGGTTAAGTAGAAGTCATAGGAATGTCCTCTTGAGATTCGACATTGATGCAGAGGAGATGACTGCATTGCCACTCCCTCCATTTCCAAGAATTCTTTCTAAAAGTAGTATCAAGTATTTTGGAGAATGTGGTGGCCGTTTGATACTTATCTAGACTAGTTCAAACTCCGCTATGAGATTTGCATTCCTAGAGTTGGAAAGTGACACTAGCCGTCGGATGGAGCAGTACTGGGTAGATTTAGAACAATATTATCTGCATTTCCTAACATGGAAAACCTCTTTGAGTTTTATGTGTTGTGTGTTGTGCAGGATGAGAAAAAAGAAGATTACACACTAGTGTTAGCCATTCCAGGAAAAGTGATTTCCTATTATCTGAAGTGCAACAAATTGAATGTGCTTCATGATCTTGAACCAGATGAATTAATTGATGAAGGAGTTAACGGTTGTGCTTATCCCTTTTTTGAAATTTTATCTCCTGTTTGAAGAGATCCTATATGTAGGACCAAATGGGCTTTTTGTAGAACTTTTCAATTAATCAAGTTCCTATAGTTGACAAGTTAATACATTTTTCTGGCAAATTGGTATATGAAGCATGTGTAACATTATGCTTGGGGCTTTCGAAACAATTAAGACGACAGTAAATCTATTTTGACTTAGTACTTTTCCAACTGCGCTCTAAATCATAATTTAAATCTCTAAATTAGAAGGATTAGCAGAAATAGACGGTCCGGATCATACTATCTTTTGTTGCTTCTTCCACCATCATGATGAAATGCTTAAAATAGTAGGGTTTGAGCATTCTTTTTTCTTTTTTTTTCTTTTTTGATAATATAGAAAGTGATTTAAATGGGTTTTCGGGATGTGTTTATATTTATCAACTTGTACTAGATGGACTTAAAGACACATTGCATCAAATTGTTGACAGTTGCTCTGTTTTTCTGTTTTGGTGTTTCGTTAACTCAGACATAAAGTTAATCTCACTCTTCCAAGAAATCAAAATTACTGAGAGAGGAATGGACCTACGTTTGAAGAACAACCCAGGTTTAATACGCAATCGGATTCAATCTCTGGAGAAACTGGGAATCAATAGCCTCAGACTTGGTCGTCTGATTTTAAATCACCCTGATTTATTTGCAGCAAAACAAGTTGATTCCTTTGAACCTCTCCTCACCTCAAATTCTGATTCGCTCACTCCCAACTACAAATCTCTCTTTCTCTTCAGTCCCTGTTTGTTTCTAGGAAAGTATCCCTTGTTGTTGTTGAGAACATATGTGAAAGATTGAGTCCCACATTGAACAGATGGAAAAAGAGTTGGACCTTAATATACTATTGGATGACTCACCACTTACAAGGCTTAGCCTTTTAAGTGGATATGGGTCATTCAATGTATATTGGGTCTATGTGATGTGGTGAACTCCGTGGATACTCCCCAATGGATTGGGCCTACACGCACATGGTAAGAACCTCTGGCCGATCAAGCTCCCAACAGTTGCTTGTACTATTACTTTATCAAGTCGTGTTGGTTCTAATGAACCTTCAATAGGGAATTGATTTTTCACATTCTGTTTATAGTCAGATGAACTCTCCTTTTGTTTTATCAATGTGTACGAAGGAATGTTCCATAAATTCATATCGATAAGGACGAAAAAGTTGGTGCTTTTGAGTAAAAAAAACAGGGTGCTAAAATCAATTTCCACTCCAAAATTGTCAACTTTGTTCTATTTGGTTGCTGAATTAATGGTAAAGAGAACTCAAAATCATCATATTAGTAACACTATACTCAAGCTGTGAGTATTCTTATATTAGAAAGGGAAAGCTGACAGCATTGAACTTAAGTAGACATGAAACTCTAGGAAAAGGGATCCATGACTGACTGTACTTCATGGGCACGATAGCTTAGTTTTTATCCTTTTTCTCTCTTATCATTCGAGAAGATCAGCCAATAAATATTTCTTTTCTTTTTTTTCTTTTTTTTTTTGGAAAAGAACATAACAGTGGATTAAAGCACAAAAGAATGAACTAGAATTTGTTATTTTGGTGACGATTGACGAAAGACAGACTTTGATGTATCAGTGCATGATACCAATGCCAAGATGGGAAGATTAAAACCACTTGCAAACTGTTTTTATCTATTGCTGATCTAGTCATGAAATAGAGAAGTGAGGTGAGGCTAGAAATGTGTTCGTGTTTCTTAGCCGGATGCTATCATGGTTACAATTGAGAATGGGCAACTATGCGTGGCTAGGGAGGAGTTGTCTCCGTTTGGGTATTCCTCCCCTTTTAAATCTTTTGTCCCTGCTTAGTAGTTCTTCCTTTCCTTTGTTTCTACTGACTCCTAAATTGGTTGTGCTTTGGTTAGTTTTAATGGTTGTGCCTAGTTGCAAAGGTTGAATTCGCTCTCTTGTTGTTGTTCTTGGTGTTCTATTTTTTCCCCATAAGCAAAGACGCATCAAACAAGAAGAAGAAGAGAAAGGCTATTTGAACTGAAATGAAAGCTCACCGGCGGCGCAAATAATTGCTCTCAGCATCGATATCCCCACAGAAATCCATTCACGATTGCCGGTGAAATCCGTAATCCGATTCAAGTGCGTGTCCAAGCAATGGCTCTCTCACCTCTCCCACTCCGAATTCGCCAAAAACCATTGCAGCCGAAACCCTAGACACTCTATCTCAAGTTTGTACTTATAAATCTGAGAAACACTCAACTCCGTTTCCCTTCACAGCCGCCACTAAAATCTCCCCTCTCTCCCCTTCCTCCATGGTCACGTAATACAGCCATCTAGAATCAAGGTTAGACATTCCTACAACGGCTTGCTGTTATGCTGTAATAGTCTTTTTGATGGAATTTGTGGTTATGGATGGCAATACCTTGTTTGTAATCGCACCCCAAAGAAATACATGATACTTTATCCACATGGTGGTTCAACAAAGGGTCGTAGTGTGCACTTGGATTTTGATCCTTCAAAATCACCTCACCACTACAAAGTTGTATTGGCCAGTTACAACCCTTATCAAATTGATGTCTACAATTCACTGACTTTATGTTGGAAAACGGTTTTCCCAGAACAAACATATGGTGGTCCTAGTGTCTTTTGGAATGGAGCAATCAATTGGTTTACCTATGACAATTTTCTTAAGAGATTTGATGTTGATGCCAAAGAGATAATAGCATTGCCAAATCCTCAATCCCCCAAAATTCTTCCTCAACACAATATTATTTATTTTGGAGAATGTGGTGGCCGGCAGTTTGATTTTTGTTCAGTCTCCTTTGACCTGCCCTAGAGGATTTAGAATCCTTGAGCTGGAAAGGGATTACAATCGTTGGGTTGTCAAGTGCCAGGTCAATCTTAGGCCTTTAATGAATGAATTCCCCGAGATAGAAAGGGGATAATACACTTACTCCAAATGACTTAAAGTGTTGTTTGCTATGGTAGGAGAGAGGGGAAGAGATTTTGCACTTGTGCTAGCTATTCCTGGGAGGATTGTTTCCTATAATCTAAAGTGCAAGACATGGGATGTGCTTCATGATCTAGCACAAGGTGAATTGATTGAAAGCGATTTGTGACTTGTTGAAGCTTATCCCTTTGTTGAGACCCTATTTCCTATTTGAACATAATCCTACATGTTGGAACACATGTGATTTTTGCCAACTTTCCAATTATGCTATTCCTTAGTGCTGAAAAGATTAATATTTTTTAGGAGTAGGTTTTTCTTGAATATGTTGCTTGATTATCTTTTGTTGTAGCAATGAAATCATTGTCTACATTATCTATTCTTGTTCTAAGAATTTTGCTTTGCATGATTGTGCTTTTCCGTAGCACTTTTCTTCATTAGTAAACATTAGACAAACCAAAGAAAACAAGAAGCATAAAGTAGGGAGATTGGTTGAAAATAGAGTACCAAATGCTCGGGAGTTGTTTTTAACCAAATCACAACTTAGGAAAAATGAAACTACGTTTCTCCATCTCCCCTGCAGACGACTGCTTATTACTTAGGAAACTTTCTTTCTTCAGTTCCTGTTTTTTGTGTAATACAGGAACTTAGGAAAATCTGTGGTGCCTTTCTTCCTTGTTTTCAAGTTTATGCAACAGTTGAAGATTGACAATGCTACCCTAATTTGATCTAAATTTTCCTTAGTTTTGGTTGTCTAGTTTTCCTTCATTGGAAAGATTATGAACTTTAATCTCACACAATCTAACCATAGATTGGTAGTTATCTTAGGACGAATCTTAACAAAGATGCTCATCAAAATTGTTTGGATGTTGCTTCTAGACTAGAAAAAGATGACAGTGACCACGTGACATCATCTCACTATCATCTTGTATGATTTCGTTAGAAAGTACCGAAAACTGCGTTTCTGCAATGAATGAACTATAAATGGAGATCAAATCGGGCTAGCGTAATTAACCAACCTGTGCAGGGGTCAGGTGGTCTATGCCTATTAAAGCCTTACCTTTTGTTATCTTTTTTGGTTATGGTACTATTTTAGTTGTATGTTGTTAGACGTTCTTGTGTAGGAAACAAACTAATTATGCAAATGAATTGAAGTGAAGTAAAAGAAAAGAAAATCTGTTTTCCAGTGAATGTTTATTTGACAAAGGAATTATGTAGGAAAACTAAAATTTTGTTGTCTAGTTGCCAAGAAAAAGAAACTCAATTTCTTTTATCTTGATTCAATAGCTATTTTGAATAAAAGTAATTTGGGAGCGATATATCTGGGTAAAAAATTGATATATATGAATTGCTACCTTTGAATCATTAAACTACTCTAAAATCAGCCATAAAAAAAATATTTAGTATGGTTTGGCTTAATAAGCCTGTTGACTTTTTTTTTTTGGCCTCTTTTCAATTTTTCATATCAATTGGTTTCACTTCAAATTTTTGTAGATTATATTGGTTCATCTCGACGAGAGAAATCGAAAAAATTAAAAATGTTGATCGAAACTCAATTTTATTTATTTTTTAAAAAAGACAACAATAAGCCCCCACAATATTTTTTTTGCTTATTTTTGTCTTTATTCAAAGAATTTGGAGTTTCGATCATAACTTTTTACTTTTTTGAGCCAACTGGCCGACTTATTTGGATGTTTAAAATATAAATGATGAGATAAAATTAAACCAATGTTAACCAACGGTGATTAATTTGTTGGTACAAACAAAACAAAAGACTAATAACAAGATTAAAACACACATTCATAAAACCAACATATTAACTATTTTCCCCATATTTATAGAAAAAACAAAGAAAAAAATAGAGTATTATACGAAATAAGGGAAATAAAGGAGTGAGGGAGAACATTGACACAAAAAAATTTGCGAATGGAGTTAGAACTTTCCCGCAATGCTAAATTCCATATATTTTGTAGGATCTGTTTTAAGGGGAAGTGAGTCCTAGTGGGAAAATCATTTTCCAGGATCCTATTATTTTTTCCGGTAAATGAACACTCCAAAATATGTGGGAAAGCTAACTTTCTCATCTTTTCTCATCCTTTCTTGATAATTGAATGGGGCCTAATATGGACAATTTTAATAATACTCCAATTAATTGTTTCACATAATGATTTTTTTTTAACTTTTTGCACTTTTGCACATTTGTATTTGTTCGAGTTTTGGTCATAATGTTATATTTTTCGATTTCTCTCGTCAAGAGGAATCACCGAAGTACAAAAGTGATGCAAAACTAACAAATGAAGAAAATATTTGAATTAAATTAAGACAAAACTAAATACTGAAAAAAAAATTAAGGGTAACAAGGCCAAAGTCTTGGCAAAGTACTAAGAAAACAAATGACATGTTTGAATTCAACGAAGGTCAACCATCGCAAACCTTGGGACCACTGGGGTTTATGCCAAAGTCTTGGCAAAGTGCTAAGAAAGCAATAAGTGTTTGACCATGTGGTGACATGTTTGAATCCCACGGAGGTCAACCATTGCAAACCTTGGGGTCACTGGGGCAAGGATGGAGCCAGGGGGTGGCTAGTAGGAATTTATAAAAGTCTTGCTATTATATTGGAAAATGTATATATATCATCGAACTATATAGTCCTATCCCCCCTCCATTTTTTCGTTAAAAAAAAAGTAATAGTAATAGCTTTAATATTTTCCGAGCTATGAAACATTTTTGTACTAAAATTGGTCTTAATGAGGTTTGATTACAATCATTTTAAACAAAATAAGGGCCAAAATTTATAACCCAACTCACTTATCCCGTTCACTTTTAAAAACTAATGCCGATTGAAATTTTGGAAGCCCAAAAACTCTTTATTGATTAATACTTATACAATCTAAGTTGATATAAGAAACATGCTTCGTTTCATATGTGTTGGAATTATTTTGGAGTTAGTAAAAATTCACATCGTTCTCTCTCTTTATTAGAATATTTTTTCTTGTATATATTCGTCCCCCCTTGCAAAAATCTTAGCTCCGTCCCTGTACTGGGATTTATGTTCGGTCGTTATCTTGATGGCCCCAAAATTAGGCAAGATGCACGCAACTTGGTGGAAAAATGTTCACTGCCCTAACCATTATGTTAACACACACTCTTTCTTTCTCTCTCTCTCAAAACCCCTGATCTCTCTCTCTCTCTCTCTCTCTCTCTCTCTCTCTCTCCCATTCTCTCTAAAAAAAAAACCTAAGTACGATCATCAGCACTTGAGGAGTAACGATTAAAGACAGAAGGATTTACCATTGACTAGATCAAATATGGTGTGGGTCTTTAGAAGCAACGATAGTGGACCACCAAGATATGGTGTGTACACTTTACGATTAACCCTACTTTATTTCCATGTTTGTCGAATAGTTTAAGAGTAACCATTATGTTTTTCTTCTTTGTTTATTTCCCACTAAGCTAGGTGTTTAGTGACTCCCAGAAGCTATAAGATGCTTCATAACAGTACTGAACAATTCCTCTGTTTTCATCTGCCACTTGATCAAATTTGCTCTACCACATTCATTCATTACATTCAAACAAAACGTGGTTAGGCACACAATCCACATTCAGTACATGGTTAGGCTCATGAACCGTGTCCTATTCATTACATTAAAAAAAATATCATTCATTCATTACCCCCAAACCACAGGTGCACATTCCTACAACAATTACCCAAGCTAAAACTCATCCTAACTTTTGAACAAAAGCATCCCAATCCAAACCACACACAGAGCCAAAGTAACCCACAACTTCCTCTCTCTTTGACTTGCTTGCTTCAAGCTTCCCTTCCCACAACTTTCTCTCATTCAGCTTGGAGGTTTCAATTTCACCTTCTGCCTTGTTAATCCTCCTCAGCAGACCTGTTATTATTTGTTTTGATCTTGCACAAATGGCTGGATCAATCCAGACAAAATCATCACAAACAATGTTGGGACACTTCACGTGCCTCCTCCCTGGGTTGCGATCGGTCCAAGAGGTGCCTTGAATGCGTCTTCCTCTACAAACAGAGCACAACATTTCATGGTCCATTGCTATAGTGCACCAACTGTTGTGCATGGTCTTCTTCCTCTTTCTTCAAACAGAGCACAACAATTAGGGCACATTTGTTGGGGGAGGGCTAGCTTTTATAGTGTCGGTTTTGCCCCTAAATGGTTAGGGCAATGAACATTTTCCCACCAAAATGGTAAGGGTGGGTCCACATGACCCCAACTTAATGCCAATTTGAGGGGTTAACTCTCTCCGTTGGTTCCCTTTGTTGGAGACGTCACAGAATGGGACGGTAGGGGCTTTTTTTATTGACGGAATATAATGTTCAGGTGTCGTTTTGTTGACGGACGAGTCCAGACGTCATTTTAAGAATTAGGCAAAAGTTCAGGGGCTATTTTGAAATTTTTCCAAAAAAATGAAAAAAATGAAAAAGCCCAGTGTCATCTACTCCATCTAAACTTTTACTCCTTCGATTCCAGTTACTCACTTCTGGGCAAAATGACCGAGAAAGCATCAAAGAAGAGGAGAAAGGCCATCCATAACATTACTCAATCGGAAACCTCACCGGCGGTGGAATTAATTGCCAACAACTTCGATCTTCTTACAGAAATCCTTATACGTTTGCCCTCGAAATCCACAATCCGATTCAAGAGCGTGTCAAAGCATTGGCTCTATATCCTCTCCGACTCTGAATTTGCCAGAAACCACTCCAGCCGAAACCCTAGACCCACCGTCTCAGGTTTGCATTTCTACATCGGTGAAACACTCAACTTCGTCTCCCTTGACGGCCTCCGCGGTAATCTCCCTTCTCTCTCCTTCCTCGATTGTCTTAGAGAGCAATCTACGATTAGGGTTACACACTCCTGCAACGGCTTGCTGTTGTGCTATATCAGGCACTTACATAGTTTTGAACGGAGATATGTTGTTTGTAATGTCACCACAAGGCGATACACAATAATCCCTGAACCTGATGGATCAGATCACGGTCCTGCTTACTTGGCTTTTGATCCTTCCAAATCCCCACACTACAAAGTTTTACTGGTTTATAGCAGCTTTTATCAAGTTGATGTCTATTGTTCACAGAGTGCATGTTGGAAAAAGGTTTTCCCAAACCAAAATTGTTATGGCTACAGTGTCTTTTGGAATGGAGCAATCCATTGGTTAACCGATGCCAATTTGCTGCTGAGACTTGATGCTAATTGCAGAGGAGATAATGGTAACACCAAACCCTCAATGGCCCAAAATTCTTCCTCTAAAAAAGATTAAGTATTTTGGAGAATGTGGTGGCGATTTGATTCTTATTCAGTCGCGTTCTTGCTTCCTTAGCAGATTTAGAATCCTTAAGATGGAAACGGATTACAGTGGTTGGGTTGTCAAGTGTCAGGTCAATCTTAGGCCCTTGATAGCTGAATTCCCTGACATGGAAAGGAGAAGCTACAATAACGCTCATGGATTTAAAGTCCTGTACTGTGCTGCGAAGGGAGACAACAAAAAAGATTTGGCACTAGTGTTAGCTATTCCTCGGAGAATTATTTCCTATAATGTGAAGTACAAGACATGGGATGTGCTTCGTCATCTAGCATCTGATGAGACAATTGATTTTGCTTGGAAACAATATGCCTATCCCTTTATTGAAACCCTATTTCCTGTTTGAGCCTACATGTGGGATCACATGTGCTTTTCGCGTAACTTTTCAATAATGCTATCTCTTAGGGCTAAAAAGTTGAATATTTTATAAGCAGTAGGTTTTTCTTGAATATGTTGCTGTAATTTCTTTTGGTATCATAATGAGACCATTGACTACATTATCATACTTGTGCTAAGAAGTCTGTTGTGCATGATAGTGCTCCTCTTGTACGTTGTACTTTTCTTCATTAGTAAACATTCAACGAACTAAAGTAAACAACAAACATAAAGGAAGGAGGTTGAAAATTGAGTATCAAGAGCTCTGAAATTTGTTTTATCCCAATCACAGCTTAGGAAAAATGACACCACGCTTCTTGATCTCCCCTTCTCGATATGTTGTTCCATGCATCTAAGTATCTAACTGTTCTTCACAGCTAATTTCTTTCTTCAGTCCCTGTTTTCTATTACTAACTGCAACTACAATGACTTTTATTTTATCATCTGAGCATACAAAATCTCCTACATCAATGAAAAAGTGTCATTATCTCCTAATTTCAGGTCATGCTCAAAAGCTCCTAGTACATGCCTTCTTTTCTGTTGTAAGAGTCCATCAGTACACATTCTAATTCTTCATTTGTTCAAGTATTTGGTAGGTTGTTGGTCTAGCATTCACTTTGAAGTTGGCCTAGATACTTCATTGGCCAATGGCTTCACTTTTCTACCCTCTATACTAGAGCATGCCTGTGAGGTGGTTATCATTTTGTTCCTTCAAAGGTGAGCCTTTTATTTGACCATGTTGCACATTAACTCGAGTATAATTGTCCGACTGCACGAGAGGGTGCGTTCAACTCATTTTCTTGAAAAAAAAAATGATTTGCCAATTTGCTATAAAGAACGGAAGAATATAAAGCAGCTATTTTTAAGGAGCTCACCAAATGCTCAGACAAAGAGAAACTAGCCTTGGGTATGATAAGGACAGGGAAGTGCACATCTCAAATACAGCTACAGATGCTTAATGCCACTTCGCTTCTCCTATAATATGAGTCATGCTCCTACTCTTGAACTTGAATCACTATTTCGAACTTACATTTTGACAAGTTCATCTCCCATTATAGAATTGCCTCTTAGGATGAGAGTCATGGATCTTGATAGCTGTAGATAAGCATATACTCTTAATACAGGACATGGTTCTTGATAGCTGTACCATTTAAATGGATCTCTCAAATGGTGCTATAGATAAGCATATACTCTTAATACGGGACATTCTTTTCTTCCTTGGTCGCAAAGTATGTGCAAAAACTGAGGATTAACGAACTTGGTTTTGCGCTAACCTATCTGAAGATAACGATGGACTTCAATCTCAAGCCACATACCATAGCTATGTAGTAATCTTCAGACGAACTTTCAGTAAAATGCTCATCAAAGTAGTCTGGATGTTGTTTCTAGCTAGACTGGAAAAAGATGATGGTGAATACATGGCATCATCTCGTTTAGTTGCCTTATAAAATACTGAAAGCTGCTTTTTTGTTGTGAATGAACTATAAATGGAGATTAAATCGGGCCATCTTAGTTAATCAAGTTGTGCAGAGGTTAGGCTACCTGTCAATCCCTGTCAAAGCCTTACATTTGACTACCTCTTTTGGTTAGTAATCGTCCCCATTATGCAAGTATTCGGTCTGCTCACGTTTTGGTTGTTGGATTTGTGTGGTGTATGTGTTGTTGGGCATTCACTTTGAAGTTGGCCACGATACTTCGTTGGCCAATCCCACTTGCTTGACTTTTCGCAGCATTCAACGCATTTGCTGAGGAAAAGAAAATGTTGTACCAATTTCCTAAAAAGAACGGAAGAGATTAACGCAGCGATTTTAAAGGACCTCACCAAGATGCTCGGAGTAACTGTAACTAGCCTTGGGTATGATGAGAACAGGGAAGTCCACATCTCAAATAGCATAATGTTCTTATAGTCTGAGTCTTGCTCCTGCTCCTGAACTTGAATTATGTATGTCTGAGTATTTCGAACATACATTTTGACAAGTTCATCTCCCATTGTAGAATTGCTTCTTAGGATGAGAATCATGGATCTTGCTACAGGGTTACTATATTCTCTCTTAATACAGGACATTAGGGAAGTTTGTGGTGTCTTTTCTTCCATGATTGCAACAATTGAGGATTAACAAACTTTGTTTTGTGCCAACCTAATTTGATCTGCATTTTCCTCGGTTTTGTTTGTGTAGTTTTCCTTCCGTGGAAAGATAATGAACTTCAATCTCAAGCCACATAACCATATCTATGTAGTAATCTGAGGACGAAGTCATCTGGATGTTGTTTCTATAGCTAAACTGGAATAAGATCATAGTGAACTGTGGCGTCAACTTGTTTGGTTTCCTTATGCAAATGGGCTAGCTTAGATAATCAACCTGTGCACAGGTCAGGTGGTCAATCCCAGTCAAAGGCTTTCATTTGACTCTCTCTTTTGGTTTTGGTAGTATTTTAGTTGTTTGTTTCGTCCCCATTATGCAATTTTTCAGTCTCCGCACATTGTGGTTGTTGGATTTGTGGGATGTATATGTTCTTGGACATTCTTCTTGAGCTTGTAGGTATGTTGGACTTTACTTAAATGATCAAGTTTTTTTTTTTTTTTGACATTTCATTATGTTACTAGCAGAAAATCTCAACCCAACTGGCAAAAGAAATGTAAATGGAGGCTGATTGCACGACAATTACAGATTCAGGATGTTTTTTTTTTCTTGTGTTGTCTTGCAAAAAAGAAAAAAAGGTGGTTGTTTGTGCCAGGAGGAAGAAGAATCCTTAAAACACTTGTTCCTCTTGTGATCCTATACCATCTGGTAAGATTTCTTGAATATGTTACTTTAGGAGCAGTCACTTGATTCTGAGGAAATGGCTTTTAGGTTGGCTAGCTTTTTGCATCTACCGAAGATCCTAACTTGCTAGGACTTCTCTGTGATTTCGTTTCCAAGTCTCAGGTGATTCCTTTTGCCCCTAGTGCAATCTTATTTGCTCCCTTCCAATCGCAATTTGTTATTGCGTGTTGCAAATGAAGAACTAACCATCTCAGCAACGAAGTGACAATGAAGGCGTGGTCTGCATGGGGCAAATTGTGTGAAGAAGTGGTTTGGGAGATGTCTGTTTTAAGCTAGGGAAATAAGTTCGGTGTGAAATAATTGTGACTCGATTCAAGCTACGGGAAGCGTAGGGAGCAATCTTCCCTTTGCCTATAAAAGGGAGACTTGCACACCTGATGAAGGATCCTCTTCTTCTTCTTCTTCTTCTTCTTCTTCTTCTTCTTCTTCTTCTTCTTCTTCTTCTTCTTCTTCTTCTTCTTCTTCTTTCTCTCTCTCTAAAAGATTACACTTCACTCTTCCAGTCATATTTTCCACCGCCGGTGACTAATTAGACCGTCGGAGTGCCTTCCCGGACCACCACCGTCCGGGCTAGGTGCTAATGCGGGTGTTACCTGTGCAGGTCCTCTGTTCAGGCGAGTCTCACGCTTTTCCTCACCCCTTCTGCCTGTTCCAAAAGGTTCAAAGAGGTCTATTGGAGAAGCAAACCCCACATTGTGGTTATGATTACAATTCTTGTGCGAAGAATTCTGTTTTGCACGATTAGGATGAATCTTAATAACTAACATAATGATAGCATGTTGCTTCTTTAGTGATCCCGTGGCATCATCTCACCATCATCTTGTGTGGTTTCTGCAGTGGATGAACCCTCCGTCCCAAATTGTTTGCCCTTTTTGGGTTTTCGTGCATTTTGTATGCAAAATCTAATGTATTAGCATTCTTTTTTTTTTTTCAAAATTTTTTACACCAATTTAGAGATCTCGTTAGGTAGGAAAAATTGGTGTAATTTTAAAAAAATAATAATAATTTTCATAAACACATCATTTTTTGGGTGCAAAATGCATGTTTCCCCAAAAGGGACAAGCAATATGGGACGGAGGGAGTAAATGGGAGATCAAATAGGGCTTGCTTAGTATCCAACCTGCAGAGGTCAGCTGGTCTATCCCTGTCAAAGCCTTTCCTTTGGTTATCTTTTTCGATTGTTGAAATATATTAGTTGAATGTTTTGTCTTCATTATGCAAATATTTGATGTGGTGTCATTGTGGTTGTTGGATTTGCGGGGTGCATGTGCTGTTGGACTCTTGTGTTGTCATTTGCCCTTGGACTTTCTTATATGATCAAGTGTTCTTTTAGCTAACAGCAGAAATTACTAGCAAAAGATTTCCACCCAATTGGTTAAATATGCTGCTTTAGGACAGGAGCAGTCACTTGATTTTAAGGCTATGGCTTTTACGTTGGCTAGCTTTTTACATCAACCAAAGACCCTAAAATCTCAGGTGATTCCTTTCACCCATAGTGCGATTTTATTTGCCCTCCTTCAATCACAATTTCATATTGCGTAACGATGAGGGCATGGCCTGCACGAGCTATTTAGCTCGTGCAATACCTGCCCCTCTCTCGTCAGGGGCTTATGCATTCCACTTGCTGTCTACTAAACGAGCGTTAGAGCAAGCGAGCGAAGCCTTCCATTTAGTGGCTTCCCCCCTTTTCCCTCGCCCTACTCTTTCATTTCTGCTGTGAATAAGTGGTTAGGGAGATGTCCGTTTTGTGTTGCGGAAATAAGTTCGGTGTGAAATGATTGCGACTCAATTCAAGTGATTGCCATATTTAGCCATACTTTTTCTTTTATTTGAGGAAATGTAAACTCATCTATGTTGAAATGGAAACAAATTCCAACTAGACAACCAAACCAAAACACAACACAAACGACAAAAAAAAATAATTACAAATAACAGTCGCCCAGATTTCAGCTTGATCGGGTGTTTGAACCATGAATTTGCTTCTATAGGTGGGTGGAGTACCGAATAACCATGATCTGCATCAAGCTGGAGCTCGTTCCCATAGTAGGATCATCGTAAGCTCAAAAATTCATCATACTTGCTAAAAAAATCGTGGTTGCAGTATTTATACATACTCAAGGAAATGAGTTCTGTAAGGAAAGGAGAATGCTACCGGCAAGTGCTAATTGTGTTTATTGTCTTTAACATGGAAGTGTACTCTAACAATTCAGCCTGGCTTTATTCATTTCCAAAATCTGCAAGTTCTTTCTTCCCCTTAACGTCTAAGCTATTGGATTTTGGAAAAACATCGCAGTTTCAAAGATGGTGTTTCATATATAAACAAGTTTTGCGCAAAGCTAAGTTCCTGCAGTTGGAGCTCAAGAAGTTCAAAAGGCTAAGTTACTGTAGCTGGAGCTCAAGAAGTTTAATAAGCTTCGCGACGGCAATATATAAGTATTTGAGAAAGTTGGATAATCCATGTAAATGGTTCGGTTTTATATCGATTTTGTATTAAATTTTCCGAAACGATCACTTATTGTAATAACTGAATCAAATCATTGTGCATTGAACTAGTTCAGTTCAGTGTGACCCGTTTAGGCTTCCAAAATGCAAAACTAAGGTAATACCCAATTTTTTTTATATATTTTATGTTGTCAAAAAATAGACTTGAATCTTATATATTATTGCAGAATGACTTTTCGTGAGGAAGGCCGTCGGAGTGACAACTAGTAGTAATTTACTAGATTGTTATTTAAATTTTAAAATAATACATGTGACACAATCTTATCACATTTCATAGATCTTTTTTCGAATTTCGAAGAACTAAATCTTGCTAAATATTCTTCTTATTTTTCTTATATATTATTGCAGAATGACTTTTCGTGAGGAGGGCTGTCGGAGTGACAACTAGTAGTAATTTACTGGATTGTTATTAAAATTTTAAAGTAATACATGTGGCACAATCTTATCACATTCCATAGATCTTTTTTCGAATTTCAAAGAACTAAATCTTGCTAAATCTTCTTCTTATTTTTCACAATATAATGAAATATCTATTCAATCATATTTTTATTTATCTCCATATATTTGTATCTAGATCATTAATTAAAGTAATACCAAACATATCAATATTATTTTAAAAAAGGACCAGTTAATCCCCCACACGATTTGAGCCTTTATAGAGTGAAGGAAACATATAAAAAAAAAGTAACCATAAATTATTTGCGATATGTGCTCGCGCGTGTGTATGTATATATATCGCATAATCTTCACATCAATAAAAAGACACATATCAGACCTATTCATATTAAAAAGAATTATTATACCATGCCTATCCTTAGGAGTTTAGAAATTAAGCAAAATTATGTATTCAAACATGAAACCCATCCTTTTGTGTGCACATATTTCAAAAAAAAAAAAAAAAAAAGGAAAATTTTCTTTAGATGCTAAGATGAGATATTATTCCAAATTGAGTTTTGTTCCCAAGTATGTACTCCAATCATATCTCTTATTATTATTTTTTATCTCTTCTCCGATTTAGTTTTTTTAATTCAAAACATGAGTTTTTTATTTGATGGACGTCTACTCCACTCAAATAAGACTTCTTTTTTTTAATTAGTTTTTATTGTCTCTAATTATCTCTTTAAAATGTACAACATATATTTATTAAACTCTGTTGCTCCAAGTTTTTTGTATAAAAATTGATTGTTATATATGTAGGAAATGATAAAGAATGGATGATTGAAGAGTAAAATTGATTCGCACGTATAGATGAGAATTATGCGCAATTATTTAATAAAATAACGAATACTAATGCAAAATCAGAGATTTTGTGACTATTTTTTCATTCTCCTCACAACTAGAGATGACCATCTCGATCGACCCAACCCGATCCAACTTGTCCCCTCACCGAATGGGTAGGGGATTGGGTAGGGTATGGAGATTTTTTTTTTTTAAATTTGGCAATTGAGTAGGTGATGGTATACCACCCCGCATCCCTATTCACATATATATATATATATATATATATATATATATATATATAATAAACTCCCGGACTCTATATATATATAGGAAGCCGATCTCCTAAGGACTCTGTTATACAAAATTTGGTGTGGACCAAGCCCTTTTTCAACTTTCCGGATCAAATTTTGACGATCCGAACCGCTCAATGTTTTTAAAATGCGTTTTCCAAGGTCTAAGCGGGAAATCTTCAAAAAAAAAAAACCCGGATGTACAGTTTTATCAAAAACTGTTTGGATCAAGCCCTTCCGGGTATTTTTTTTTTTGAAGATTTCCCGCTTAGACCTTGGAAAACGCATTTTAAAAACATTGAGCGGTTCGGATCGTCAAAATTTGATCCGGAATGGTGAGATCCGCACCAAATTCTCCTAAGGGAGTCCTTAGGAGATCACCCACGTATATATATATAGGTATATTATATTATAAGTTTATAAGTTTTTTTTTTTTTTTCGGGATAAGTTTATAACTTATAACTAGTAAAAGTTAGGTTATTCAACTCTTCCACAGCCGCCCCCATCTGGCCATCTCGTCTCTCAACTCTCAAGAACCAAGTTCGTCTGGTACTCTCTCTCCCTCTCTCTCTCGTTCTCGTCTTAATCTCTCTCTCATTCAGGGTGATTGCTAGAGATGTCTCAAAGGAGGCCGAAGCCAATGACACCACGCTCAAACATCCCACGATCGTTAATGTACTCTCTCTCTCCCCCTCACGCAAAGGGATGTGGTTGTATTTCCAAGTATTTCAAGTATTATACTAGTAGTTTCAAGTATCTCAAGATATTATAAGATCTGGCCTTAAGTTTCCATGTAAACTATTCTCTGTGAATGTTAGTGGAATTATGCACATGCCATTGTGTTATAATGGGGGATGAGACCAGATTTTATATGTTGAACTTGTGTTGATGAGATCCAGTAGGAAATACTCTGATCTCAGCACACAATAATTGTGCATTATCCAAACTTAGTACATCTTTTATGAAGCTCAAAAAGAAAAAGTCTGATGTAAAACCAGAAGAAAAAGCAGAGAAGATAATAGAACTTTGGTTTCCATAACTACTAAAGTCTATCAATCTGAGGGGGAGATGACAATACCTACTTTTCATCCAAAATTCTTTATGTTTTCACCCCAATTTTTTTTTATCTATAGTGTAAAGATTTTTGGAATGAAAACATAAATACATAAATGATTGTTGCCGTAGTTATTTATGTTTTCATCAAAAAAATTCCTTGATTCAACAATCATGGTTAAAATTTTTAAGAAAGGCACTACATAGGCCAAATTCATAAGGGGAAGTGGAAAAAAAAAGTTTTTACCATGATCCTTAAATATACCCCAACAATCATGGTTAAAATTGAACTAGTAATCATGCTTACAAACGATCAAGCAGTCAATATATCCCAATGATTATGGTTAAAATCACACCAGCAATCATGGTTAAAATCGATCTAGTAGTTTTAGTATATTTTTCCAGCAATCATGGTTAAAATTAGTCGGGCAGTACTTATGATTTTCGCATAAAGGTATAAATGTAAACCAGACGATAAGAGGATGAAAACATAACTCCGAATAGCGAGCGAGATGAAAACATAAGTACGAAGACTCCCAAGGATCATTATTTAAGTGCCCTAAAAATTATTATTGGCAATGCAAAAGTGACAATTAATGTTTGCGACGATAAAAACAAATATTTGTGACGACAAAAGTGAAATTTTTAGTATGAAACGGGGCATTAGATTTTGATTTATGATGAGGTAATTTGTAGCGAACTTCCAAAAATACCCCTTCATTTGAGATCATTTTGGATGGAGTTAGCTATGGAGTCCTCGGACCATTTAAAAACATAGTTTGAATGTTGGGGTCCAAAAAGACTCAATTTGTTTATTGGGGACCAAATTCCTAATTGTCTAATACTTTGGGACCAACGGTGATAATAAGCCATTGGAGGAGGTACAATCAACCGGAGTATATATGTGACAAAATTATAGGGTTGTGTTTGTTATCATCGCCGCACCTATTCGATTCCTTCGCGATCATAACCAGCCCAAATCGAGCAGGTGCCGTTCTTTATCTCTCTCGTCGTCGTCTTCGCTGTTCGAGCAGGTATCGTTCTTTATCACTCTCGTCGTCGTCTTCGCTTAATTTAGATGCTTAAACATGATATGTTTGGGGCCTAGGAAATAATCACAACTTGAAAGAGTATTAGGATATACGATCCACACACCACGAGTGAATCAATTTAACGCAGATGCAGTTGTATCAATTTAACGAGTGAATCAATTTTGTTGGCAGATTTTTTGGGGGCCCTGAAGCAGTTGATCTGGCCCTTTTCCTGCGAGTCATGGTCTCTTCAACTCTCTGCAGCAGAGGAAGTAATTCTTTTGATTCAGAGGTCGAGCTCCATGAATACAACCCCAATTTATTGTCCCGAAAGAGGGAAAAGGTTCCGGATTCTATTAGCGGTGACATAAATTCGCAGGTCCGGGCTGGAAACAATAGTAATGCTTCCTGCTCCATGGAGCTGAGAATTGGGTATTGTCATCTCCCTCTCAGCTTGCTTTCCTATCTTTTCACATTTTCATAGTCCATCCGGCTAATGTTCTTCTCCTTCTCTTCTTCTGGGTAATATGCATTCAGGTGCTTTAACAATGCCCGCATATCTTCATCTTGTTGTGAGGAAATCGATGCACAGGCTGCGACAGAGATTAGTTGCCAGTCTAATGGTAACAGTGACAATATTGTGCAGCCTTGCGATCTCGGGGGGTCTTCATACCAGGGAAAGGATAATACTGGATATGCCTCTGAATCGATTGTTAGTGGATGGATGTATGTAAATGAAAATGGGCAAATGTGTGGCCCATATATTCAGGAGCAGCTATATGAGGGTTTATCAACTGGTTTCTTGCCTGATGAGCTTCCTGTGTATCCAATTCTAAACGGGACTTTGTTGAATCCCGTGCCATTGAATTACTTCAACAAGTTTCCTCACCACATTGCCACCGGTTTTGCATTTTTATCCGTGCCCGCAAATTGCTCTACAGAATTAGCCCCAAGTAAACAGCTTCATGATGCAGTGACCATTGCTTATTCTGACACTCAGTCATCTGCCCAACGATTTTACAACCGCAATGGTTGTAGCTCCAGCCAACAGATACCAAAAATTGAAGCAGCTATGTCAAATACATCATATCCTCCACTGGTATTACCTCTTCTGCAACTCAAACCCTTCTGTTTTCTTTTCATGCTTGGTCCTTGGATTATATTGAGTTGTATAAGGTGGCCATTCAAAAGTTATGTTAATGTGATGTCATTTTTCCTGTTTTACTCTCTAAATCACAGTCAGGCGATGAATCATCTTGGTTCTTTGAGGATGATGAGGGGAGGAAACATGGGCCACACTCTCTCATGGAGCTTTATTCCTGGTATCATTACGGATATCTAAGAGGTTCGTTACTGGTAAGTGGTAAGACTATCAGGGGAGTGTGTAGTTTTTGATTTTCTACAGTTCATTCTTTGTTCTTGGTGCTGCTCATTGTCTGTGAGTTATAATGAATGGTTGAATAGTGCTGCGACAATACCTTGCACATGAATCCTCAAAATAGTTAAACAATAAGTTCGTTGTTGTTTTATCATTTTTCCCCTCCCCTTTTTATTGAACTGCTTTGTATTTTCCCCTGCAAAATATTCATTCCATGCAATTTCTTTTCAGGAAAAGCAGGTTTTAGTTTTGTGGGAAATAATTGTCTCATTCACTATTGATGTATCCACAACACCCTCTCGGAGACTCTGGACTTCACACCCTTGTTTCTTTCAAATTTTAATTGTAGGTGTTTAACATTATGATAATGATATGTTAGTTTTTCTTTTGTTCAAACCGAAAGCTGTTATGCCATCTTCCTGAACGTAGTAGTAGTAGTAGGTGTCTGGGATTATTTTATGGTATTGCAGGCATTTTTCTTATGCAAACTTTCTACTTATGGACACCAGGAATTGTGTTCTAACCAAATTGCTTTCGATGGTGTACCAGTTCCAAACAGATACAGTGGAGACAGGGTGGAGCCGAAGCTAAAGGTTCACAGTAGTTCAATCGCACCTTATAGTTTAAAATCCTTCTATGCCTTCCGACGTGGTCATAGCCATTTCACTGTCACTCGTTGGTGCATCTCCTCTATAAGACTGCCCTACTACGAGCCACATGCTTCGTGCAAGGGTGGCTTAAAAAGGTGAAATCCGAAAAAGTGCCTCAGCTAGTCGAAAAGTCCTAGTCACTTGGATTTCTGTAGCCATTAAGGAAAGTTGTTATGATACTGGTTTGAACTGGCTCCATCCTACATAGGGATGTCAGATGTGTGCGGGTTAGGGCAAATTCCTAATCAACCCGTAGTTGGTGGGTTGGATATTTTTCACCCAAACCAACCCGAATGGCCTCAGAAGCCAACAGGTCGACTGAGTTCTTATGCTGTTTTAAAATGCACCTTAAGGTGGGTTGGACGGGTGGCAAATTTCACAAGGGAAAAAAATATTTAAAATCAGATAACAAAAAACGAGAGCTCGAGATTAACAAGGGTCGTATGTACAAGAGCAACAAATCATTCTTTCGATCATTGAGTGTTAGAGAGAAAGTTTAACTGCAAAGTAGACTAGACTTAAAAAGTTTAACTGCAACATTCGTATTATTTTTCAACACAATATGCAGCAGGTTGGGCTGGGTAACTTGGGTTTATGGTGGGTTGAGTAGATTTAACCCGCATTCTACCAATCTGCTACCACACAGCTTATCCCCCACCCAACCCAACCCAGTCATCCTCTCCAACAATGTTGTTCATGTGGGACGGCTCCGGTCGAGTCGGTTTGGCCAGTTTTATGTACACCACTAGCCCCAGCTTACCTCTTGGAAGGTTGTTAGAGAAGATGGGCCAAGCAAAAAGCTTACGGAGATCGTGATTTGGCTGAGTATAAAGTTACAAAGTGTACAGAAAATCCAGGTGTACCCTTTCTAGTGGCTCACTTTTCTATTGGTAACTAAAAGTGTACTATAGAGAAGGGTTGTGAGAGGACCTAGGATGGGCTGTTGGTTTCCAACCACTCTTGAATGCTTGCTATCCCGATTTCTCAAACTGCTGTATATTTTGCAAACCTAGACTAATGCAACGGTTTATTATTTTTTTTGCCGTTCGATATACATTAGTGGGGGGTTAGTTCAGAAGGGGGCTAGAAGATATCCATAGCCCTAAACCCCAAATGCCTTTGTCGAGGCTCGAACCCTAGTCTCCCTTGGGGGAGAGCTAGGAGATAACCGCTAGGCTACAAGCCCTTGGTGTAATGTAACGGTTCATCTGGTGTAATTGCTACTTCTCCTGTAAGCTCTTGGTTAAATTCCTCTTCGTTGAGCGTGTGTATGTGGCAAAATTTGTTTAGATGTCCTTGACTTGCTTAAAGGTTGAAGATGAATGGGTGTGAGGAGAGCTTTACTATGAAATCTTTCTAATATATTTTGGGTTTTATGCTTGTCTTCTTACTGTTTACATGAGGAGCCGGATTTGCTGTAATTTTGTTATTGTAATTCAGTTCTTATGAGTGTTTCACCTGGGTTTTTGGCCCATCTTTCTGGCATAGATTCATCACTCTCTCTCGCTCTCCTCTTGGTACTGTAGGCCCTCTCTTTTTCATGCGCTTGTTCTGCAGTTGGGTCATCTCCTGAAACACGTAGGGAAGAAATAAGAACGATGTGTAGCCTTCGCATATTATAGCTGTACCACCACCCATGGTTATAACATCCACCTGGTCCAAACTCGAAATAGATGCATCTTACTCAAAAGCTGCAGCAGAATGCCCTATTATCTCATTGCATTTTGTGTGTGTTTCTCGTTTCATAGAGGTAATTAGGTTCTTCATTGGTATGTCTACCTGTTAATTAATTTATTTTTGAAAGTAACTCTGATTTTCTCCTTGTTGCGTGTGACTGGAACGACTGGGAACAATCCCTTTGGTGGATACATGATATGCACCTTTTAGTCTGACCTTTTCTTACTGCTTTTCCATGCAGATATATCATGCCGATAATAAGATTAGACTGTTTGATTTGCAATCTCTGATAAAGACTTGGTTAACGGCAAAACCTGGGAGTGTCTCTACATCCGAGTTGAAAGGCAATGAAACCGGTTCTTTACAATCTTTCATATCTGAAATTTCTGAAGAAGTATGCTTTCAACTGCACTCTGGGATAATGAAAGCAGCTCGTAAGGTTGTGCTAGATGAGATTATCCGCCACATAATTGCAGAAAGTATTTCTGTGAAGAAAGCCCAGAGGCATATGAGGCTTGAAGTGGTCAATGAGAGTACCAGAATTTGCTCGTTGGATAGCAGAACAGTATGTAATCTGGTTCCGAAAATTTGGGTAATGATTTGTTTTTCTTTGTTGTCTCATACATCTCTATGTGCTGTGTTGTTTGAACAGTCTGAATATTGTGAAACGAGAAAGGACTCAGTTTCTTTGGAGATTGGGCCGTCAGAACCTAGTGATGTTTCTGATCAGAAATGCCCCACTGATGGACGTACGACACTGTCTCCAGCAAGCATGAAGTCTATTGGAAGCTATCATAACTTTTGTAGCGCATATGCTTGTGTCTGCAAATTAGTGTTTGATTCTTGCATGCAAGTCTTGTGGAATGCAGTTTCTTATGATCCTATAGTGGAGTATTCCACTTCCTGGAGAAAGAGAATTCGATGGTCTAGTGTTACTACTGCTGCTGAGAATGTACACTTAAAATCTGTAAGCTGTTTTTATTCTTGCTGTTCTTTTGCACTGGTTTTTTTTATGTGCGCGTGTGTGTGTCTTTGTGTGTATAATATGCTTGTTATGTGATACGAGTCCCAATGGGTTTACAGTTAAGATCAGAAGAGGAATCTTCTGTTGTGGAGCTTGACTGCCCACCTGGATTTGAATCGGCAAGAATGGCCCCAGAAATTTATCCGCATTCACCTGCAAGTTCTGCATCATTTTTTGGTGGAGAAAAGTCATTTGAATTGAGCACGCCTAATTATGAAGACATGGATTGCATCTTGGAAAGGGTGGAGGATGATCTCCACTCGTCTGCAAAGCTGTCTTTGGTTGAATATTTTGAACCTTTTATCAAGGAAGAAGCAAATAAAGTAGTTCATTCTTTAGTTTGTGGCAAATTGAAGGAGGTATGCTTTAAGTTATTTTTAGTTTACTGAATTAGTGAATTGAAGTAATTGTTTGTTTCTTTAAAGCATCCTCCTTGTAATCATTGGTTGCTCTTTCTGATTAATTGGATGGTAGGGAAATCATTTTTCAATTTTTAGCTCAGTGTCATTATGAATAGGATTTCTGTTTGTCTGCAGGTAACCTCTGGCCCTTCTGTTCAGTTCAGTCAGGTATGTGGCCTTGATTCGAAGATGATTTCATCCAGTGATTCCCAGTCTCCATTACAACATGCAGAACCTTTTGACGAGGACCTTGTTCCTGTGCATAAAAGTTCATTGTCTAAATTGTTATCAAATGCATTTGCAACATTGAGCGTGGATGTAAAAAGTACCGTCAATGATGAAGAAGGTGATGAGCCATGCCCACCTGGATTTGAAGACAATTTTAGAGGTGTTGTTCCATCAAGGATGGAAAAATTCCAACCATCAAGGTCAAATGAACGTATTCCTACGATTGCAAGTTATGTTGTGATGGCAATGTTCCGGCAGAAGTTACATGATGATGTGCTGAGAGAGTGGAAACCCTTGTTTGCTGACCACTTTCTTCATGAATTTCTAATATCATTGTCCTCTTCGAAGAAATACGTGAATTTCAACGCTAGTGAGGTAATTTTTTGGTTTGATATATTTCATTATTTGAACTTTTCGTCAGCTGCTTAAGTAATTTCTAATATGATTCTGTGTTTGTTCTTCATGCCTTTTGGATTGCTTGCCATGGAATCTCAACGGATCTGATGATGCCTTTGTTCCAGGAAAGAGGGGTTAAGAGTAAACAGAAAACTGATGGCTCTGCCGATATACTGGACAAACTTGGGGATTCATCAACGAAAGATAACATGTCAGGCCCTTCAGAGGTACCATTGGTATCTGGGAAATATATGTATTACCGGAAAAGAAAATTGGTGAGTAGAAAGTTGGGATCTTTATCTCTATCTGCAGCTTTGGGGGATATTGGGTCGCAAAATAAATCTGTTGAGAAGTCAAAGAAGAAAGATGTTGCTAAATTGGGCAAGGAATACTTGTCAAGTGCAAAGGTAGCTCCTGTGGTTCAAGGTATTTACTGTGGACTGGGTTTTGTATCGTCAGTTTCATGGATGAGTGTCACATATCTAAACAATGTTTGTTGTTTTTCCCAGATTGTGATATCAAAAGAGATGATCCTGAATGCAGTAAAGCTGGTAATACATTCTGTGGATATAGTTCTCTTGATGTCCAGATGGTTGCTAATAGCAGCCAAAGGGATGTTCAGATGCGGACAGTGGTTGCAGGTGATAGCTTCAAAAAGATACCAAAAGGTGAATCACGTTGTTTATTTTCCTCTGTTCGATTTGTCAATGTGCTTCTTTAAACTTTCCTCCTCTTCCAGTATTACATTAACACAAAGGAATTGTTTGCATTTGTCGGCAGCAACTAATGTGATGAATCGTAAAAGGAAGCACTCAGTGGATGCTGTGCCATCATCATGCTCTGGAAAAGTTCTAAAACTGACTAGTAGTGCTGCCAAGCAGCCAGATTGCAAGGAATTTGCTGTACGGAAGATGAAGACCAATAAATCAAGAAAATCTAATCTCTGTCCCAGGTCTGATGGGTGTGCTCGATCTTCAATTGATGGTTGGGAGTGGCATAGATGGTCATCAAATGCTAGTCCTGCTGAAAGAGCTCGTGTTAGGGGAACACATTGTGTTCATCCTCAATATGTTGGTTCTGAGGTTGGTGGATCGCAGATGTTGAATATGAAATGCCTTTCTGCCAGAACAAACAGGGTCAAGATGCGAAACCTTTTTGTTGCTGCAGAGGGTGTTGATCTTTTAAAAGCTACTCAGTTGAAGGTAACTGAGGGATGTAATTTGCTTTGACATATCTCCTTGTGCCTGTCATGATTGTTAATTGTTTTAGGGTTTTCTCGTCAGGCTAGGAAAAAACACTTGCGCTTCCAGCGGAGCAAGATACATGATTGGGGTCTTGTTGCTCTGGAGCCAATTGAGGCTGAAGATTTTGTCATCGAATATGTTGGCGAACTAATTCGTGCTCGTGTAAGCTAAAAATCTTTTTCCATGAGTAACTTGATTTTGTCTTCAAGCACGTGTAGAGTTGAATGTAGTTGTGGCATAGTGTTCCTTCTAATGTACAACCAAAATCCTAGTATATGCGATTGATTTGGATTCATAATAAATCGTAAGATTCTTGTTTGATTTACTTCACATGCTAGATACTAGTCAAAATCAAATTTAAGTAAATATCTTTGGAATTTAATTTAACAAACAGGACTGTTGTTCATTTACAAAAAAAAAAAAGATAAAAAAAGAGAGGAGGAATTGTTCCATGTTACGCGAGATATTCTATGGATACAAATTATTTCATGTTCCAAACTCTTCTTCTTTTTATTTATTTTTTATTATTATTATTACTACTACTACTACTACTACTACTACTACTACTACTACTACTACTATTAATATTCTGGACTGCGAGAATTATTTCTTTCGATATCTATTTTTTTTTTTTTACCAGTACTAGGTATTGGTTTTTACCATTTCTTTCATTATCCATTTGTCCAAGGTCGGAGTTATTGTCTCTAATTTTGTTTCTTGATAGTTTTCGTGGAAAAAAAAAAAAAAGAATCCTAGGATTTTTGTTAATTGTTTGTTACAATTAGAAAAAGAAGTCTTTTTTTTTGTTTTCTTCTCTTAATTAAGAAAAAAACATTTTAACGTGATATGTTTGGTCTTTCTGAGAACCATGTCTCTTAAAATTTTCTATGTAAATTGGAATGAGAAATTACATTGTGTGTGAAGCAATATGAATTGGACCTATGCACATTTATAGAACTACACTTAACAGGTTGACCTACGTTTGCACATATTTTGTGTCACCCAATCAAGAAGCAATAGCTTGCACACAGTATCTATGCACGATGCGAACTCCACTGATCCTCTAGTCTTCATTAATGACACGTGGCAAGAATAAATACGCAGCATGCCCATTAAACTCGATCAGAAGACTTATACAGTAATAGCTGCCAGATTATGTACCAGATCTAGTAAGAAGTAATAGCAATGAATTAAGAGGAAAATAGATGACAAAAACTTATATCCACGTGTAGCGCAACAAAAGTTGATGAATATACAAATATATCTTTTTTGCTAAGTGAAAAAGGGTAGAAGGGAGGACGAGGACGACCATGGGAAGCGATTCTTTCTCTCAAGGTGAGACCATAGGAGCCCGCCCTTGTTGGGATCTAGAATTGGAGGTTGAGCAACCTGAGGTGAGTCATAGCCTGATTTTAGTCCTACCGGAGGCCAAGTGAAGCCGGTACTATAGTATACTTTTGGTAAAGAAATATGAACTTATGGAGAAGAGAAATTAGTAATGTCATGACGTGATATCTTCGACGAAATGGATTTTGCAAACAACCCATTTCGACCCTCCCAAGCAACAACTCATCTACCGCTTAGGCAAATCAGAAGTAAAAAAATTTAAAGAAAAATTTAATAATCGCTATAACTGTAACATACCTATACGCATGTCAAGATAGAAAGCATAGTATTGGGGGACCACATTATTTAAATGCTGTTTGTGCAATGAAGTAAAAATATAAGAGGGAAGGGAAAAACGTTTGTAGATAATGGCGTTTCGGCTTACTGTCGTGGACTTTCAGATTGCAGGTATTTTATATTTTCTCATTCGTTTTCCTTCTGCACGGGATTTCTTTTAAGAAGGATATAACCAGATTCCTTTTGCTGACTATTGATGGAGGGTTATTAAATTCTCCCCATAGAAGCTATAATGTCAGAGACTCAGAATTATGTTTTGTCCTGTTATGAAAATGACAACCCTATCTAAATCATGGGTAATATCTCTATCGGCCCATGAATGCATTGCATTTCGAAGAAATCTTTATAGACGAATGAATGCTTTCCTTTTTAAGACAAATTTAAATTCTATCAATTTAACGTCTTCCCGGGTAGCATCTTCAGGCTCTGGGGGGTCAAAGCTTTCCCTGCATACTATATTACTATGTAATATAGATTTGTCTGCTTCTTATTCCTTTGCTGCTATGGTATGATGATTACATTGTTTTTGCATGTATCTTGTCAAAAAGAGAAAAGGTTTCTTTCTCCTTGTGCATGATCAGTTGCCGTTTTCCCCCCATTGTTTCACTTATTTGTCTTGTCTCGCAGATATCGGATATACGTGAAAATTATTATGAGAAAATGGGAATTGGCAGCAGTTATCTTTTTAGGCTGGATGATGGTTACGTGGTAAGTATAGAGTGGGAGCTATTATGAAACTATAGTTTTATGATCGGTATGGTATAAGCTTACTTTCACCAAAACTTCGGTCTAATGCCTGAGGTTTATAGTTTATCCTATTATTTTGAGGATCGCTTGCTAATATAATAACTATCTTATTGGAGGAGCGTGCAATGCTTCTGATAATTGAGGTGACCATCCTTTGGCTTTTAACCCCCCTATATTCTCCGTCCTTGGGTTTTTTTCCTAGGTCAGTTTAGGTACTGGAAAGTACTCAGATGTTCTGATATCCACATAAAGCATTGCTCTTAAAGTGAGGTTGCTGACTTGCGTGCTTTGAAACTGTGCAGGTTGACGCAACAAAACGTGGTGGAATTGCTAGATTCATAAACCATTCGTGTGAGGTAACTGCATTAATTAATCTACGTAGCTTTTTGGTATGATGTAAAAGTCGTATAATGACCTTTCTAATCTGAAATAATATCTCAAATTCGGAAACAATTTTTTTTCAGCCTAATTGCTATACCAAGGTAATCAGTGTTGAGGGTCAGAAAAAGATTTTCATTTATGCAAAACGGCATATTGCTGCTGGTGAAGAAATTACATATAATTACAAGTTTCCATTGGAGGAGAAAAAGATCCCATGCAACTGTGGGTCTAGGAGGTAATATAGTTTGAATTTCTCTGGCTGTTTTGAGTTAACTTCATTTTTCTTTTGTTCTCAACTGAACTGTTCGATGGACTGAGTAATTTTACCCCTGAGCTAACCAGTCTTTGACAAGCAATTGTGCTTTATGCAATGGTTTTGGCATTGAATGTAGCTATAGCAAGACAATGTGGTGGACTATAGAAGGCTTAGTTGCTCTAGGCTTGCTAGTTTAGTCTTGTTGCATTCTCAACTCCTGTGCCTAATTTTGTGTCACCTTTGGCATTTTGTTTGTTGGAAGTTTAAAATACAGGCAAACATATTGAAAATTGACCTAGTTTTAGGATATGATGTTAGATGCAAACTATTGCCTTTGTGCCTTTACTTCTGACAACCAAATTTCTAGAGGTGGTTAATTTTTTTTTCTTGGGTAAAGGGTGTCATAGCCTAGTAGGGAATCAATTACTGTCCCTTGATTTCTTGCGGTGGACAAAGTGGTGGCATCCAAGAAGGAATTGGATATTGTTTTGGGTACAGATGTAGTGCTTTTACTACTAACACCTCATAGTAAGTTTTCATGAAGTTATATGAATTGAATTGTGTCTGCTGATTCTCGTCTCTAATATCTCAAAAGTTATACAAGGATGGCTATTGGAGGTAGCAACGTAGAGTTTTTTTATTTCCATCACAATGGATCATTGATGGCATTGGTGTTTAATGGATAACCTTTTGGGGCCTTTGCAAGAGAGAGCGGTAGCGACAAGCAAAACGGTGGTTGTCAAAGTGAAGCTGAGGGGAAGGAAATAAGATCACTAGAAAGGGAAAAGAAGTGTGTGTAATTCTGTGTTAACGTACAACTGGTATATCTCATTTGTAATTGCAAAATGAGGAAATGTGTATTGTAGCATTGTCCCAGGACTGAAACCAGTGGGGATTAAAGAGGAAACCATTGCCTTAGAGCTAGGTCAGGGCAGGGTGAAGTCAAAGCAACGGTCAACCTTATGTGGGTTTTAAGGTTGTTAGACGTCTACATATTGCTCTTTGAGTTGATGAGTTGATCCCAACATATATCGTAGAGGTTTAGCCTTCTGGAGGACTAGGCCTTATGGTTTCATGTTTTGTCAGACCCTGAAAGAGCAGAAAAATACAATCTAACTCATCAAGGCATCCAAGTCAGAAAGATATATCACAGCAAGAGACTTAAGACTACAAAAAGAGTTTTCCTGTTTGCTATTTTCTTTTTTCTTCTTCCTAGCAGCAGATTTGTTCGTGGGGTATTTGCCAAATCTTCTTGGCTTTTATTCTTTTCTAGGCTGCAGCAGACCAGCATTTATGGTATGGAGAGAGTCAGATAGCCATACCAATTGGTGGCTTATAGATAATCCAGAGCAAATGAATTTTTTCACTAAATGAGTAAACAGATGCATTTTGACTATGTAGTAATAAAATTGCAATTGTTTTGTTCAGAAATTCTCATTGTATAGCATCTGTTGATGTACACGACTCTGTTGTTATTTGTAATTCAAAGGTCGCTTGTTGGTTTGGTGCACCAATGTAGATTCACAGACCATAGAACTTCTTCAAGCTTGATTAAATGTTTAATTCTATAAGCTGGGATTCAAGATGCTTAAGATGCTGCCTGTTTTTCCAGGAAAGTTTTGCCTTTCTTTGTTGGCTTCTAGGTTATGCTGAGTAATTCGTTATATTTTTTTTCACAATGGTTGCTGGTGATAGATTAGTGTCATTTTCTTTCTTGGCCCTTTAAATGTTCACTTTTCGTATTGATCTCTTGTTTAAAATTTTGTGGTGGTCTTACTATCATCACTCTTTTTCAGGTGCCGAGGGTCATTGAACTAAGTTGCTATTGGTAATTCAACTATCCTGGTATGCGGACAACTGATTCTCATACTAAGTCTTATTCTTATTTAAGTTTTTGTAAGTGAGCAAGGGAAGAGGAAGAAGAGAGTTCTTTGATTTAATCTTCTCCCATTTTTATAGGTCATCTCTTTGAGGGTCATGATGTGGAGTGGGCAAATGTTAATGTCGCAGGTTTGCAGCCTCACTTCTTAATTATGATCCTTTCTTGTTAATACTCCCCCACCCAGGGTCAACTTTTATCTGTCATAATGTTTGTTTTAGAGGAGCAACTCACCTGTGGACAACTAATTAACTTGATGATTGGTTGTTCTTGTATCCCCACAGGTCACAAATTAGAATATTGACGTCGTCTCTTTTTTTCGTTCGATCACAATCTTCCCACCTTTATCCCCAGCGTCCTCGTTATAGCACATGGCCCAATCACGTTAGAGGCCTGTTTGTTTGAGGCATATAGAGGTGGGATTTGTTTATTTGGGATAGAAAGGGAAAGGGTATTTTACACAATTTTATATTATCCAACCCCTCATATCCCCCTCCTACAACAACAAAACAAACCAGGTAACTTTTGATACCTCTTCTAAAATAACAACCCCTCCAATCATAAACACCTCTTATTATATCCCCTTACTCCCATCCAAAACATATCCAGCTAACAAAGAGGCCGGAATGTCCTAGGAGTGGACCTTGAAGACTGTTAAGTCAGATGGTCTACCCCACTCTCCTTACTCGCCATTATTTTGCTTCCAATTTGCAGTGAGAGTGATTGTCTTTTTTGGTGATTAAAGAGTTGTTAGGAAAGGAATTGAATGGGGTTGAGACCCATGTGAGAGAATACGCTATACTTATGAAGGTTTGAGTCAAACCTTGAAGAGCTGGCTGTGTTACTCCCAATTTAATGGACTGTTCAGTAGGCTGTTTTCTTTATAAGTTTCAGTGCTGTTCTTTTGGATGCTGGTTTTTTCCTTCCTGGTAAATCCAAGATGCATGCTAATAGCCATTTTCTACTTTAGGCCCATGCGTTAGATTGTCTTGTAAATTTAGACCAAGACACTGAGAGTGGTTAATTATCCTTTGTAGTATACGTGGTGTCATATGAACTGCGGTCGATTCTGTAGTTATTATAGCTAAGTTCCCTTTTACAAATATTTTATGCTTTCGTGAACATGTTTGAAATGTAAATACATGCATCTCTACGCGCATGCTCGTGTGTGGTTACAGTTGTCTTGACACTATTTTTTGTTCTCTGTAGCATGATGATACGGGGGTTCAGTGTGTCTGAGACTCTGAAACTGTGCTTTCTGCAGTGTGCTGCCGGAAAGTTTTAACTTCAACTCTCCTGACTGTTAGGTAATTAGAGGAATGGGGCATGGGCTGCAGAAGTTATCTTCAGATGGGTTTATGATCATTTTGTACGTCTCTGAAACACTTAACTGTTCAATGACTTCCAGTAGTGTCATCAAATAATTTATACTATTTTAATTTGGTAGAGTGCTTGACAAGTAAGAGACAGATTGTAATTAGGTGGGTTTTTTTTTTTTTTTTTTCGAAACTAGTTCCTATACCAATACTGACAACTTTCAACTTATTTTATCTTCTGTGTGATATAACCTTGCAAATTTCATGTGAAGCCAGATAATTAAAACCGAACTAATCACTTTATCAGCAAGGGCGTATGACTTGAATTGGAGAATCTGGAAGTGACTGGGAAGAAAATGAAATTACTTATGGTAGTCTAAAGAAATTACTGGTTGCTGTGGTTTGCCTTAAAAATAATGTGAACCGATAAAAGGCAACAGCATGTGTTGGTGTCGGCTTGTTTTGCAACTTGAGTGGCTGTAGTTTTAATAGTACTATTGGAGATGACACTTTGTTAACCATATGCATGCGAACCAAGTATTCCAGGTTCATCCACAAATCTGTTTTCAACACAACCTCAAATTTGAAATATCAGATGTCAAGTGGTGCATTGAGAGTTTCCTGGTTTCTTCTTGATGGTTCAGAAACAATTAGGAACCATAAGTTCGAGAAAGGAAAGGGTAAAATTATCCCGATAGTTAACTGCCTTTTCTCTGTTTTGCTTAGAGCCTTCTCAGCTGCCTGTGCCTATCCCAGGCAGAACTGGAGGGTTCAATCGATTTTTTGCAGGAGATTTGCCTTTGCGTTTGTGATCGCTTTGGTTTTGAGGAAAGCAATGATCCTTTATATTTTCTTTGAACACTGTAGGTCAGTTGTATTAGTGAGACTTCGGCTATAGGCCCCAAGTGCTTGATGGTGTGTTTGTAGAACTTAAGTGACTTTACTGTTTCCGCTACTAAAATAGAGATATTTGGTGTTTGAAGCTGCAAAGTCTGACAAAAAATTGTGCGTGCTGATACATCTCGTATGATGTTTCAGGTTAAACTATAAATTTTGTTGCTGTTCCTCGTGGGACTTGTGCTTGTTGGAGGACAGCTTACTGATTCATGCATATTCTTGTAGATAGATCTCAGCTGCAGATGAGTTTCTCCTCTTAAAAACTGTAAATCAGCTTATTCTTTCTTTACTTTCATGGAACTTTGGGAATAATCCCTTGTACAAACTTGCCTCAGTATATCATCATTTTAGTACATTATAAGTCTTTGCATCAAGTGAAACCCTAGTTTATTACACATACTTGCAGTTATGTTTTAGTTTCTGACTTTGGTATGTTGATGTGTGTCTTAATTTTATTGTTTAAATCATGTGAGACTTGGGAACTTTAATGATTTACTCACTTGTCATCAGCATCATCCATTAAGACGACGTAACTTGTGAGTCTGTGCCCTCCACCATTTGGCAACTACACGAGGGAATACATTCTTATACAAAATGGTTTGATTTGCATGGAGCTTCCATGTTTGTCGTGAAGAGCGCGATTGATAGAGGTTTGACTCATTCCAAAAATATTTGCAGCCAAGGATCCTAATTGAACAGTCAGATTGGGCTCTTTGAGTATCGACTACAATGGAATATAAAGCGCGGGCTCGGTGGTGTTTCTGTTTTTTGAATTTTCTGAACTAGCCAGCTATTTAAGCCCATTGTTGCACCGTCATCCATTGCCTGAAAGGTTGGGTCGTGACTGTGGGACCCATGCATACGTACTAATGCTACAACCCAAAATGCTAGAATTCTTCCAGCCTTTTATACCAACTGTCTAATCCAGGTGGTCACTGAACTGAGGGTTGTCTATACAAGAAGAAAGCTATTCCTGTAGCGGATGGGTTTAAAAAAGAATTCAATCAGTATTTGATTCAACTCTCAGAGCCTATAAGCCAAAATGCTAAAATCAGTTGGAACGACTAATAACAAGTAATTATAATGAAACATTCTTCTAAATGCCCCTGTACGAGGAGTTCCATTCACAGATTTTTACCTCTAGGTCTAGAAAAGAGGCATCTAATTACCACTAAGGTAAGTCACTTTTTTTAATTACCATTAAGGTAAGTCACCCTTTTTTGGGGTTTATGTTTAGGATGCACTTTCCTATTATAGTGTTTTAGTGGTTTAGGCACTTTCATAGGGTACCCTAGGATTTTAGGCACTTTCATAGAGTACCCTAGGGTTTAGATTTAAGCACTTTCGTAAGGTACCTAGGGTTTAGGGTTCAGGTTTTAGGGTGCACTTTTCTATTATAGGGTTTTAGTGGTTTTGGCACTTTCTTAGGGTATCCTAGGTTTTAGGTTTAGGCACTTTTATAGGGTACCCTAATATTTAGGCACTTTCATACGGTTTGGGGAGTTGAGGAGAGAGAGAAATTATGCCCACGTAGGGTGGGGAGAGAGAGAGAGAGAGAACATTGATTGGAATTTGGGGAGTTATACCTGCTTTTCCCATGGGAAGATGGAGCTGGGCGTAAATCACCATGCCGAGTTGTACCGGCCGAGAATTCTCCCTTGCATTCACTGGAGTGGAGAGTGGTGATAAGGGGATCAGGGGTTGCCAGCAGCGGCTTCATCCGAGTACTTTTTCTATATTCTTTCTTAAACATTTTGTGCAATTTTTCTCTATCAGATGCTTTAATTTTGAGATAGATGGGATGATATAAACCTCAGTTCTATTGATTGTTATCCTGTTTTTTGCCCGTCTTTTTTCGCTCTATTTGGGCGCAGGGTAAATCAAGTAAATCTCTGTTTGAAGCTGCTGAGTCGGTGGTCTATTTGGGCTCTCTGGTATGTGATCTTACTATCGTACTGTTGATGTTGTTGCTTCTGTTCACTCGCCATTTCCAAGTCATTTCAATTCTATTTCTTTCTTACTAGTTGATTCCCATAGTGCTTGAGGGACGAAGATTGTGAATTTTTCAACGAGTTATGGCAACCGAAAAAAGGTATGAAAGTTTTAACCAAATCTCGAGTTGTTTGACTCGTGTCAGCCAGACAGCTTATTAAAATCCCTTTTTGTATGTAAATGAGCAACCTTGAGCACGTTACACGTTGTTAATTTTCTGAGCTCAATTCAAACTCGATTTGAAAAGTTAAATGTAATACTCCCTCCGCCCCTTTTTAAATGATAGGTTTGGGAAACATGTATTTTTGTGGCCGTTAAAAAATGCACTTCCGTAGCATGTTTTTAAATTTGGTTTATTGACTATTTTGGTCCTTACAAAATATGCTTGGTTTCAATTTCGTTATTGTAAAATTTTGTAGTTTCGATTTCACCCACTCTTTGAAACGAAGTTTAATGTTACCCTTCCGTTGACTCTTGGACGAAAATGCATGTGGATAACGGAAAATGCATGTGGCATTATTTTACACAAAAAAAAAAAAAAAAACGTGAAATATTGATTTTGCTGTCCAAAAAAAAATCCAAAAAAACGTGATACACCACACATCATTTTTTTTCCTTTATGTTTTGAGACATCGGAAGATCATGTGAACTTGCTAAATGGAATTCAAAAAGTAAAGAAATCACAAACCATTGATAGTTTGAAAGATGGTTAAGATCAAGAGAAATCACAAACCGTTCTGTCTCAAAAAGTCAAGAAAAAAAATGATGTGTGTGTAGTGTTTCATGTTTTTTTCCTTTACTTTTTTTTTTGGGACACCCCAAAACGACGTTTAGGCTTTTGTGTAAATGTGTAGTTTTTTTGTTGTATGTGTAGCATTTTTGTGTATAAAATGATGCCGACATATGCATTTTCCGTTATCTATATATGCATTTTCCATCCAAGAGTAAACGGAAGGGTTAACATTGAGCTTCGTTTCAAAGTGTAAGGGTAAAGTCGAAATTAAAAATTTTACAAGGATGAAATTGAAACCAAACATATTTTGTAAGGACCAAAATAGTAGATAAACCTTTACTTATTATTATTATTTTTTGTACTAAATTAAAGTACTCAATTAGCACTCAAGGGTAAAGTACTCAATTAGTTTTTTGTTTTCTAGCGGTTTTTTTTTGTTTTCTAGTGGTTTGAATTGCATGTATTCCGATAGTGAACACTTGAAAAGGGACGGAGGGAGTATAAAAGAAAAGCTGGGTTAATCAAGCTCTCAACATACAACGAGTTGAGATTGGTTCCAAAGTTAAGCCAACTCATTTAAATTTATTTTGAAGTTCGTCGAGTTTGCAAGATAGACTTTTTAACCAGTGAGAGTTCAAGGGTCAATCTTTTAGGCAGACCCAAAAAATAACAAGGTGCGTCTTTGTTATTTGCTGAAATTATGGGAAAAGTTTATCTTCAAAAGCATCGAAAGAAGATTCTCAAAAGTCCTCTTTTTTTTGTTATTGTCATTTTTGGTCCATAGGCAGAAAAAGTTCAAGCTGTGTAGACAAATGGCATAAACTTGAGACACAAGAAAAAATCAAAATCATTGCCGTCAATTGACGTCAAACAACCCGAGCCTTGCATTCTGTCATGAGTTAACACTTTGTCCAATGACCTCCATATCCTTATCACCAAATTCTTTATGGGTTTAGGTAGATTAACAATACCTACAGTAACGTCTCCTTCCTGAAGAAGAATGCAAAACAGCTGGGTTTGGGATGACAACAATGCACTCAAGGTTCTAAAAGTCGGTCGCTAGGCGCTAGTCGGGGGTGGGCACTGCCTATCGCCTAGGCCGATTAATCGGCGCTGGACATTAGGCAGATTTCTAGGCGCTAGTTGGGGGGTGGGCACTGCCTATCGTCTAGGCCAATTAATCGGCGCTGGACATTAGGTGGATTTCCATTTTCGATTAATGTTGTGTTCTATTTTGTTGAACTTTCTCTCAAAACTTGGAAATGGGATAGGAGAATATATTTAAAAGAGCATAATTTTTTTTTTCGAAATCCGCCTTCCCACCTAGCCAGTTAATCTCGCCTAGCGCCTAGCCGATTAATCCCGCGTAACAGCCAAGTAATCGGCCTGACGCCTAGATCACCGCCTAAACCTCTAGGCAAGGCTGCGGGGTACCACCTAGCGCCTAGGAGCCGATTAATCGTTTGCGTAGTCCACCTTTTAGAACACTGAATGCGCTTGCGTTGCCGGAATAATTTTTAACACCACGTAATTTATGGGGGATGATGATGAGCCTCTCCTCAACAGGGTTGCTTGCAAAATGGTCCAGCTTCTAAGTGAATTAACCATCATTTTAATGGGATATTACCAAGCCCATATACCATACTAATTGCTACTCATAAAGGGTGTGGAAGGGACGACTATGCCTGGCGTGACCATAGGAATTCCAAAGCAGTGGCGGACCAGAGTCGAACCAAAATCCGTCGGGTTACGGTTAGAGTTTGATTTTGACTGCAAATTTCGCGTTTGGCAAAAACCCAAACCAAACCGACCCGCTTTGTCATGCTTTCAATTTCTTAATTGCTTTTTTATGGGACGAGAAATTGATTGGGGCCCAAGATTCCCATTCTTATACCGTTTAGGATTCAATTGTGTATGTTAATCCAAGTGGGGCTTTCCTAATCCTAAAGCAAATAGAAAACGTGTCCACGTAAATTATAAATAAGCAGCGGCAGTGCTTAGGGTTCCCAAACCTCTGCATCGTCTTTTGATCCCTATTTCTTCTTCAGAAATCTTTTCTTCTTGCAAATCACCCAAACCTCTTCTTGTTTCTTCTCTCATGGCTCTTCCACTCAAACCCTTTCTCGTTCTAGTTTGTCTCTCACTTCTCCTCCCACGACACTCTGTTTCAACACCATCCAAAGAAACTCTCACTAATCTGAATCGTCATCAACTTCATGGGTTGGAAATAGACAAGATCTCCACTGCTCTATCCGACAAAGGCTACGTAGCCATGTCCATAATTTTACAAAGCACTCTCTCTTCTTTACTTACTGCCGAAAATACCAACACCACCACTACATTCACTGTCTTCTGCCCTCCTGATAAGGCTTTCTTCACTCCGAAATACCCACAGCCCCCACTCACTCTCCTTAAATACCACATAGTCCCGACCAATCTTGACAGAGAATCTCTCGAATCGTCTCTTCCGTACGAGTCCAAGATCGATACTCTACTACATGGCCATCCTCTTGTGGTTACCACTTCCCCCTACAGACATCATGCTTCGATCAATGATGTTAAGGTCACAGAGTGGGATATATACAACGATGGGCGTGTGATTGTTCATGGGGTGGAGGACTTCTTTGATCCGGCGTTTCAGACCCTTTTGTATCCTTGGTATGATAGCAACAACAACAAGAACGGAGACAACAATAAAGGTATCGACACATCGGTTCCAGCGAATTCGGGGTCTGCTACTTCTTGGATGAAAGACATGGTGATGGACAAGAACTTTGTTATGCTGCTGGCTGTTGTTGCCTTTGCTGGAGCGGTTCTTTCTCTTGGATGCTTTTATAGGAAAAATCGTCGATATAGTGACTATGGTGACATTAGTACTGAAGTTTATTAGGAATAGATATTAGTACAACTTCATAGACTTGTGCCTTCTGTGAGATTGTATAGTTTTTAAAATTCAGTTTTGAAATCAGATGAAGAAGGCCGTATGTGTTGTACGTATTAGTTGATTTCAATGGTATTCGATATATTATGTGAAAGTTTCGTTTGAACGCGTTTCCTTTACCTTAGCACTTGAATTGAATTGTTGTTTGGCCCATCAAATTGTTGCTTGGCCCATCAAATCTGTGTCGACTGATATGGTAGAACCCATTAAAATCGATCACCCCATGTTTGTGAATATATCTCTGTTCTTATTTGTAGACTTGGTAACCATAAAGAACGAACCGTTCTTTATTTTTTATACTTAAGGGCTGGAGCGCCTTTGATCAACAGCCCAGGATACGGCTTTGCTTCCGAACTATAGATTTGGCACCAGAAGGAATTGCCTCACTTAGCCTGATTTTATTACAATCAGTAGGCCCAAAAAAAAGATAGAACTTACTCTCTCTTATAGATTGGTCAATCAGATCTTTCCGCGTAGGGACCTAGCCTAGCAGAGAAATTAGTGGGCGACTCGGGGTTCTAAAACTCACCAGGCGCTCCCAGGGCCGGTGGGCAGAGTACTCGACGCCTAGTCGGGCAATTAGTCGGGATAATCGGTCTAGTCGGCAAGGGTCCTTTTAGCGCCTAGGTGGCGAGTACTCGGCATTATAGACCTTCTTTTAGAACACTCGGGTGACTTTGTAGCTTCCCATCCAAGTCGTATTTTTGCATTCATCGATGTAAAGAACTCTATGTATCCAAGCTACGAATTACCGTGTCACATTCGTCTATCTTTTTTGGTTATGGTACTACTCCCTCCGTCCCAATTTGGATGTCCATTTTTGAAACTTGTGCCATTTTTCGATTGTTATATCTTTCAATTTATAATGTTTTTCATAATTGTGAAGACTGTGTTACAGAACTCATCGAGACCTATCTAACAAGATCCATATTAAATATTTTTGGAGATTTATATTGAAAGATATAAGAGATTGAAATTGGCTCGAGTTTCAAAAATGGACATCCAAATTGGGATGGAGGGAATATTATAGTTTGTTTCATCCCCATTATGCAATTATTCAGTCTACTCACATTGTGGTGGTTGGATTTGTGGGGTGCATCCGTTTTTTTTTTTTTTTTCTCTCACCTTACATTTCATTACATTACTAGCAAAAAATCTCAACCCAACTAGCAAAAGAAAAGCAAATGGAGGCTGATTGCACGATAATTAGACATTCGTGATTTTTTTTTTTTTTGTAACTAATCAAGTAGGAGATTTTGGTTTCTTATTAGGAATTTTAAGTTTTTATTGGATGATAGGAAGTTTTGAATTTCAAGATTTATTTGAAATATTCAATAAAAAAGAAAAAGAAAACAAGGGATGTTGTTTGTGCCAGAAGGAAAAAGTATTATCCTAAAAACACTTGTTCTTCTTGTGATCCTATATCTATATCATCTGGTAAGATTTCTTGAATATGCTGCTTTAGGAACAGTCACTTGATTTTGAGGAAATGGTTTTTAAGGTTGGCTAGCTTTTAGCATCTACCGAAGATCCTTACTTGCTAGGACTTCTCTGTGATTTCGTTTCCAATTCTCAGGTGACTCCTTTTGGGATCCGGGGGGTGCTGTGCGCCCTCGGCCGTCCGATCGTGTTTTGGACGGCACGGATGCGTTTAACAATTTTGATTTAATTTTGATTATTTTTACCGGTAAAAAATCAAAACACATCCGAGCCATCCAAAACAGGATCGGATGGTCGATGAAGGCGTGGTTTGTATGGAGCAAATTGTGTGATGAAGTGGTTTGGGAGATGTTTGTTTTATGCTAGGGAAATTTGTTTGGTGTGAAATAATTGTGACTCGAAATGAGTAAGAAATAATTATGACTCGAAATGAGTAAGAAATAATTGTGATTCGAGTCAAGCTATTGCCGTGTGTGGCAATACATTTTAAGGAAATTGACCCTGTAAGTACATCCGGCCGTCTAAAACAAGATCATTAATATAGAAATTGGCCCTGTAAGTAAACGAGAACCGTAACGATAAGTCCAAATTGTGGTCATTATTGTTAACACGGAAGTGTTGGGAAACCATCTGAGGAATGTTTGAAAACAAGTATAACATCTCAGTTTGGCTATGTTCATTTCATTCTTCCTCCTAACATCTAAGCCACTGATTTTGGATGAAGCATCCCAGTCTCAATGGTGGTGTTTCTAAGCTTTTCCACAGCAATATCTCTGAGAAAGTTGAATAAGCCATGTATACGGTTCAATTTCGTTGGGTTTTATATCGGTTTTGTTTGAAACGACCACTAATGGTAATAACTCAACCAAACTATTTTGCATTGAACTTGTTCAGCTCAGTTCAGTTCAGTTCAGACTTGTTTTGGCTCCAAAATGCAAAAGTAATTTAAAACCCAAATTTTGTTGTATTTTTTATTGCCAAAAAATAGACTCCAATAGGTATAATGGCAACAGTAAAACAGGTAAACCCGCATAATATTTCTAAATAAATATAAATGCAAAAGGAAAATGAAAATTCCTCGTTGACCTGTAGGTGTGAATTTAACCTCATCAAGCCCATCAAGGACCCATAACCTGAACCAATCAAAAAAATCGACCTGAAAGGTGGCGATTTTTGTCCGGCGGGTGACGTCCGGTGGTCGGTTTTGGTCCCGGAATTTATAAAAATAAAATTTAAGATCTGTCTCGGTTGTTTGAAAATACGATTGGATTGAACTGAACCGAACCAAACCGAAATTATAAACCGATAGCGGACCGAACCGAAATAAAAAACCGAAAAACCAATATTATTAATACTATTTTTAAAAATTTTAATTTTTTATCCTAATATGTCCAATCTGGTCCGTTAATTTTTTATGCTAGGATTGGTCCTACAAAGGCATGTCCCGAACTGAATCGGTCTTGAAAAAAATCACTCTGAACCGACCAAACCGAACCAGTTTTACTCCATAGCAATGCCAACCCTCTAGACTTCTAATCCCTTTTTAGGTCTATCAAAATCCCTTTCTTGTAAATCACTTCTCTTTGTGAGCGAGTGCAAAATGAATAAGCAAGCAAGAAGAAAGGTGGCGATTCCCAAGGTCACTCCGTCGAAAGTCTCACGGGCAGCGGAATTAATTGCCAACAACGTCGATCTCCTTACAGAAATCCTTTTACGGTTGCCGGCGAAATCCACAATTCGATTCAAAAGAGTGTCTAGGCATTGGCTCTCCCTCCTCTCCGACTCGCAATTCGCCATAACCCACTGCAACCGAAACCCTAGACCCTCGGTATCAGGTTTGTGTTTCTACATCGAAGAAACACTCCACTCCGTCTCCCTTCATGGCCGCTGCCCTAATCTATACGGCCCGATACAGGCTGATATCGGCCGATATTTAAGTGTATCACCGATACCGTTACATATCCCGATACCGAGATCTAAAACCTTGCTCGGAGGGCAACCTAAAATCCGGATTATACAATCCTGCAACGGCTTGATGTTGTGCAGCTTGTGCTCTTATCGTGATCGTCTAGGTTATTTTTATGATGAACGGCAATACCTTGTGTGTAATCCAACCACAAAGAAGTACACAATACTTCCTAAACTTGATGGATTATCTACTAAGTGCTATGCTTACCTGGCTTTTGATCCTTCAAAATCACCTCACCACTACAAAGTTGTCTTGGTCGATTCTTATCAAATTGTTGTCTATAGTTCACAGAGTTTATGTTGGAAAAAGGTTTTCCTAGACCTAAAATACGAGGTTCGTTGTGGTGGCGTCTTTTGGAAAGGAGCAATCCACTGGTTCACGAATGAGATTTTTTTGGAGAGATTTGATGTTGATGCCGAAGAGATAATAGCAATGCCAAATCGTCGATCCTCCAAAATTCTTTCTCTAAGCGATATTAGGTATTTTGGAGAATGTGGTGGCAGTTTGATTCTTATTCAATTTCGTTTGCGCTACCCTAGAGGATTTAGAATACTTGAGTTGAAAAGGGATTACAGTGGTTGGGTTGTCAAGTGTCGGGTCAATCTTAGAGCCTTAATATCTGAATTCCCCGAGAGTGAGTTCGGAGGATTTAACGTGCTGTTTGCCATGGAGGGAGAGAGTGAAAGAGAATATGCAATCGTGTTAGCTTTTCCTAGAAGAATTGTTTACATGGCTTGGACCACGTGTAGCAGCATCAATTGGATTCCCCATTGTTGAGACCCTATTTCCTGTTTGAACAGAATCCTACATGTTGGAGGCTTGGAGCACGTGCTAAAAAGATGAATATCTTTTAGGAGTAGGTTTTTCTTCAATATATTGCTTTATTATCTTTTGTTATATTTATGAATTCATTGTCTACGTTATCTATTCTTGTGCTAGGAATTCTGTTTTGCTCTTTGTGCTCTTCTGTAGTACTTTTCTTCATGAGTAATTTGATCTGAATTTTCTTCCTCCATTGCAAGTTTATGCAACAGTTGAAGATTAACAAACTTGGGTTTGTGCTAACATAATTTGATCTGAATTTTCTTATGCTTAGGTTGTCTAGTTTTCCTTCATTGGAGAATGATAATGGATTAGGACAAATCTTAACTAAGATGCTCATCAGAGTTGTCTCGATGTTGCTTCTAGACTGGAAAGAGATGATAGTGAACCCGTGGCATCATCTCACTATCATCTTGTTTGGTTTCCTTAGAAAATACCTAAAGCTGCGTTTCTGCAGCTTCATTGGAGATCAAATCGGGCTTGTTTAGTATCCAACCTGTGCAAAAGTCAGGTGTCCATCCCTGTCAAACCCTTACCTTTGATTATCTTTTTTGATCGTTGCAATATTTTAGTTGTATGGTTTGTCTTCATGATGCAAATATTTCATGTGGTGTCATTGCGTGGTGTATGTGTTGCTGGACTCTTGTCTCGGGCTGTCGGCATGTGCCTGCCCTTGGACTTCCTTTGATCAAGTGTTCTTTTAGCATAAAATGTCCGCCCAATTGGTAAAAGAAACGAAACTGAAGTCTGATTGCAGCATAATAATTATTCCGAATGTTGTTTGTGAAAAAAGGGTATGCTGCTTTAGGACTTGGGTGCAGTCACTTGATTTTGAGGCAATGGCTTTTACGTTGGCTAGCTTGTTACATCAGACCCTAAAATCTCAAAGTGATTCCTTTTGTCCCTAGTGTGATCATATTTGCCCCCATTCGATAACAGTTTGTTATTGCGCAAGGATGAGGGCATGGTCCGCATGGAGCCAACAGTGTGAATAAGTGGTTAGGGAGATGTCTGTTTTGTGCTAAGGAAACAAGTTCGGTGTGAAATGATTGAGGCTCGATTCAAGCAATTGCCGTATATTTTTTTTGTACTTCGGAAATATAATTGCCATAGTTAGCCATATTTATTTTTTCTGTATGAGGAAATCTAAACTCAACTATGCTACAACCGAAACAAATTCCAACTAGAACAACCAAATCAAAATAGAACTCAACAAATAAAAGCAAAACATACAAATAAAAGTCGCCCAGAAATTAGCTTGATCGGGTGTCTAAACTACGAACCCGCTCGTGAAGGAGAGTGGAGTACTGATTAACCATGATCTGTATCAAGCTGGAGCTCGTTCACGCAGTAGCTAGGATCGTCGTGAGCTAAAAAGTTCATCATACTTGCTCAAAAATCGTGGCTGCGGTATTCAACCATACTTGTTCTTAAGGACATGGGCCTGTAAGGAGAGGAGCATGCTACTACTGGTAAGTCCTAATTGTGTTCATTGCCGTTATTATCAAAATGTTGGAAATATGTACTATAAGTATAACACTTCAGCCAGACTCTATTCAAGGGTGGAACCAGGATATTTGATAAGTGGGGTAAAAAATTTGAACTACGAACAATTCACTTTTTCGATTTGCAAGAAAGACACAATTAGTAGATTAAAATCAGAAGTAGGTAGTAGTAACTAAATGTAGCTTCGATTTACAACTGACCCCAACGACTTTTCATACGTTGCCCCCTTATTTTTGGGATTTGTGGGAGAAAAAAATGGGGAGTTTCTATTTTGTCCCTTCATTTTACGAAATTTCAAATCTTTTAAATGGGCTGGGGAAAGTAAAGAAGTTTAAAGTCGGGTCAAATAAGCCAAGACTTGGTAAAAACTAAACATATCCCTAATGAAATTTTGAAGGTAGTGGGGTCAATTGACCCCATTTGTCTCTTACTCTCTCTGCCGCTGGCTCTATTCATTTCCGAAATCAGTTTCTTACGTTTTTTCTTCCTATTAACATCTAAGCTACTGGATTTTGGATAAAGCATCGCAGTTTCAAAGATGATGCTTCTAATATTTGGAGCTTTCCTACCAGCATGTCTCCTACATATTTCTATGTAACTGGTTTAGGCTTTGAAATGCAAAAGAATTAAAACTCTTTTGTAATATGAAAAGAGTCAATTTACATATGTACTACTCCTAGATGGTATAAAACTATAATGGTTAATCATATCTTTACTATACTAACAACTGAAATGTGCAAACAAATGAAAAGGGTACGTTTAGGATTTTTTGAGCCCTGTGTCTGTCTAAATTTCTCATTTATCTCAAGTACAAATCAAATTTGGAAAACAACTTTATGGTCAGTGTATTAGCAATGTGTCAGTGTCTTACTTTTCTGATGAATAATGTATCTGCTTGTTCTTGCCGTGTCATGTCCATGTCTCAGATGCATATACGTGCTTCTTAGTTTGGTAATTCTAGATTTGTTTAGTGAATCCAAAGATTAAAATGGTTCTACAGTGTTACGTACATCCTCCTAGTACTTGATTGGCTAATTAGGCTAGTGTATCTTCTCTTCCCGATGATATCGAGTTTAACTTGTTCATGATACAAGTCATTCTCAAGCGAGTTTAATCGAGTCTTAGAGGAACTGGAGCCGATCTCAAGTAGCTTGATAAACATGCATCATAACCTAACAAAGGCCCACTTTCCACTATAATCACTTCTACTGTCCTCTGCAACAATGGCTCCGAAAAAATCAACCAAAAGACAAATGGCAATCAAGAGCGAAGGAACTCCGTCAGAAATCTCATCGGTGGCTGAATTCATCGCCAGCAACATTGATCTCCTTACAGAAATCTTCCTATGTTTGCCGGCGAAATCCCTAATCCGATTCAAGTGTGTATCCAAGCATTGGCTCTCTCTCATCTCCGACTCCCAATTCGCCATCAACCATTCCACCCGAAACCATAGGCCTTCAATCTCAGGCTTGTATTTCTACTTCCGCGGCCAAATCATGTCCGTCTCGCTTCACGGCTACAAGAATCTCCCACCTCTCTCCTTCCTCGATGGCCTTGAATGTAATGTCAATACACCTAGAATTCTAAACTCCTGCAATGGCTTACTGTTGTGCGAGACTGGATTTGCATGCGAACGGATATACATTGTTTGTAATTTAACTACGCAGAAGTACAAAGTACTTCCTAAACCTAGTGGACTTTCATCCCGATCAGCTCTTCATTGCGGTGTTTACTTGGCTTTTGATCCGTCAAAATCACCTCACTACAAAGTTGTCGTGGGTAGTCACTACAATTGTAGTAAGTTGGAACCTTGGTCTTTTGAAATTGATATGTTCAATTCGGAGTTGGGGAATTGGAAAAAGATTCTTCCGCTGGATACATGTTCTAGTCGTGGTGTCTTTTGGAAAGGAGCGATTCATTGGTTAAGTAAAAGTCATAGGAATGTCCTCTTGAGATTCGACATTGATGCAGAGGAGATGACTGCATTGCCACTCCCTCCATTTCCAAGAATTCTTTCTAAAAGTAGTATCAAGTATTTTGGAGAATGTGGTGGTCGTTTGATACTTATCCAGACTAGTTCAAACTCTGTTATGGGATTTGCATTCCTAGAGTTGGAAAGTGACACTAGCCGTCGGATGGAGAAGTACTGGGTCGATCGTAGAACAATATTATCTGCATTTCCTAAGATGGAAAACCTCTTTGAGTTTTATGTGCTGTGTGTTGTGAAGGATGAGGAAAAAGAAGATTACGCACTAGTGTTGGCCATTCTAGGAAAAGTGATTTCTTATTATCTGAAGTGCAGCAAATTGAATGTGCTTCGTGATCTCGAACCAGGTTAATTAATCGATGAAGGAGGTTGTGCTTATCCCTTTCTTGAAATTCTCTCTCCTGTATGAACAAATCCTACATCTACTAGGACCAGATGGGCTTTTTGTAGAACTTTTCAACTAATCAACTTCCTATAGTTGAAAAGTTAAACATTTATCTAGCAAATTGGTGTATGAAGCATGTGTAACATTATGCTTGGGGCTTTCAATTGTGTTTGTCATCTATTTCTTTCTCTATGTTCCTTCATAAACATGATTCGAAACGATTAAGAAGACAGTAAATCCATTTTAACTAGTACTTTTTCAACTGCTCTCTAAATTAGAATTTAAATCTCTAAATCAGAAGGAGTACAAGAAATAGACGGTCCGGATCATACCATCTTCTGTTACTACTTTCCACCATCGTGATGAAATATGTAGCAAAACAATGAAGAAACTACGATCAAAACCAGAAATTCTCCCATCAGCACCGTCACATTCAAGAGTAACAACTCTTTCGGTCCAAATGTCAAACACTTTAGGTCCTCTGCGAATTCCCCTTTTTTTTTACATCTCTAACTTTCACCAAAACTATAAAGACTTGAGATTTGATGGGAAAAAGTGCAAAATATGGGCCCCAATCATTTCAACTAAATGGTATCGAAATGAGGAAGAACTTAGTTTTTCATCATATCAAGGAAAGATACTCTTGAGATTTAGATTTGGCAACATTGATTCGATAGGTAATCCTATGGTCCTCGTCAACCGTTTGGTGTTGTGCATGGTGGGTAACGGCAGAGGACAAAGATAGAAAGGGAAACAAGGGTAATCACTTCATTACAAAGATGGATAGTTTCGTCATTATGGTAGTATAATTACACATTTTACAAATATAGTTTGTTTTTTTGGGACTCGGAGTGCATTCAGTAAGACAAAGGATGAAAAATGAAAAATCTAAGTGATTCTTTAAATTTTGTTTTTCCTTATTTATATACATTTTTTCTTTCTTTTTTGAGGTTTAGAAGCCCCAACAGTAAATAGAAATCTTGGGTCAATCATACCGCATATTAAAGAAATGATGTTTGGTAGGGCCTTGATGGCCACTCTAACCAACGAGTCATAAGTGTGGATAGCGATTTAGGGGTATGAAAATCAATTACCTTAGTTAATTCCATTGTCTTTAGCTGACTTTCTCTTCAGTCCTCATTGGTTTTTAACCTACTGCGTTCTACACTCTTTGTTCCAAAATTTTAATCCATGTTTTCTTTCTTGACTATTCCAAAAAAATTTGTCCGGTTTAACAAGTTAGAGAGAGAATTGTTAAATTCTAAGCTTTGCCCTTCTTCCTATACTAATCAAATAGATGGAATACAAGTTATACATATGGAGGAATTGGAGGTTTTGAATTTGGATTATCTTATTGACAATGACAAATGCTTCGAGTTTTATTTATTTATTTATTTGTCGGATGATAAAATGTTAATGTGAGGATCAACATCTTGTCTAGACAACGGTCAAGCTGGCTCCGAACTGAATTGCATTCTCCCCCTTTAATTAGTTTGTTAAATTCAGATGTATCCTGTTTTGTTTTGTAGCCTTTGGGAAGTTTTGATTGAATGATTAGCAGTTCTCGAAAAAAAAAAAAAACATTTCTCAAAAAATCTCCAAAGGGAAAAAAAAACCTCAATCCGGAGCCCTAGAGTGGGTAAAAACATCGGAATCGGCGACCCTGTAGTGTACATCCGGACAATTAAAAAATGTACAAAAATACCACACTTTCGAGCTGTCCATATGGATTGGAAGAAAATACATTGACTACAGACGAACAATAAATGAGAAAGTCCACATATGGACTGAAAAAAACTCCAAAAACGGAGTTAAACCAATTAAAAACAGCATAGGAAACCATAAAACAAAAAAGCTCCCTGTTGGCACAACACCCGCCTTACACACGGCCACCATGCAAATCACACTGACGCACCTTCAAGCGAACACCTAGCCACCATGCAAATCACGCAGACGTGCCTTTAAATGAAATCACACAGGGGCAGAGATAAAGATTTGTAAATCACAACTCCGGTGAACCGATCACGCCCTGAACCAACTCCGGAGACCACCATCTCCGATCTACCAGAAGCCAAGTTAACCCAGATCCTCATTACAATCCCTGAAGCAAGCCCCCGTCGCCTGAAGGTATCATCGCCGAGACCAAATGAGAGTTTTGATGACAAAGATCTGTCAGAGCCCAGATCTGGCTTCACCCAACTGAACAAAGGAGAGAGTTTTGACGTCAAAGATCTGCTAGAGCCCAGATCTGGCTTCACCCAAATGAACAAAAGAGAGATGTGGAGAAGATGAATCGATGAGCAGCAGGTAACTGAGGCGAGGAGGGGAGAAGGAAGAGAGGAGAGAAGAACATGACTAGGGGCATTTCTTTTCCTTCTGCCGGGTGAGGAAACCCTTGGGGGGAAGTGGAAGAGGAAAGGAGGCGCTGAAGTTTTTTTTTTTTTAGAGAGAGAGGCTATTGTTTTTAACCATATGGAGTCAATTAGCTAGGCATACTCGGCCGGATCCCCGCTCGGCTACAAGTTAGTTCTCACTCTCTCCCTCTCTTTGTTTGATTAACTCTATTAGTTAATAGTTGGTAATCAACAAACATGACCACAAAAACTTCCAGAAAAAGAAGAAAGATGATTAACAGTAGTAGATCATCGAAACACATGATACAGGCTGCAGAAGTAATATCCAACAACGTCGATCTCTTATCAGAGATCCTTGTACGTGTTCCAGCAAAATCCCTCCTCCGTTTTAGTTGTGTGTCCAAGAACTGGCTCTCTCTGATCTCTGACACCCATTTTGTTTGCAATCACGCTCGAGTAAACCATTGGCCCCCAGTCTATGGCTTTTATTTTGACCGTCGGCATTATAAGAAACAAAAGACTATCTCACTTCAAGGCCACATCACTCTTCCCACACTTGCTTTCCTACGAAGTAAAGAAAAGACAGTTTACCCTAGGCCTAGAGTTGTACAGTCTTGCAATGGCTTAATTTTGTGCAAGGAATTTCGCCGCCCTATTGACCGTTTCATTGTTTGTAATCCGACAACCCAAAAATACATGGTATTACCCAAAGCACCTGTGGTGGGGAAAGCACCATTGGTTATCGTGCGCGGCGGTTTCTTGGCTTTTGATCCTTCAAAATCACCTCACTATAAAGTTCTACTCGCTGAATATTACGATGGATCCTTCAATGTCTTCTCTTCCGAGAGTTCATCATGGAAAGAGGTTAGTATCATTCGACCACCAGAATTAAGAAACAGGTCAGACCATTTTTTGGGGGGGATCTTCTGGAGTGGATCGATTCATTGGTTAAGTAATGAGATATTTCTTAGATTTGACTTTGAGGCAGAGCAGCTGATATGGATGCCCCATCCCCTTAGACCTAAAATTCTTCCTGTAGACAATATTAGGTATTTTGGAGAATGTTGTGGCCACCTGATTCTCATTCAATCTCGTTTGCCCGATGCTATGGGCTTTAGGATCCTTGAAATGGAGAGGGACTACAGTGGTTGGACTGTGAAGTACCGCGTCAATCTTGGATGTTTAACATCTGCATTCCCTCAGATAACATGCATAAAGAGCGATTATAAATTTCATATCTTATCTGTCATAAAGGGAAAAACCGAAAAGTATTTCACACTTGTTTTGGCTGTTGCTGGCACTGTTATATCCTATGATTTGGCATGCAAGACATGGACGGTGCTTGATTTCCCTGGGCAATTTCCATTTGACTATAGTGGCTGTTTTGAGAAGACCTATCAATTCGTTGAAAGCCTAGCTCCTATTTAACGACCCTCACTTGAGAGTAAGTCCCACATCAACTACTTGCCAAATGTTGGACTTGATATAAAGAAAACACTCACTGGCTACTGTTAACTTGAGATTAACTTTTTGAGCCACGTGGAGGTCAGCTGGAGCAGGTCGTTGCAGCAGAGGTTGTATTTGATAAACTTTTTTTATGAGACTCTGTTTGTTTATCCTGTCACCTATTTATCAACAATTTCCTTGATACTGTTAAAGACATTGCTTTCATTTTGTTGTTCAAATGCAGTATTAGTAGCTCCCATAAAACATTCAGATACATTGCAGTTAGAGCTTTAGGTATCATTGTAATAAATCTATCATTCTCTTGTTTGTCCAAAAATCAGTTTTCATTCATTGTTATGAGGTTACAATCTGTGCTTCCCTGAGATAACCATCTTAAAGAAAAGTGATTGATTTTTGCTTGCTATCTATTTTAAAGGAAAAACTAAATAGTATTTCACACCCTTTTGACTTCGACTGGCGAACTTATTTCATGTGAATTGAATCGCAAGACTTTAAATGTGCTTCGTTATTTACTTCATTGACAACATAATTGATCTCGGCGAGTTGTTTTTTCTTAAATGTTCAGATATGTTGCACTTATAACTTTTGCCATAATATATAGAATGTTATCATCTTCTATGTCTACAGAGTGCTTACATTAATAACTATGGGATTGGGATCTATGATCGATATACTATCCGTCGTTCACTTCTCCAACGCATTGAACTAATGCAACTCATGTCCTACAACTTAAATGACATGGCCGATGCGAAATTAGCTTCTCTGTTCCATATGGAATGGAATTCCTGAATTAAGTTTACATATTCTTTTGCCTAACTTGTCATGCTCTTCTTAATGATTTATCTTGCATATATGAGGGGATGTCAAACTTTGCTCTTCGTTGTGATTGTGGATCATAATCTCTCTCTCTATTAAAACCTTCTATCCACACCTCAACAATAGTATTTGCTTTCTAACTTTTTTCCCAAAGATGAAACACACATTTTCCCACAATTAAAAACCAGAACTACATGGTGTAATGCTTCATCTTTCAATAGAAGGTTTTAATAGAGAGAGAGATTATGATCCACAATCACAACGAATTTTGCTATGGTCTTCCCGAAAAAGAAAAAGAAAAAAACATATGGATGGATTTGTTGCAACAACGTATGCCTTTTAAAACCTTAGAATGAGGGTTTAGATTGGGCGGTCACGATTTGAAGCTGTGCTTTATCACAAATTGCAGGACGAAAGGGAAAATTTATTTGAAAAAACATTCTCAAACGCACCCCTTCTCTCTCTCTTTTACTTTTGAAAATCAGAGAAATCGTATAGTAATTTCTTTTGATAACTCAGAGTGTCTGGGTCAACTTGCACGTACGCATGCATCTGAACAAATACAGTATCAAATTACGATGACTTGATTTCTTTGCAATGGAATCAAACCAAGGATTAGGAAGCATTGAGTATTTCTTAATTTGCTGCCAGATTACATGCAGTGTGCAGCGATTCATTGACATTATGACTGCGACGTCAAATTTCAACTAACACTAAGCCGTTTTTAGGTGCTCTTGAGGCGCGCAATGGCCCTACGACCACTTAATAATTAATTGAGAAAAGTTATGCGGAAACAAACATTGATCTAGGCACCCCTTTCTCTCCTTCAAGCCTTGACAAGACGAATGGGATAAAAAATAGTAGGCAAAGCTCCTCCAGGGATGAGTTTAGTTCAACCTGAGTCCCTTCAACTTTAAGTCACTTTTAAAGCTCGTTATTCAGTTGATCGACTTAAAAATTTACAAAACATTAGAACTTTTTTAAATGCCATTTGGCTAAAATTTTCCCTTAAAAAGAAATATTCTATCTTTTCTTAGTCGAGAAATTCAAATATGAAAACAAAAAGAAGTTTGGGCAAAAATCAAGAAAAAATTTAGTAATGCCCCCCAAAATAAACTAAAAGTACTTTTAACTTGCTTTGTTTCTTTAATTTGCTTAAAACAAAGCCATAAGAAATCAGCTTTGGTGTTGCACCATGAATTTGCGCATGAAGGTGGGTCGAGTAACCATGATCTGCATCAAGCTGGGATCGTTCCCGTCGCTGAATTGTCGTAAGCTAAAAAATCCGTCATACTTGCTCAAAATCATCACTGCAGTACATACTTAGCCATACTTGTTCTTAAGGATATTGGTCCTGTAAGGAGAGAAGAATGCTAAACAGCTAAAGTCGTGTAGACGGTTCGGTTTCGTTGGTTTTATACCTTGTTCTTGTGATCGTATCTACCTCGTAAGATTTCTTAAATATGCTGCTTTAGGACTTAGGAACAGTCACTTGATTTTGAGGCAATGGCTTTTACGTTGGCTAGCTTTTTACATCTACCGAAGACCCTAACTTGCTATGGCTTGGCTTATCTGTGATTTGGCTTTCCATCTTAGGTGATTCCTTTTGCTCCTATTGCGATCTTATTTGCCCCATTTCAATCACAATTTGTTATGGCGTAACGATGAGGGCATGGTTGGCATGAAGCCAATAGTGTGAATAAGAGGTAAGGGAGATGTCCGTTATGTGCTAGGGAAACAAGTTCGGTGTGAAATAATTGAGACTCAATTCAAGCAATTGCCAAATTTAGCCACAAACAACAAAATCAAAATACCAATTAAAGTCGCCAAGAAATCAGCTCGACTGGTGTCTGAACCACAAATCCGCTTGTGAAGGTGGGTGACCGATTAACCAGGGATGGAGCAGAGGGGGGCCAGTAGGGGCGGTCGCCCCTGCAAGGAAAAAAAAACCTCTACTATTATATAGGGAAAACAAGAATTTTCCTATGAATTATATAAGCTCGCCCTACAAAGTATTTTAGAAAAGAAATTCGCCCTTGCGTAGTGAAATTCCTGACTCTATTCATTTCCGGAATCAGTATTCTTTCTTCCTTAACATCTAAGCTACTGGATTTTGGATAAAGCATCGTAGTTTCAAAGATGGTGCTTCTAATATTTGAAACAATCCTTCCAGTGTCTCGTATATATAGTACAAGTTTAATAAACTTCGCCACGGCAATATATCTGAGAAAGATGGGTAAGCCATATAAATGAATGGTTCGGTTTACATCGGTTTTGAATTCTTTTTTCCGAAACGATCACTAATTTTAATAATTGAAATCAAATCATTGTGCACTGAACCACTTCAGTGTGACCAATTTATGCTTCAAAATGCAAAACTAATATAAAAATTCCAATTTTTTTTTTACATTTTATATCGTCGAAAAATAGACTCTAGTGAGTATAATTGCAATAGTAAAACAGGTAAAACAAAATAATATTTCTAAATAAGAATGAACGCAAAAGGAAAAAGAATATTTCTCCTCAGTCCTCCACCTCTAGGTAGTTATCAAGTGCAATATGAAGAGAGTCAATCTACATATGTACTACTCCTAGATCTTATAAAAACATAATTGTTAATCATATCTTTACAAAAATTACAATTAAAATGTGTAAAGAAATTAAAAGGGTGCGTTTAATCATTTATTTTATGTACTATCAAAATTTGGAACACAACCTTACATAGTTAACTAATACATGATTCATGTATCCGTAATCCGTAATACGTAGTGTCTTATTTTTTGATGAATATCCAAATTTGGAACAAAATCTTACATATATAGTTGACTAATATATGACTCAATAGATCTGTAATCCATAATATGCCAGTATCATACTTTTTGATGAATGAGTATATGCTTATCCTTGTTGTGTCATATCCGTGTCTCAAATGGGTGTATGTGCTTAGTACTTTGGTAATTCTAGACTGACTTTGGTAATTCTAGATTTGTTTGGTGAATCCAAATAGGGGTATCTAAAATAGTTCTACAAGTTAGGTATATCGAATCCGGATCCTCTATGAGGATTTCTCTGTGAGGATCTTGTGAGAGTTTTGTTGTGAGTTTGACAACACATTAAAAAAGAGATCCAATGGCTCATAGCCCCCCTCCTTGTTTCTAAATCAAAACGACGTCATTTAATAGGAAAAAAGTTGACGGAATGGCAAACTACCTAACGGCAGTTGTCTTCATCCGTTAATGTTTATTTTTTGAATGAAAATTTTGAGAAAATTAGATCGATTGTTACAGTTGTCTAATTCAAATGATTTTTTACAAGACCCAAAAAATTGAGTTAATCGAGAATCCAACAATCTGGGGAAAAATTGAAAAATGACTATAATACACACTAATTAAAATGTGTGTACCATATGCACCTATTGTATTGTCCAGATTGTGCTACATCATTGGCAATCATAATATTTTTTAGTTTTTCGTAACATTTTCTATGATTCGTAACATTTTGGTGTGTCTCGTAACTTTTATAAAAAAAAAAAAAAAATCATAACTTTTATAGGAGTATGTATGATACATACCCAAATAAGGATTGTGTATTGTAGTCTTTTCCGAAAAGGAAAAAATTAAGCTAATTGAAATTGTGGTAACTAAGAAGAACAAACCTGGGAAAGAAGTGAATAAAGAAAAAAAATTAAGCCACTAGAGTGGGTAAAATCTGATTACCCTACTATTAGGCATAGCACGTGCCTATGGCGGTCACCACGAGAGGGTGAATAGCTCGGCACCACATAGGGAGTCTGTGGGCCCTGTGCCGAGCTGATCCCGGACCATGAATAAGGTCAGGATAATTGAGTAATTTAATATATCAGGATGCGATAGCTCGGCATAAGACATAAAGGGATACCCCCGGTATGGCCGAGCTAGGTGAAGCTACGTGTATAGCTCAAATAGCATTCTGGAATACATAAATCAGCTCGGTACGATGAGCTGAGTTATGTACGGGTTATTCCGAGCTACGTGGAAGCACGGCACCGTCATGAGTAAGGCGGTGAGACATTCCAGAACATTCAATAACGGGTCCTTATGTGATAAGGAAACAATCCCATGAAATAAGGGACTGATATGGGAAGTCCTAAGGAGATTGGGAGTATACCTCATGTAGGAAAGAATCCTATATGGAAAGGAAGACCCCTACTAGACGAGATCTAGCAGGACATGGAGACTTGTCCCTAATAGGAAAGTCCTATTAGGAAAAGGATTCCTAAAGAGAATAGGAAACAGGGGCACGAGATGCCTAATATGAAGAACGTTTACACCTATAAATACAGGGCAATGACCGTGACAAAAGGTACGCTGTGAAACCTACTTTCATACGCATTGTGATTTGAGCTTTCAAGTACGTGATACTAACTTAGGCATCGGAGGGCCTTTGCCAACGAGAGGCAAAGGTGCTCTAACCCTTTTTCTGTCTTGCAGATCTAGGGTTGATTCAAGGAAGCACGTGATCCAGGGTTACGTGGATTTATCCCCGTACAATTGGCGCCGTCTGTGGGAAAGCTGACAGAAAAGCTTGATCCCTTCCAACAGAGATCAACAATGGTGCTTTCAGAACCGCTTCTGTGCACTCCACAGAGGAAGGATGTAGAAGACGATGGCGGAACCACCCTTGTTTACACTACGAGAAAAAGTGCAAAAGTAGACGAAACTCCTGCAGTTCTAAAAGCACCACTAAAGAAGCCTGCCACCAGGAGGTTTAACATAGGGCATATCCCTGAAATTCCAAAGTTCAGGGATACGCGCCTGATAAACTATGATTCCCCAAGATCAAACGAGCGACGGAAACGCTCAAAAACACCACCAAGAGGTGAGGAAGCCTCAACCCGACGTGAACGGAGGAGGAGCTCGCCGAGAAGGGATGATCACAGGCGAACAAGAAATCGAGAAAGAGAAGATAGCCTCGACAGAAAGGAACAAGAGGCAGAAGAATTGGCCCGTGAAGTCACTCGACGAGAACGAGAAATTCAGGACCTGAAGAAGCAGCTCCAAGAGAAGGAAAAAGATTTACGCTCACGAACGAGATCCGTGCAGTATGAGAAACAAGAGAAAGGTCGTCACCACGACAACGTTTCCACTGACCGAGCTGCCTCTCCACGAAAAAGGAGAGACAGGAGTATTTCTGTGGAAAGAAGGGAAAAGAGGAAGCATGCTAGGGACAGATACGAGAGATCTGGATCCAATGAGCACATTCCCGAGCAGCATGCGAGAAGGAGGGATGCTGACCGAGCTGGTCAAAGCCCTAGAACTGCACGAGAAGCAGCTAAAGAGGCCCTAGGCCAGATCTCCAAATCACCATTGGCCCACTGGATCCGCGCGGAGAAGACGCCGAGCAGGGTGAAGCACTCAGCGTTCATCCCATACGAAACCAGCACGGATCCTGTGGCCCACATTCAGCATTACCAACATGCCATGTTCATGCACGAGCAAGATGATGCACTACTATGCAAAATGTTCCCGTCCAACCTAGGGAAAGTGGCATTGAGTTGGTACCATAAGCTCCCAGAGGGTTCCATCCTGTGTTGGACTCAGCTGGCCGAGGAGTTCACTGCTCGGTTTCTTACAAGCCGAACGGCTCCAAAAACCTTTGATGCGTTAACCTCTATGAGACAGAGGGATGATGAGACTCTGCGTCAATACTCAAAACGCTACTGGGAAACCTTCAACGAAATTGAAAATTGCAGTGAGGAGTATGCCCTAGCAACATTCAAAACAAGTCTGCCCGTGCATAGTAAGCTACGAGTGATAAGCCCAAAATATTGACATATAGCAATCCCTATATCTCATATTATTAGTCTTTTATTGTGCTTAATTAGACATTGTTATTATCTTTTTGGTAATTTACTTAAATTATTAATTTGCAGGGAAAAAAATGATAACAACTTACATTTGGGCCGTTGGATTCAAAGAGCGTAAAATAATTTTCCAATTTTTCTACAGAAACGAAGTCAGTGGTCAAATGAGTTGAAGTGGTGTGTCCATCCAAGAAGAAGTGGCATCAAAGTTAATTGCCAACAAAACGATGACTTGTTTGAACATGCTTAGGAATTGAAGAGGCTGATTGGGTTATGAGATTGGCCTAATATTCTATGGCTATTAAAGCTGGATGATGTTTGATTCCATAATCACGGTCAGGCCTATGACATTGGGTTTAATGCTTAATTATGTGGGCTTAAAATAATGTGTTGCTTGATGGCCCATTCATTAGTAATTTTCGGTTAATTCTTGTTCGGCAAGTAATTTAGGGTTGGGCATTATAACATTATAAAAGGCATTAGGTCTGAGGCGAAGAAGGAGGGAGACATCACCGAGAGTTACCACTGCCGCAGAGGCAAGAGAAGGAGAATACGGCTGGAGCAAAGGCAATAGTCACGAGGTTTATTTATATTGTTATGGATTTCAATCGTGAGATTATTGATATGTTTTTTCCCATGAGCGGCTAAACACTAAAACTAGGGTTGAGGATGAAACCTCATAGATTTTATTAATTAATATTATGCATATGAATTTTCCTACTTGCGTTTATTGCTTATTGTTCTTGACTCATTAATCAATGTGCATGAATATCGGATATGAGTTCAATCGGAACGGGTTTTTCTCATGATTTGGTATCGTCATATTAATCTAATTGCTTGGTTTGTTAAAGTTAATATTTAAGTACTGGGTATCCACTGTGATTTATGTTTGTGGATACAGTTGATGATCTTGGCTTGAACTTTGAAGCAGAGAGAGAACATATTTTCGTTAAAAAGAAAAAGTGCGTATTATAATATTATCCACGGTGGTTAAGATTAACTTCTAAAATCATTGTGAAGAATCATAGGAAAAATCATTGCATAAGATTAATTGATAAATGTTTATGGGTGTGGATTCTGAAACCTTAGTAACTTTCCTCGACCGTTAATCTCCACTATTTTTCCTGCGATAATTTAGTTATTTCTTTTGTCGTTATTTGTTTAATTTTTATTTTACAAATCAATAAAATTTTGGGAACTAGGTTAGGGTTTAATCAATTTAAGTTTATTTAGTTTTCCTATTAAAAAAAACACACAAGTCCCTGTGGGTTCGACCTCGCTCTCGCCATACTATATTGCAATACGATTCGTGCGCTTGCGAGTACATTAAAATTTCACAACAAGTTTTTGGCGCCGTTGCCGGGGACTTATTATTTTTTTATAAGGAAATCTAGAGATTTGAATTGATTTTTCCCTTCTACTAGTTATAGTTATCATCTTTATTAGATTAGTTAGTACTATATAAAGAAAAAAAAACACACGTTGCATATAACCTAGTGTTCTTACCATCTAATTCTCTATTATTTCCGTGTTTCATTTTTGTTTGTTTTTCTAGTACAAGTCTGACTTGGTTTTAAAGTGCAGTAAGACATACTTAGGCTACAAGTGTTTTATTGCGATATTTTTGAAACCACGGTAATTTCCTTGCATCCATTGTTGTTGGAGGCAGTAGCAACTTGCAGGTCAGTAAGTCTAATCTTATTTTTGTTATTCATTTTTCTTTTTATTCCATTGTAGTTGTGTTTATTATTAATTTTGTTTTCTTTACAGTGATCACTGTTTAAAAAAAATAAAAAGGAAATTTGGTGGTTAGTTTTGCATGATCATTGGGATTCGTGATAATATTGATCATCTTGATTGAATCAAAACTCCTCTAAAAAAATTGAAAAATCTGACAACAACTTTAATTACATTAAAAATGGGAGACGTCGTTGAAAACAATAAAACCCTTAGGGATTTATTTGCTCCAATTACCACAGACCCACCATCCTGCATAGTGTTACCCACCACCAATGCAACACATTTTGAATTAAAACCGCAAATTTTTCAATTGTTGCCCACATTTCGAGGCATGGAAAATGAGGATCCTTACATGCATGTTAAAGATTTTCTCGACATATGCTCTACATTTAAATTCCAAAATTTTTCTGATGAGTCGGTTAGGCTACGACTTTTTCCTTTTTCTCTTAAGGATAAAGCTAAGGGATGGTTGAAGTCTTTACCCTCTGGGACAATAACTTCGTGGGAAATTCTTGTTAAAAAATTCCTCTCCAAATTCTTTCCAATGTCCAAAACAAATGAGTTGAGAAGAGAAATTGCTAATTTTTGTCAAGAGGAACATGAAAAGTTTTATGAAAGCTGGGAAAGATTTAAGGATTGTATTCTTAAGTGTCCCCACCATGGTTTCGAAACATGGAGACTTATTCAATACTTTTACAATGGTTTGACTCAATCAAATCGTAATATGATAGAATCCATGAACGGTGGTGGCTTTTTAAATCTTAGAGATCATGATGCGGCTTATGCATTTCTTGAAAACTTATCTGATAACTCTCAACAATGGGATTTTACTTCTCACCAAGACAAATCAACTTCCACATCTAAAAGAGGAGGATTGTATGGAGTGAAAGAAGATACTGATATAAGGATAACACTAGATAATCTCACACGAAAGGTCGAGGCGTTAGCTTTAAGTAGGACTATGGAGTCTGCCAATCGAGTTCAAAGTGAAGTATGTTTTTATTGTGCTAGTCCCATGCACACGACACAAACATGTCCTTCTATGGTAGGATATTCTGAAACTAAACAAGCAAATGCACTTAATAATCTTGGAAAATCTTTTGGTAGTCCTTTTTCAGACATGTACAACCAAAATACGCGAAATCATTCAAACTTTTCATGGAAGCATAATCAACCTCCTACAAATATAGGTGGGCAATCTTTCCACCCACAGAACCAATTTTCTCCATGTTTTCGTCCTTCGAATCCGTCAATTCCTACCCAGAATTATTCTAATCAGAATCAGGTTCCTCAATCTAGCTTTCAATCTATGGCACCACAACAACAACAATTGTCCTTAGAGGACTCTCTTAAAGCAATCATAGAGGACTCTTTTAGAACATTCACGCAAATAACTGCTCAATCCATAGAAGAGATTAAAAATACTGCTCACTTGCAGACTCAAACCATTGCTAAGCTTGAAAATCAAATGAGTCAATTGGCGAGTCAAATGGCGGAGAGAGAGAAAGGAAAGTTCCCTAGTCAACCAATACCTAACCCAAGAGGGCAATTTGCTGTTAGTGATCCCTCTAAATCTACCTATGCAAATGAACAAGTTCAATCCATTATTACCCTTAGGTCAGGAAAACAAGTTGACAATCAAATAAATATGCCAATAGAGGAGAGCTTAGAGGAGTCAAGAGAAAGGCAGGGTAGTCCCAACAAAGTTCAAGAATCTAGTTTGCCCCAACCCCCTAAAAAACTTGAACCTAGGAGTTTCATCCCTAAAGCTCCATATCCTCATCGACTAGTGGCCCCTAAGAAAGATGTAGACCAGGGAGACATTCTAGAAGTGTTTAAGCACGTACAAATTAACATTCCACTCTTAGATGCTATTAGACAGGTGCCTTCATATGCCAAATTTTTAAAAGACCTAGTTTCTATAAAAAGGAAGAGTAAGACCCCTAAAGAAGTATTGTTGACCGAACAAGTTAGCTCCATTATACAGCACAAAATCCCTATTAAGTATAAGGATCCTGGGTGTCCTACAATTTCGTGCACGATAGGTGATCATCACCTCGAGCGAGCTTTGTTAGATTTGGGAGCTAGTGTCAACCTATTGCCGTACTCAGTTTACCAACAATTAGGATTGGGGGAACTAAAACCTAGTTCAGTAAGATTGCAATTGGCTGATGGGTCTGTTAAAATGCCTAAAGGAGTCATTGAGGATGTGTTAATTAAGGTTGATAAATTTTATTTTCCAGCGGACCTCATAGTTTTAGATACTCAGCCTGTTGATCATCACTCACGTGGACAAATTCCCATAATCTTAGGACGTCCTTTCTTAGCTACCTCCAATGCTCAAATTAATTGTAGAAATGGGGTGATGAAAATGTCATTTGGTAATGTGACTTTTGAGCTTACTATCTTTGACACTGGTGAAAAACAATTAGAGGAAGATGTAAGTGCTATTTGTATGATAGACAGTCTTGCCAACGCTATGTCTAGCCAACTTGATCGCGAAGATCCTCTAGCAGCTTATTTAGCTCATTGTGATAAGGATTTTAAGATTGCGGAGCCAACTGAACAAATTCACCAATTGGTGGAATCAGCTCCTTGGACAGTTATCAATGAATGGATATCTAATGGGGAGCTTCCTCAACTTTCATCATCACCACCGCTCCCATATGTTATCAAGTCAATAAATTGTGAGTTGAAACCTCTACCACCCGATCTTAGTGTTGAGTTTTTAGTGCCGATAGAGGTCAATCCCTATGTCTTTTCTTTACATGGTGATCGAACCGAAGAGAAAATGGTAGTAAACGATTATTGCAACTATGGACTTGAGTGGGATTTTATTTTCGGAGTTGATCTTTTACTTCCTACTCACAAGTTTTGTTTAGAGACAATGATTTTCAAACATACATTCCCATGGTATGGCGATCTTGACTTTATTTTTTCTATGTACATGACACAAATGATCGAGCAATTCACTAAATTTCTTTTGATTGTGTCTAATACTTTTTGTTGGGAAGATCCATACATTGTAAATTACAAGAAGCGGATTAAACTAATTGAGATAAATTTTGTACTTCATAATTAGTAGTGATGTTGAAGATTCATCATTTATTTATTTATTTATTATTTTCTTGTCTCGTGTTGCGTTTTGTTCTTTTCCCCTTTCTTTGTGTCTCTAACCAATTGCAGAAAATAAGGTAAGGACTTGTTCACTATCCGAGGTAATCCCCTAAACTTTTCATGATTTATTTATTTTGCTACATTGAGGACAATGCATCATTTAGGTTTGGGGGAGGGACTATCATTTTTGAAAAAATTTATTTGCTGCAATTGAAGTTTTATTTATTTTTTTGTTGTCAATTAGAAAACAAAAAAAAGAGAGGTTATTTTATTTTATTTTATTTTATTTGTTCCCAATTAAAAAAATGAAAAATTTATGAAAAAAAAAAAAACTTGAGGTGGATACTTGATTTTGACTCTTTCAACGTGCTTATTGGTTTTTGATTAGTGCTAGTTTGACTGTTTCTCGAGTTAGAGTCTTGATACGATTTCATTGGTAGACTTAAGCTTGTGAACATAAGCATTGATGAGAGGCACGTTGACTTGTTTTTATCACATATGCTTGGATAGCGATTTATCACTTGTGTACATGCCTTTGCACGAGCACCGTCACACTTAGAGTTGTGTTTGACCTCGAGCTCCATACACATATTTTTGGTGCCTCAATATGAATCGGATGTTTCAAATGAAATAGTTAACGCCCTTTCCCTAAAAAAATATACCCAAAAAAAGAAAAACAAGAAGAAAAAGAAAGTGAATCAAATGTATGCTTTTTCGAGCTTTCTACTTAGTAACCGGGCCTCTTGCCTCAGTAAGCAGTGAGTGTTCGCGTCAAACGGTGGAGAGTTTTGGATTAGTTATGTGTGGTTAGTTTGGATTGATAAGCCTTTTTGACTCGAGTAATTAAGCCCGAAGGGGTCTCTTAAAACCTAGCACTCTAAGGCCGAAAGGCTTGGGGATAGCTGGCCTAAAGCTCGTTAAAGGGGTCATTTAGAAAGCCCGAGGAATCCAAGCATTGCACGATCACACAATAAAAGGAAAAAAAAGAAAAAAAAAGAAAAAAATCATTACAATAAAGGGAGGGGCTATATGTTGAGTTGTGCATTTTGATGACTTGTTGAGGTATTGAAGGTGCGTATTGTTTTTGAGGTTAATGAACATCTTTGTGGTTTTTCATTTACACGCATGCCTTGTGATTTTTCCCTATCCAAATATCTGTGAGAGGAGCAATTTTCGTACTAATTCGGATTAGAATGTTCACTTGTTTAACTCTGTTAATGAATGAAGCATCTTGCCTCTGTCTTGCGTTGCACTTGTACTAGTTACTTTGATAAGCCATTGAGTAAGTTTAGGGTCATGATTGAGCATCTTTTCCTCTTGTGTTTGTGGGTGTTCACTGGTGCAAACCCTCACGAGACTATAACTCGTCCACTAGGGCCACCTAGGGGTTTAAAGGCTTGTTGCATATGCTAAATGCAATCGGACTCCTCCGAAAAAGGATTAGTTAGTGTTTTTCTTTTATTTCTTTTGCTCGAGGACTAGCAAAATCTAGGTTTGGGGGTATTTGATAAGCCCAAAATATTGACATATAGCAATCCCTATATCTCATATTATTAGTCTTTTATTGTGCTTAATTAGACATTGTTATTATCTTTTTGGTAATTTACTTAAATTATTAATTTGCAGGGAAAAAAATGATAACAACTTACATTTGGGCCGTTGGATTCAAAGAGCGTAAAATAATTTTCCAATTTTTCTACAGAAACGAAGTCAGTGGTCAAATGAGTTGAAGTGGTGTGTCCATCCAAGAAGAAGTGGCATCAAAGTTAATTGCCAACAAAACGATGACTTGTTTGAACATGCTTAGGAATTGAAGAGGCTGATTGGGTTATGAGATTGGCCTAATATTCTATGGCTATTAAAGCTGGATGATGTTTGATTCCATAATCACGGTCAGGCCTATGACATTGGGTTTAATGCTTAATTATGTGGGCTTAAAATAATGTGTTGCTTGATGGCCCATTCATTAGTAATTTTCGGTTAATTCTTGTTCGGCAAGTAATTTAGGGTTGGGCATTATAACATTATAAAAGGCATTAGGTCTGAGGCGAAGAAGGAGGGAGACATCACCGAGAGTTACCACTGCCGCAGAGGCAAGAGAAGGAGAATACGGCTGGAGCAAAGGCAATAGTCACGAGGTTTATTTATATTGTTATGGATTTCAATCGTGAGATTATTGATATGTTTTTTCCCATGAGCGGCTAAACACTAAAACTAGGGTTGAGGATGAAACCTCATAGATTTTATTAATTAATATTATGCATATGAATTTTCCTACTTGCGTTTATTGCTTATTGTTCTTGACTCATTAATCAATGTGCATGAATATCGGATATGAGTTCAATCGGAACGGGTTTTTCTCATGATTTGGTATCGTCATATTAATCTAATTGCTTGGTTTGTTAAAGTTAATATTTAAGTACTGGGTATCCACTGTGATTTATGTTTGTGGATACAGTTGATGATCTTGGCTTGAACTTTGAAGCAGAGAGAGAACATATTTTCGTTAAAAAGAAAAAGTGCGTATTATAATATTATCCACGGTGGTTAAGATTAACTTCTAAAATCATTGTGAAGAATCATAGGAAAAATCATTGCATAAGATTAATTGATAAATGTTTATGGGTGTGGATTCTGAAACCTTAGTAACTTTCCTCGACCGTTAATCTCCACTATTTTTCCTGCGATAATTTAGTTATTTCTTTTGTCGTTATTTGTTTAATTTTTATTTTACAAATCAATAAAATTTTGGGAACTAGGTTAGGGTTTAATCAATTTAAGTTTATTTAGTTTTCCTATTAAAAAAAACACACAAGTCCCTGTGGGTTCGACCTCGCTCTCGCCATACTATATTGCAATACGATTCGTGCGCTTGCGAGTACATTAAAATTTCACAACAAGTTTTTGGCGCCGTTGCCGGGGACTTATTATTTTTTTATAAGGAAATCTAGAGATTTGAATTGATTTTTCCCTTCTACTAGTTATAGTTATCATCTTTATTAGATTAGTTAGTACTATATAAAGAAAAAAAAACACACGTTGCATATAACCTAGTGTTCTTACCATCTAATTCTCTATTATTTCCGTGTTTCATTTTTGTTTGTTTTTCTAGTACAAGTCTGACTTGGTTTTAAAGTGCAGTAAGACATACTTAGGCTACAAGTGTTTTATTGCGATATTTTTGAAACCACGGTAATTTCCTTGCATCCATTGTTGTTGGAGGCAGTAGCAACTTGCAGGTCAGTAAGTCTAATCTTATTTTTGTTATTCATTTTTCTTTTTATTCCATTGTAGTTGTGTTTATTATTAATTTTGTTTTCTTTACAGTGATCACTGTTTAAAAAAAATAAAAAGGAAATTTGGTGGTTAGTTTTGCATGATCATTGGGATTCGTGATAATATTGATCATCTTGATTGAATCAAAACTCCTCTAAAAAAATTGAAAAATCTGACAACAACTTTAATTACATTAAAAATGGGAGACGTCGTTGAAAACAATAAAACCCTTAGGGATTTATTTGCTCCAATTACCACAGACCCACCATCCTGCATAGTGTTACCCACCACCAATGCAACACATTTTGAATTAAAACCGCAAATTTTTCAATTGTTGCCCACATTTCGAGGCATGGAAAATGAGGATCCTTACATGCATGTTAAAGATTTTCTCGACATATGCTCTACATTTAAATTCCAAAATTTTTCTGATGAGTCGGTTAGGCTACGACTTTTTCCTTTTTCTCTTAAGGATAAAGCTAAGGGATGGTTGAAGTCTTTACCCTCTGGGACAATAACTTCGTGGGAAATTCTTGTTAAAAAATTCCTCTCCAAATTCTTTCCAATGTCCAAAACAAATGAGTTGAGAAGAGAAATTGCTAATTTTTGTCAAGAGGAACATGAAAAGTTTTATGAAAGCTGGGAAAGATTTAAGGATTGTATTCTTAAGTGTCCCCACCATGGTTTCGAAACATGGAGACTTATTCAATACTTTTACAATGGTTTGACTCAATCAAATCGTAATATGATAGAATCCATGAACGGTGGTGGCTTTTTAAATCTTAGAGATCATGATGCGGCTTATGCATTTCTTGAAAACTTATCTGATAACTCTCAACAATGGGATTTTACTTCTCACCAAGACAAATCAACTTCCACATCTAAAAGAGGAGGATTGTATGGAGTGAAAGAAGATACTGATATAAGGATAACACTAGATAATCTCACACGAAAGGTCGAGGCGTTAGCTTTAAGTAGGACTATGGAGTCTGCCAATCGAGTTCAAAGTGAAGTATGTTTTTATTGTGCTAGTCCCATGCACACGACACAAACATGTCCTTCTATGGTAGGATATTCTGAAACTAAACAAGCAAATGCACTTAATAATCTTGGAAAATCTTTTGGTAGTCCTTTTTCAGACATGTACAACCAAAATACGCGAAATCATTCAAACTTTTCATGGAAGCATAATCAACCTCCTACAAATATAGGTGGGCAATCTTTCCACCCACAGAACCAATTTTCTCCATGTTTTCGTCCTTCGAATCCGTCAATTCCTACCCAGAATTATTCTAATCAGAATCAGGTTCCTCAATCTAGCTTTCAATCTATGGCACCACAACAACAACAATTGTCCTTAGAGGACTCTCTTAAAGCAATCATAGAGGACTCTTTTAGAACATTCACGCAAATAACTGCTCAATCCATAGAAGAGATTAAAAATACTGCTCACTTGCAGACTCAAACCATTGCTAAGCTTGAAAATCAAATGAGTCAATTGGCGAGTCAAATGGCGGAGAGAGAGAAAGGAAAGTTCCCTAGTCAACCAATACCTAACCCAAGAGGGCAATTTGCTGTTAGTGATCCCTCTAAATCTACCTATGCAAATGAACAAGTTCAATCCATTATTACCCTTAGGTCAGGAAAACAAGTTGACAATCAAATAAATATGCCAATAGAGGAGAGCTTAGAGGAGTCAAGAGAAAGGCAGGGTAGTCCCAACAAAGTTCAAGAATCTAGTTTGCCCCAACCCCCTAAAAAACTTGAACCTAGGAGTTTCATCCCTAAAGCTCCATATCCTCATCGACTAGTGGCCCCTAAGAAAGATGTAGACCAGGGAGACATTCTAGAAGTGTTTAAGCACGTACAAATTAACATTCCACTCTTAGATGCTATTAGACAGGTGCCTTCATATGCCAAATTTTTAAAAGACCTAGTTTCTATAAAAAGGAAGAGTAAGACCCCTAAAGAAGTATTGTTGACCGAACAAGTTAGCTCCATTATACAGCACAAAATCCCTATTAAGTATAAGGATCCTGGGTGTCCTACAATTTCGTGCACGATAGGTGATCATCACCTCGAGCGAGCTTTGTTAGATTTGGGAGCTAGTGTCAACCTATTGCCGTACTCAGTTTACCAACAATTAGGATTGGGGGAACTAAAACCTAGTTCAGTAAGATTGCAATTGGCTGATGGGTCTGTTAAAATGCCTAAAGGAGTCATTGAGGATGTGTTAATTAAGGTTGATAAATTTTATTTTCCAGCGGACCTCATAGTTTTAGATACTCAGCCTGTTGATCATCACTCACGTGGACAAATTCCCATAATCTTAGGACGTCCTTTCTTAGCTACCTCCAATGCTCAAATTAATTGTAGAAATGGGGTGATGAAAATGTCATTTGGTAATGTGACTTTTGAGCTTACTATCTTTGACACTGGTGAAAAACAATTAGAGGAAGATGTAAGTGCTATTTGTATGATAGACAGTCTTGCCAACGCTATGTCTAGCCAACTTGATCGCGAAGATCCTCTAGCAGCTTATTTAGCTCATTGTGATAAGGATTTTAAGATTGCGGAGCCAACTGAACAAATTCACCAATTGGTGGAATCAGCTCCTTGGACAGTTATCAATGAATGGATATCTAATGGGGAGCTTCCTCAACTTTCATCATCACCACCGCTCCCATATGTTATCAAGTCAATAAATTGTGAGTTGAAACCTCTACCACCCGATCTTAGTGTTGAGTTTTTAGTGCCGATAGAGGTCAATCCCTATGTCTTTTCTTTACATGGTGATCGAACCGAAGAGAAAATGGTAGTAAACGATTATTGCAACTATGGACTTGAGTGGGATTTTATTTTCGGAGTTGATCTTTTACTTCCTACTCACAAGTTTTGTTTAGAGACAATGATTTTCAAACATACATTCCCATGGTATGGCGATCTTGACTTTATTTTTTCTATGTACATGACACAAATGATCGAGCAATTCACTAAATTTCTTTTGATTGTGTCTAATACTTTTTGTTGGGAAGATCCATACATTGTAAATTACAAGAAGCGGATTAAACTAATTGAGATAAATTTTGTACTTCATAATTAGTAGTGATGTTGAAGATTCATCATTTATTTATTTATTTATTATTTTCTTGTCTCGTGTTGCGTTTTGTTCTTTTCCCCTTTCTTTGTGTCTCTAACCAATTGCAGAAAATAAGGTAAGGACTTGTTCACTATCCGAGGTAATCCCCTAAACTTTTCATGATTTATTTATTTTGCTACATTGAGGACAATGCATCATTTAGGTTTGGGGGAGGGACTATCATTTTTGAAAAAATTTATTTGCTGCAATTGAAGTTTTATTTATTTTTTTGTTGTCAATTAGAAAACAAAAAAAAGAGAGGTTATTTTATTTTATTTTATTTTATTTGTTCCCAATTAAAAAAATGAAAAATTTATGAAAAAAAAAAAAACTTGAGGTGGATACTTGATTTTGACTCTTTCAACGTGCTTATTGGTTTTTGATTAGTGCTAGTTTGACTGTTTCTCGAGTTAGAGTCTTGATACGATTTCATTGGTAGACTTAAGCTTGTGAACATAAGCATTGATGAGAGGCACGTTGACTTGTTTTTATCACATATGCTTGGATAGCGATTTATCACTTGTGTACATGCCTTTGCACGAGCACCGTCACACTTAGAGTTGTGTTTGACCTCGAGCTCCATACACATATTTTTGGTGCCTCAATATGAATCGGATGTTTCAAATGAAATAGTTAACGCCCTTTCCCTAAAAAAATATACCCAAAAAAAGAAAAACAAGAAGAAAAAGAAAGTGAATCAAATGTATGCTTTTTCGAGCTTTCTACTTAGTAACCGGGCCTCTTGCCTCAGTAAGCAGTGAGTGTTCGCGTCAAACGGTGGAGAGTTTTGGATTAGTTATGTGTGGTTAGTTTGGATTGATAAGCCTTTTTGACTCGAGTAATTAAGCCCGAAGGGGTCTCTTAAAACCTAGCACTCTAAGGCCGAAAGGCTTGGGGATAGCTGGCCTAAAGCTCGTTAAAGGGGTCATTTAGAAAGCCCGAGGAATCCAAGCATTGCACGATCACACAATAAAAGGAAAAAAAAGAAAAAAAAAGAAAAAAATCATTACAATAAAGGGAGGGGCTATATGTTGAGTTGTGCATTTTGATGACTTGTTGAGGTATTGAAGGTGCGTATTGTTTTTGAGGTTAATGAACATCTTTGTGGTTTTTCATTTACACGCATGCCTTGTGATTTTTCCCTATCCAAATATCTGTGAGAGGAGCAATTTTCGTACTAATTCGGATTAGAATGTTCACTTGTTTAACTCTGTTAATGAATGAAGCATCTTGCCTCTGTCTTGCGTTGCACTTGTACTAGTTACTTTGATAAGCCATTGAGTAAGTTTAGGGTCATGATTGAGCATCTTTTCCTCTTGTGTTTGTGGGTGTTCACTGGTGCAAACCCTCACGAGACTATAACTCGTCCACTAGGGCCACCTAGGGGTTTAAAGGCTTGTTGCATATGCTAAATGCAATCGGACTCCTCCGAAAAAGGATTAGTTAGTGTTTTTCTTTTATTTCTTTTGCTCGAGGACTAGCAAAATCTAGGTTTGGGGGTATTTGATAAGCCCAAAATATTGACATATAGCAATCCCTATATCTCATATTATTAGTCTTTTATTGTGCTTAATTAGACATTGTTATTATCTTTTTGGTAATTTACTTAAATTATTAATTTGCAGGGAAAAAAATGATAACAACTTACATTTGGGCCGTTGGATTCAAAGAGCGTAAAATAATTTTCCAATTTTTCTACAGAAACGAAGTCAGTGGTCAAATGAGTTGAAGTGGTGTGTCCATCCAAGAAGAAGTGGCATCAAAGTTAATTGCCAACAAAACGATGACTTGTTTGAACATGCTTAGGAATTGAAGAGGCTGATTGGGTTATGAGATTGGCCTAATATTCTATGGCTATTAAAGCTGGATGATGTTTGATTCCATAATCACGGTCAGGCCTATGACATTGGGTTTAATGCTTAATTATGTGGGCTTAAAATAATGTGTTGCTTGATGGCCCATTCATTAGTAATTTTCGGTTAATTCTTGTTCGGCAAGTAATTTAGGGTTGGGCATTATAACATTATAAAAGGCATTAGGTCTGAGGCGAAGAAGGAGGGAGACATCACCGAGAGTTACCACTGCCGCAGAGGCAAGAGAAGGAGAATACGGCTGGAGCAAAGGCAATAGTCACGAGGTTTATTTATATTGTTATGGATTTCAATCGTGAGATTATTGATATGTTTTTTCCCATGAGCGGCTAAACACTAAAACTAGGGTTGAGGATGAAACCTCATAGATTTTATTAATTAATATTATGCATATGAATTTTCCTACTTGCGTTTATTGCTTATTGTTCTTGACTCATTAATCAATGTGCATGAATATCGGATATGAGTTCAATCGGAACGGGTTTTTCTCATGATTTGGTATCGTCATATTAATCTAATTGCTTGGTTTGTTAAAGTTAATATTTAAGTACTGGGTATCCACTGTGATTTATGTTTGTGGATACAGTTGATGATCTTGGCTTGAACTTTGAAGCAGAGAGAGAACATATTTTCGTTAAAAAGAAAAAGTGCGTATTATAATATTATCCACGGTGGTTAAGATTAACTTCTAAAATCATTGTGAAGAATCATAGGAAAAATCATTGCATAAGATTAATTGATAAATGTTTATGGGTGTGGATTCTGAAACCTTAGTAACTTTCCTCGACCGTTAATCTCCACTATTTTTCCTGCGATAATTTAGTTATTTCTTTTGTCGTTATTTGTTTAATTTTTATTTTACAAATCAATAAAATTTTGGGAACTAGGTTAGGGTTTAATCAATTTAAGTTTATTTAGTTTTCCTATTAAAAAAAACACACAAGTCCCTGTGGGTTCGACCTCGCTCTCGCCATACTATATTGCAATACGATTCGTGCGCTTGCGAGTACATTAAAATTTCACAACAAATCGCTTACCATGCACCCAGTCAAGACTATGGCCAAATTGATGGAGAGAATTCAGGAGCATGCACGGGTAGAAGATGATATCCTGCAGGCTGGAGGGAAGATCGTGGCAGGACAACCTCAGCTCCCAGAAAAGAGGACCGTGGAGTCAAAGGTATACAAGAAGGACTTCACAACGGGAAGAAAGGACTACGCCCAGCAGAGGAAGGACAAAGCTGATCCAGATCCCAAGTCATATTTCAGCGTTATGGCAACTTTCAACATCCCCATCTATAAGATGTTGTACAGAATCAAGAACGAACAGTGGTTCAGACGGCCCCCAAAGATGACCGGGAACCCGGAAAAAAGGAGAGCTACTAATCAGCATTGCAGCTATCACAGAGACTGGGGACACATGACCGAGGATTGCGTGGAGTACAAGAAATTCTTGGACGAGAAGGTGGCGGAAGGCCATCTCAAGGAATTCTTGGCTGACAGCAAGAACGATGCCGAGCTAATAGAAGAAATGGACTACGAGAAAGGTCCAAAAAGGACAATCCATATGATACATGGATTGGTGGCCCCATACACGAACAATGAGATAAGACACATCCAAAGGGTCAACGGGCAGGCAAAACAAATCATGAAGCTCGGCATGAAGAGGCCGAGGGCGGAAGGAGTCATAGAAACACCGGTCACCTTCACTGATGATGACCTGGATGGGGTATCAGTACCTCATAATGACGCGTTGGTAATTACCCTACGAATAGGGGACTACGACGTGGAGAAAATCCTTGTGGATCAGGGGGCTAGCACGGAGATCATGTATTACCACACCTTCAAAAAGATGGAACTCCCACCGAGCTCGCTGCAGAAATGCTTAGTTCCACTGGTCGACTTCAGTGCGCAAACGGTATGGCCTATGGGAAAGGTCACACTACCTGTCCGAGCAGGATCAGTAGTACTAAAGACTGACTTCCTTGTGGTGGACATCCCTTCCTCCTATAACGTGATTATAGGGAGGACGTGGATGCACAAAATGAGGGCGGTCTCTTCAACCTACCACCAGAAGATCAAGTACCCCGGAGTAGATGGAATAGAATGCATCAAAGGTAACCAAAAGATGGCCGATCAATGCTTCACCATGGTCCTGAGAAAATCCCCAAAGGCCGAGCTGGTGCAGACAGTGGAAGTTCCAGACCAACCAACTTTGGAGGACGTCGGAGGTGATCCCACCAAGAAGATGGTGGAAGGGCTAAAGAAAATACAGATTCAAGAGGACGATGCAGAGAGGTATTTCCTGATCAGCGAGACCCTCTCCGAGCTAGAGGAAAGAAATCTGGTCACTTTTCTTAAGGATCACGTTGATGTGTTTGCTTGGACCCCCCAGGAAATGCCTGGGATAGATCCTGAAGTCATTTGCCACCACTTGAACGTGGACCCTCAGCACAAGCCAGTTGTGCAGAAAGCAAGGAGGTCGGCCCCACAGCACGCATACGCTGTAATTGAGGAAGTAGAGCGGCTACTAGAAGCGGATGCCATACGAGAGGTGAGCTATCCAGATTGGTTGGCCAACACAGTTGTAGTCAAAAAGAAAAATGGGAAGTGGAGGGTCTGTGTGGATTTCACCAGTCTCAACAAAGCATGCCCCAAAGATAGCTTCCCACTACCCAGAATTGATCAACTTGTGGATGCTACATCAGGCTATGAGAGGATGAGCTTTCTTGACGCATATCGAGGATACCATCAAATAGCTATGTACGAGCCCGATCAAGAGAAGACGTCCTTCATCTCCCCCAGAGGGCTCTACTGTTACAAGGTTATGCCGTTTGGGCTAAGGAATGCTGGAGCAACCTATCAGAGGCTAGTTACTAAGATGTTCAAGGAACAGCTCGGCAAGACTATGGAGGTCTACATCGACGACATGGTAGTCAAAAGCAAGTTGAGGCCTGATCACCTTGCCGATCTAAAGGTAGCCTTCAACATTCTAAGAGAATACAAGCTTAAGTTAAACGCTTCTAAATGTGCCTTTGGGGTTAGCTCGGGGAAGTTTCTTGGGCACCTAGTGACAAAAAGGGGGATTGAAGCCAACCCAGATCAAATAGCGGCCCTGCAAGGCCTTCAAAGCCCAAAGACCACGAAGGAGGTCCAAAGGCTAACAGGGATGGCAGCAGCTCTTAATCGCTTCATCAGTAAGTCCTCAGACCGCTGCAGACCTTTCTTTCAACTTCTGAAGAAGAGAGAAGGCTACGAGTGGGGAGCCGATCAGGAACGGGCTTTCCAGGAGTTAAAGAGCTACTTATCATCACCACCTTTGCTCTCAACTCCAGAAGCTGGGGAGCGGTTGATACTATACTTAGCAGTATCTGATCATGCGGTCAGCTCGGTCCTCCTACGAATAAAGGAAACAGAGCAGGCCCCAGTCTATTTCGTAAGCAAAACGTTGTTAGATGCTGAGACACGTTACCTACCACTGGAGAAGTTGGTATACGCTCTCGTTGTTGCATCAAGGAAATTGCCTCACTATTTTTTACAGCACCCCATCACTGTGTTCACCGAATACCCTCTAAGGGCCTTGCTCAGGAAGGCAGATTTCTCTGGTAGAATCTCCAAGTGGTCGATAGAGCTAAGTCAGTTCGACCTCGATTATCAGCCCAGAACAGCAATCAAGGGACAGGTTTTAGCTGATTTCATAGCAGAATTCGCTCCAGCAGTGGCCCCACCGCCACCAATTCTCCACGAGAAGGAGCAAATCAGTAATCCCGAGCAGCCAACGAGGATGGCCGATCTGGATCCAGACGAGTGGAGGCTTTACGTTGATGGGTCAGCCTGCAGCAAAGGATCTGGAGCAGGGGTTGTGCTTTTCTCTCCAGAAGGATCGGTTCTGGAGCAAGCACTACGGCTGGGATTTAGTGCCACAAACAACGTAGCAGAATATGAAGCTTTACTTGCTGGACTAAGAAGTGCCCTGGAACTCAAGGTAACTAAATTACGAATCTTTTGTGACTCCCAACTAGTTGTTAACCAGCTTTCAGGAGAATATGCTGCGAAAAGCGAAAAAATGGCTGCGTACTCAGAAGCGGCCAAGGATTTGTTAGACAAGTTTGATAAGATCCACATCCAGCAGATCAGCTCAGGTCAGATTGCACATGCAGACTCGTTGGCTTGTTTGGGGTCAGCAGTAAAGACGGAGTATCGCCGCACAGTGACAGTGGATTATTTGGGCGAACCAAGCATTGGTCGAGCAGTAGAAGTCGTAATGGAAACAGAGCTTGGGCCGAGCTGGATGGATCCAATAGTGGCATACCTACGAGATGGGACCTTGCCAGAAGATAAGAGGGAAGCACACAAAATCAAAACCAAGTCTGTACGCTTTTGGCTCTCTCCAGAAGGTAAGCTTTATAGAAAGTCTTTCCTCGGTCCATATTTGTTGTGTGTACACCCAGCCCTTGCTCAGAAATTCCTCCACGAGATCCATGCTGGAACTTGTGGGGGACACACCAGTGGCAGATCCATAGCCCACCGAGCAATATCCCAGGGATATTGGTGGCCCTACATGCAGGAGGATGCAAAGGCTTTCGTTAAGACTTGTGAAAAGTGCCAGAGGTTTTCTCCCCTCATCCGAGCTCCAGCGGAGGATCTATTGCCTCTAACCAGTCCATGGCCATTTGCCCAATGGGGATTGGATATCGTGGGTCCTCTCCCTATGGCAACAGGGAAATGAAAATTCCTACTTATTGGCACTGACTACTTCACCAAATGGATCGAGGGGGAAGCTCTTGCTAAAATCACAGAAGCTATGGTGGAGAAATTTGTGTGGAATAAGATCATCACAAGGTTTGGAGTGCCCTACTCCATCATCTCAGATAATGGATCCCAGTTCGGCAAGAAGTTTAAGGCTTTCTGCGCCCAGTATGGCATCCGAAACTATTACTCAACCCCAGCTTACCCACAGAGTAATGGGCAAGCAGAGGCTTCAAACAAGACCATCCTAAAAAGTCTCAAGAAACGGTTGGAAAAGAAGAAAGGAAAATGGCCCGACGAGCTTCCAGCCGTGCTCTGGGCATACAGAACCACCCCACGGCGATCTACGGAAGAGACGCCATATTCCCTTGCTTATGGGACAGAGGCAGTGATTCCCTTGGAGATCGGTTTGCCGACCATTCGCACTACTCTTGTAGAGTTGGGGGGCAACGATAAAGCCCTGGCCGAGCAGCTAGATCTCGCTGAGGAAAAAAGAGAGCGGGCACTCATTACCTTAGCAGCATACCAGGAACAGCTACGAAGAAGCTACAATAAAAAGGTGCAACCAAAAGAGTTCAAAGTGGGCGACCTAGTCTTGAGGAAGGTCTTGGCTAACACCAAAGTGTCCTCAGATGGGAAACTTGGACCAAACTGGGAAGGCCCATACAAGATTGTGGGAATTGCTGGCATTGGGGCCTACCGTTTGGCTGACTTGGATGGAGACCCAGTTCCACGGCCGTGGAATGTCCAAAACCTTAGGAAATTTTTCCAGTAGCATGTTTACGTGATTACGAATACTATCACACCTTTTCTAGTGGATACGAATAAATTCGCATTCTATTTTCTTTTTATTATGTGGTTGGGATTACGAGTAAAATCACCAACATCAGTTATTTAGATTTTTATTTCAAGCATTAATAAGATTTCATCTAATCCTATTGTGTTTAATACGAACCAAATGATGTCTCAAATTTGGATTCCTATTGGGGAGCAGTGGATGTGTGTGATTCTAAGTATGAAAAAACTTAGGGTTTTGCAACGAATATTGCACAGTAAATTCTAAGTATGAAGAAACTTAGAATTGCAACGAATATTGCAACAAGTAAATTCTAAGTATGAAAAAACTTAGGGTTTTGCAACGAATATTGCACAGTAAATTCTAAGTATGAAGAAACTTAGAATTGCAACGAATATTGCAACAAGTAAATTCTAAGTATGAGGAAACTTAGATTTGCAAAGAACATTGCAACAGTTAAATTCCAAGTATGAATAAACTTGAATCTGCGATGAACACCGCAGTAGTTCCTAAGTATGAAAAAACTTAGGCTATGAGAGGCTCAAGTAAGAAGGTACTTGAATCGCTTAGCATGCAGACAAACACATCAAGGATGAGACTTGATAAAAGGTTGAATTAAAGGAAAGAGTACGAAAACACTTACAAAGGAATAACTTAACAAAATACCAAAGTATTCAGAAAGGCCTCATCCGGCCGAGCCAAGACCACGCAGGGTCAAAGGTTGAGATTCAAGTAAGCAAAAGACAAGTCTAGCAGCAGGCATCAAGCCTCTTCACCGTGCTGACCAGCATCAATGGCAGGATTGGGATCAGGGTTGTCGCCCCTAAGGCCTTCAGCAACATCCCCAAAAATAGTAAGGTCAGTGATGGTTTCATCTGTCGGAATCAGCTCGGTAGTGGACTCAGGTTGAGCTCCAGCATCAGGATTGGCTTGGGAAGCAGATACCTCACTGGGAAGTTCCATATCAGTCCAGTAAGGGGAGGACGGATCCACCCCGAGCTTGGTAAGGCACCTTTGCCAAGCCGCGCTCTAGACAGCATCCTGCACTGCAGGCATCTGTGCTCTATAGTTGTCGGTGATCACGACAACAGCGCGATCGTATTCAGCTTCCGCCTTGGCTTCTGCAGTTGCAAGTTGCTTACGAAGTTCGCGCTCGACCTCAGCAGCCTTCCTTTTGAGTTCAGCATTCTCTCCTTTCAAACCCTCCACCTCCACCCGAGCTTCCTTCAATGATTGGGCATGCTGGGCGCTCTCCCGTTCAGCTTTGTCGGCCCTCTTCTGCTCTCTCTTGAGGTCTTTCTCAACCTCTTTTGCTCGGTCAAAACCGGCGGCGGCTTTCTGCATGATCTGTAGAAAGAGGAGTCAGCTTTAAACAAACAAAAACGCAACAGAGCAATTATTAAACTTTTGTACCTTGGCACTCGATTGAAAGATCGACTTCATAAGAGTGTCATAGGAACCACTCTTCTCTCTCTCCATATCAAGTGGAAGAAGAGCAGCCCTGGACACACCGAACGCCACCTCGGTGGAAGAGATCTTGTCAATCATATTCAGGGGAGTGCCGTCAGGACGGGCCAGGAGAGGCTCCCATGGCTGCACCAATGGAGGAGAGTCAGTAAGGCCTTGGCTTGGGCCCGAGCTTGCGGTCCTTCTCCTATGAGGGGGAGGCTGATCGTCATGGGTACTTTCTGATGGCCTCTTGTCCCTCTGTCGCTCAGATAGAGACGCGTCAGGTGCCTCAAGGGGGTTGATGACTCGAACAGCCGGAGGGGCATGAGAAGCCCGACCACCAAGGTTCAACTCACCGAGCAGGTTGATTGGCTCAAGCGGCATCTCTCTATCAGGGGAGGGAGAATAACCGGACGAATCGTCTGAGTCTGCAAGAAGAGCAGCCTACTCAGACAAGGATTGGACGATTGAGCGGTGATCCAACGCTCTCTCTTCTGTTTCTTCTTCTTCTGCTGCCTCCCTACCAGATGTGCTCGCCTCTTGATCAGTAATATGAGGATTGGGATAGCAGTTGGTATTTCAGGGATGTGAGCAAACGTGATTTGCTGTTGAAGATCGCTCGGGGCCCGAGCTCTCCTAACTCTTCTTGGGGCTTGGCCTCTTCGGGGTCGAGTACTTCTTTGCTCGGCCGGTGGGCGTGTGGCGATTAACGGGGCAGCTGGAGGCCAGGGGTGTCTCGATCTTGGCTCACCGACCCTTCTGATACCACCCCAGTATGTTGGGGTGTAGTCCAAAAGCAGGTGAGCTGCACGGCCGAGACCAACAGGGGTTGGTGCGAAACCGTCGAAATATAAAGCCCGAGCAATATCCTCGCGGTGAAGATTGCCGTGGATTAGACGGCCACCATGGTTGAGGTTGCTAGCTGCAAAGTAACATGAAGAAGAAATAGTCAAATTGCAATTTCTAAGGAAAAACAAATAAATGAAGATACAGGAATGAAGGTACTAACGCAGTCCGCCAGGAGTTGTGGGGCAGGCAAAGCCGTTGGTCCTCCCCTCGGCATCTCTGGGCTCCCAGTTGCCAGTGACTACGAGGTAGTCGTCTGCCTCTCCCTTGGAGGAATTTGGCAGGTCGGTGATAAGCTTCTGGTTGGGATCCCTGGCTTTGAAGTAGAAGTTGTTGTCGATTGTAGGGACTACGCTATAGAGGTAGTGTAAGTCCCACCAATCGAGATGGAGGCCGAGCAGCCTATTAAGGGCTACTGTGCCCATAACTACCCTAACAAAGTTGGGGCAGAGCTGCATAGGGTTTAACCGGCACCTACTGCACACTTCCCTAAAAAAAGGGTGTAACGGGAACCTAAGGCCCCCCTCAACTATGAAAATCAAGGGGATGTGGATCTTGTTTTCATCCTGACCTTGTTCTTTCATATCACTACGGTTGTCTAGCCGGAATCGAACGTCGGCGGGAATCCCATACTTCCTACGAAACTCTAACACTTTATCTGGGGTGCTTAGAAGAGCCCTATGTCTACCCATTCTCGCTAAGGATTTAGGGTTTCACAGTTGAAACCCAGGAAAGAAGATGAACAGGCGCTGAAAAACGGCGAAGGGGGCAAACACGAAATAGAAATGGAGAACTAGAGAGGGGCTACTTACGTGATAGGGAATGAACCTAGGATGATACTCTCCGACGGGAAGACGTTTTTCGGCGAAAATCGGAGATGGTTTTTGTTACAGAAAACTTAAGCGACGCTGATGGCGGTGGAAGGGACTTCTTCTCTCTCTCTTCTTTGCTGCTGTCGAAATGAAGTGATGAAGAAGGGAGGGGGATTTTCTAGACTCGAAGGGTTTAAGGGGGAAAAGTAATTATTATCCCGCCCAAAACCCCATAAAGGTGGGACGTGACATATGTGGAACGTCAGCAAGATCGTCCTTTGGGCTTATCCAAGCCACCAACGGGTCATTTCGCATTGAATGCGATAACAACGTTGCCACCCACGTGGAAGGGAGGCATGCAAGAGATGCATCTGGAACCGTGGAAGCTCTGCGCACTGCTGATGAATGACAGCAGTAGCAGAGCTGGGGAGCAATTGGAGTGGGTAAAATCTGATTACCCTACTATTAGGCATAGCATGTGCCTATGGCGGTCACCACGAGAGGGTGAATAGCTCGGCACCACATAGGGAGTCTGTGGGCCCTGTGCCGAGCTGATCCCGGACCATGAATAAGGTCAGGATAATTGAGTAATTTAATATATCAGGATGCGATAGCTCGGCATAAGACATAAAGGGATACCCCCGGTATGGCCGAGCTAGGTGAAGCTACGTGTATAGCTCAAATAGCATTCTGGAATACATAAATCAGCTCGGTACGATGAGCTGAGTTATGTACGGGTTATTCCGAGCTACGTGGAAGCACGGCACCGCCATGAGTAAGGCGGTGAGACATTCCAGAACATTCAATAACGGGTCCTTATGTGATAAGGAAACAATCCCATGAAATAAGGGACTGATATGGGAAGTCCTAAGGAGATTGGGAGTATACTTCATGTAGGAAAGAATCCTATATGGAAAGGAAGACCCCTGCTAGACGAGATCTAGCAGGACATGGAGACTTGTCCCTAATAGGAAAGTCCTATTAGGAAAAGGATTCCTAAAGAGAATAGGAAACAGGGGCACGAGATGCCTAATATGAAGAACGTTTACACCTATAAATACAGGGCAATGACCGTGACAAAAGGTACGCTGTGAAACCTACTTTCATACGCATTGTGATTTGAGCTTTCAAGTACGTGATACTAACTTAGGCATCAGAGGGCCTTTGCCAACGAGAGGCAAAGGTGCTCTAACCCTTTTTCTGTCTTGCAGATCTAGGGTTGATTCAAGGAAGCACGTGATCCAGGGTTACGTGGATTTATCCCCGTACAGCCACTTCGAAATTTGAGGTAATTAACACTAACAGAGAAGAATAAACATTAACGGAAGAAGACAACTACCGTTTGATGGTTTGTCATTCCGTCAATTTTTGTCCCTATTAAACAACGCCGTTTTGATTTAGAAACAAGGAAGGGGGCTTTGAGTCATTGGATCTCTTTTTTGGTGTGTTGTCATGCTCACAACAAAACTCTCACAAGATCCTCACAGAGAAATCCTCATAGAGGATCCAGATCCAGGTATATCTTCCTAGTGTGCTCGGCTAAGGGCATCCACAGTGGACTCCCTAAGAATTGCTCCTAAGGTGTCCACAGAAGCATAATTGGGGTCCACTTTTCACTCTTAGAGCTTGCTAAATTTAGAGAGGATGTGTACAATGAGCTAGCAAGAGCATTCTCTATTTTGTTGAAAAAAAAAATTCAAAAAGTGTAGAATCCATACATTGATATAATTCAAACGGCTACAATATTCCAAAAGTTCACATAGCATAATTGGGGTCTACTTTTCACTCATAGAGCTTGCTAAATTTAGAGAGGATGTGTACACTCAATGAACTAGCAAGAGCATTAATCTCTATTTTGTGGAAATAAAAAAACACAAAAAGTGTGAAACCCATACATTGATATAATTCAAACGGCTACAATGTTCCAAAATTCCTAATTTTTTGCATATCCCACCGTCTCTTTTTTTCCTTTTTTCCTACTAGTATGGGTATACGTATACGGCCTTTGTATATTAATACATAGAACTTGTTTGTTTGTATTAAATTCATGTATTTCTTCTCCAAACAGTCAAAAAAGGAAAAAAAAAATTCCTTTTGCAATAGAAACATTGAACCAATAAACCAATAAAATCCTTGACCTTTGAAAATTTTATATTAAAAACAGATTTAAAGACTTTCGGTTCCACTTAAAGTTAGCTATAAGACTACCTAGATTTAACTAATGTGGTAGGAGCCTAACTTAAGAGCCACCCTTAGGAGCTTGCATGAAGAGCACAATGAATACAATAATTAAGCACATGGCTAAGTAAATGTTAGGAGTCTCCGCCTCACTTAAGAGCCATTTCGAAAGCTAATGCGCTAATGGGAAATTATAACGATCCAAGCCGCTTTCCCTTGTAGGGCAATCACTTCTTTCAATCCCCTGTGCAACAATGGCCACGAAAAGATCAACCGAAAGACGAAAGGCAATTACCAGAGCAGGAAATCCATCGGAAATCTCACCGGAGGCGGAATTAATCGCCAGCAACGTCGATCTGCTTACGGAAATCTTCCTATGTTTGCCGGCGAAATCCCTAATCAGATTCAAGTGCGTGTCCAAGCATTGGCTCTCTCTCATCTCCGACTGCCAATTCAAAAACGGGGAATTGGAAAAAGATTCTTCCGCTGGATACATGTTCTGGTCGTGGTGTCTTTTTGGAAGGAGCAATTCATTGGTTAAGTAAAAGTCATAGGAATGTCCTCTTGAGATTCAACATTGATGCAGAAGAGATGACTGCATTGCCACTCTCTCCATTTCCAAGAATTCTTTCTAAAAGTAGTATAAAGTATTTTGGAGAATGTGGTGGCCGTTTGATACTTATCCAGACTAGTTCAAACTCTGCTATGGGATTTCCGTTCCTAGAGTTGGAAAGTGACACTGGCCAGATTATGAAGTACTGGGTCGATTGTAGAACAATATTATCTGCATTTCCTAAGATGGAAAACCTCTTTGAGTTTTATGTGCTGTGTGTTGTGAAGGACGAGAAAAAAGAAGATTACGCGCTAGTGTTGGCCATTCCAGGAAAATTGATTTCTTATTGTCTGAAGTGGCATGAATCGAATGTGCTTTGCAATCTCGAACCAGATGAATTAATCATTGAAGGAGTGAACGGTTGTGCTTTTCCCTTCCTTGAAACTCTATCTCCTGTTTGAACAGATTCTACATGTAGGACCAGATGGGCTTTTTGTAGAACTTCTCAACTATTGAACTTCCTATAGTTGAAAAGTTATCTTTTATATCCCACATAATCTATATTGTCTAACATTATGCTTGGGGCTTTCGATTGTTTTTTTAATCTAGTTCTTTCTTTATGTTCCTTCATAAACATGATTCGAAATGAAGAAGACGACAATAAACAATGTAAGAAGAACTTGAAGTATAGAGTGTCAAAAATTGAAACACGCCAATGAATCTCTCCTGTTCGTAATCTAATTGATCGTGAGATAGTTGGCTATCTTTCTTCAGTCCCTGTTTTTGTAACCAGGTGCGACAAATTAGCTAGTACATCCATGTTATCACCTTACCATATGTGATCACTGATTCAACCTTCTAACACATTAACTCAAGTATATATCATTTGTCTGATCACAAGAGAGGATGCACAAAACCTATTAATATTACGGCCGTGAATTGTGACGTCCTTGTCATGCTGTAGTTAAGTAAAATGGTTTTAATGCTCAACTAAGGAGTAGGATGTTTTGCGAATGGATTGAAAGAGATGTCATTGTTTTCTTGGTTCATGAAAAAATGTTGCCGAGTCACACTAATTATTTTGTCATTGGATCAAAGGTTAGAGTCATAGCATCTCTTAGCGCGGCTGAAGTGAAAACAATGCTATAACTGAGGTTCTTCACCAGGATTTGGCTTGTCATCTTTTGTTTGTTTCTGGGAAAGTATCCCTTGTAGCTTGTACTATTACTTTATCTTTCAAGTAGTGTTGGTCCTGGTGAACCTTCAAAAGGGAATTGATCTTTCACTCTCTTTTTAGTCAGATGAACTCTCTTTTTGTTTCATTAATGTGTATGAAGGATTGTTCCATATATTTATATCGATGAGGACGAAAAATTTAGTGCTTTAGGGTAAAAAACGGGGTGCTAAAATCAATTTCCACTCCAAAATTGTCTACTTGTTCTATTTGGTTGCTGAATTATTGGTAGAGAGAACTCAAAATCATCATATTAGTAACACTATACTTAAGCTGTGAGTACTCTTATATAAGAAAGGGAAAGCTGACAGCATGGAAACTTAAGAAGACATGAAATTTCTAGCAAATAAAGAGTCAAGGATCCATGACCAACGGTACTTCACGGGCATGATAACTTAGTTTTTATCCTTTTCTCTCTTACCATTTGAGAAGATCAGCCATTATTTTGTTTTTTTCTTTCTTTCTTTCTTTTTTTCTTTTTTGAAAAGAACATTAAAGTGGATTAAATCACAAAGCAATGAACTAGAATTTGTTCACCGTTTCTATATATTGATGATCTAGTCATGAAGTAGAGAAGTGAGGTGAGGCTGGAAATGTGTTCATGTTTCTTAGCCGGAAGCCATCATGGTTACAATTTAGAATGGTAGTGAATATCGAGTTTTGTTCTTGGAAGAGGGGATGAATAAACCCTTCAATTGGCAGCTATATATGCGTGGCTAGGGAGGAGTTGTTTCCCTCTAGGATTCCTGCCCTTCTAATTCTTTTGTCAAACTGTTCAGTAGTTCTTCCTTTCCTTTGTTTTTACTGATTTCCTAAACTAGCTGTAGTTTGGTTAGTTTTGTTGGTTGTGCCTAGTTGCAAGGTTTGAATTCGTTATCTTGTTGCTGTTCTTGGTGTTCTGTTTTTTCCCCATAAGAAAAGATGCAGGGCAATGAGTTTGGGGCACTATTGAATGGCTTTGTAATAGAAAGTGCTTGGCATTCACCTATTCAAGGGCATATAGGGCTGTGTGTGTGTGAGAGTGTAAGAGTGTAAGGCAAGAAGAGTAATATGGTGGAATGATCAATTCCCAAAAGGAAGCAAAATTTGGCGTGTGAGTGTAAGGCAAGAAGAGTAATATGGTGGAATGATCAATTCCCAAAAGGAAGCAAAATTTGGCTCGAATAAAGTCTCGTATAAATTGGTTCAACGCGAGAACAGTGGCATTCAGAATTCAAACCTCACACGAAAAATTTCTTGACGCCTTTGATTGTCAAGTTATGCTCTCATATTAGCTCTTCCAGGCAAAATTATTTCGTATAATCTGCAATTGATGACATTGGATTTGCTTGATGTGTTGCCAGGTGCATCGATTTGCAATAAAATTCCTTATGGAACTGCTTATTCGTGTATGGAAAAAGCCTATTCACTGTTCGAGCAATGCCATAGTATGAAGTACATGTTTTCTGGAGCTCGTGTTTTTATCCATTTTCTTATTTAATCGATCCTTGATCTCTTAATGAATTCACTTCTTGAGACATTGAATATTTTTATTGATATATTCTTTGGTCATCATATAGTTAGAACTTAGAACCCAGGTTGCTATTTCGAATTCTGATACTCCATGTAACAGCCATGTCAACACTCCCAAAACGTCACTCTCCTCAAGTAGATTTGGTGCGCTTTCTGTATCACTGTGTGTTGTAGGACACAACGAATTTACGTGGTTACGACATTTCGGTAATAAAGGAATGGCAATCTCATCCAAGCCGATGGATGCCCGACTTTGGGGAGATTATTATCTGATTATTTAACTGCATCTTCGGTTTTCATTTGTAATTTGAAAAAACCAACGGATTTTGGCAAGTTTTGATCTTCTGCAATGTCTACATTAAAACTCGAGCCCAAATACATGAACAAAAATGCGTTGGTATATATATACGGACATGATATAGGCTTATATGCACATCTTCATATATTGACACATAAAATCGGGTTTGGGAAAAACCGGAGTCGAACCAAATCCATCGGGTTACAGTTAAGAGTTTGATTTTGACTGCAAATTTCGCGTTCTGCAAAAACCCAGACCGAACCGACCCGTTTTGTCATGCCTTCAAACGTCCCCGTTTTTCTTAACTGCTATTTTATGGTACGAGATTGATTGGGGCCCAAGATTTCTATTCTAATCCTAAAGCAAATAGCAAATAGAAAACTTGTCCACGACTCCACGTAGATTATAAATTAGCAGCAGCAGTGCTTAGGGTTCCCAAACCTCTGCAGAGTCTTTTGATCCCTCTCTTCTTCTCCAGATATCTTCTTTTCTGCAAATTACCCACTTTTTGTTTCTTGTCTCATGGCTTCCATTCTTCCACTCAAACCCTTTCTCATTCTAGTTTGTCTCTCAGTTCTCCTCCCACAGCACTCTGTTTCAACACCATCCAAAGAAACTCTCACTAATCTCAATCATCATCAACTTCATGGGTTGGAAATTGACAAGATCTCCGCTGCTCTATCCGACAAAGGCTACGTAGCCATGTCCATAATCTTACAAAGCACTCTCTCATCGTTACTCTCTTTCGAAAATACCACCACATTCACCGTTTTCTGCCCTCCTGATAAGGCTTTCTTCACTCCCAAATACCCACAGCCCCCGCTCACTCTCCTTAAATACCACATAGTCCCGACCAATCTTGACAGAGAATCACTCGAATCGTCTCTTCCGTACGAGTCCAAGATCGATACTCTACTACATGGCCATCCTCTTGTGGTTACCACTTCCCCCTACAGACATCATGCTTCGATCAATGATGTTAAGGTCACAGAGTGGGATATATACAACGATGGGCGTGTGATTGTTCATGGGGTGGAGGACTTCTTTGATCCGGCGTTTCAGACCCTTTTGTATCCGTGGTATGATAGCAACAACAACAAGAACGGAGACAACAACAAAGGTATCGAGACAACGGTTCCGGCGAATTCGGGGTCTGCTACTTCTTGGGTGAAAGACTTGGTGATGGAGAAGAACTTTGTTATGCTGCTGGCTGTTGTTGCCTTTGCTGGAGCAGTTCTTTCTCTTGGATGCTTTTATAGGAAAAATCGTCGATATAGTGACTATGGTTATATTAGTACTGAAGTTTAGTACGAATCGATAATTAGTACAGCTTCATAGACTTGTGCCTTTTGTGAGATGGTGCACTTTTCGAAATTTAGTTCTGAAATCAGACGAATGTGTTGTGCATATTAGTTGCTTTTAATTCAGTGGTATTCAATATTTCTTTGAAAGTTTTTCCTTTACCTTAATCACTTGAATTGAATTTTTGCTTGGTTTGTCAAATTGTTGAGATGTTGAATGCAATTCGGGAAGAAAAATATTTGGGCATCATCTTTGTGTCGACTGATATGGTGGAACCCATTAAAATCAATCACCGCGCGTTTGTGAATGTATCTGCATGTTCTTATTTGTCGACTTGGTTACCGTAACCATAAAAAAAAGAACAGTTCTTTACTACCGTTTCAAATTACCCTCAACACCACCACATTGTGCCCTCCTTATGAAGCTTTCTGCTCTCCTAACTATCCACAGCCCCTATTCACTCTCCTTCAATACCGCATAGTTGCCTCATATCTAAACAGAGAAACCCATGAATCGTACCTGTATAAGTCCAAGATCGACACTCATAGTCACCGTGCTTTGATCAATGAAGTCAAGGTCTGAGATTGGGATACATATCCACATAATGGGCCTGTGATTGTTCATGCGGTGGAGGTCTTCTTTGACCCTGCGTTTCAGACCCTTCTGTATCAGTGGACCGACGACAACAACATCAACACGAGTTATTGCAGGATAGTTTCCTTGAATGCAGGGCCTGTTACTTCTTCGGTAAAAGAGGCAAGGTGATTGGCAAGTTGTTAATTATCATGGCTGTCGTTGCCTTTGCTGGAAAGTGTCTTTCTCTTGCATGGCTACGTTAGTACAGAAGTTCATTAGGGATACAATATAGCTTCAACAACAGGATCAACAGTAGCAAAGTGTCTTTCTTTTGCAACTTGAGCGGCTGTAGTTTTAATAGTACTATTGGAGATGACACTTTGTTAACCATATGCATGCGAACCATCAAATCTTGAATTGAATTGTTGTTTGGCCCATCAAATCTTTGTGTCGACTGATATGGTAGAACCCATTAAAATCGATCACCCCATGTTTGTGAATATATCTCTGTTCTTATTTGTAGCTTGGTAACCATAAAGAACGAACCGTTCTTTATTTTTTTATACATAAGGGCTGGAGCGCCTTTGATCAACAGCCCAGGATGCGGCTTTGCTTCCGAACTATAGATTTGACACCAGAAGGAATTGCCTCACTTAGCCTGATTTTATTACAATCAGTAGGCCCAAAAAAAAGAAAGAACTTACTTTCTCTTATAGATTGGTCAATCAGATCTTTCTGCGTAGGGACCTAGCCTAGCAGAGAAATTAGTGGGTGACTCGGGGTTCTAAAACTCGCCAGGCACTCCTAGGGCCGGTGGGCGGAGTACTCGGTGCCTAGTCGGGCAATTAGTCGGGGTAATCGGTCTAGTTGGCAAGGGTCCTTTTAGCGCCTAGGCGGCAAGTACTCGGCATTATAGACCTTCTTTTAGAACACTCGGGTGACTTTGTAGCTTCCAATCCAAGTTGTAATTTTGCATTCATCGATGTAAAGAACTCTATGTATCCAAGCTATGAATTACCGTGTCATGTCCGTCTATCTTTTTGTGGTTATGGTACTACTCCCTCCGTCCCAATTTGGATGTCCATTTTTGAAACTTGTGCCATTTTTCGATTGTTATATCTTTCAATTTATAATGTTTTTCGTAATTGTGAAGACTTTGTGTTATAAAACTCATCGAGAACGATCTAACAAGATCCATATTGAATATTTTTGGAGATTTATATTGAAAGATATAAGCGATTGAAATTGGCTCGAGTTTCAAAAATGGACATCCAAATTGGGATGGAGGGAGTATTATAGTTGTTTGTTTCATCCCAATTATGCAATTATTCAGTCTACTCATATTGTGGTGGTTGGATTTGTGGGGTGCATCCGTTCTTGGACATTTTCAATGAGCTTGTAGGTTTGTTGGACTTCTCTTAAATGATCTAGTTTTGTTTTTTTTGTTTTTTTGTTTTTTTCTCTCACCTTACATTTCATTACATTACTAGCAAAAAATCTCAACCCAACCAGCAAAAGAAAAGCAAATGGAGGCTGATTGCACAATAATTACACATTCGTGATTTTTTTTTTGTAACTAATCAAGTAGGAGATTTTGGTTTCTTATTAGGAATTTTAAGTTTTTATTGGATGATAGGAAGTTTTGAATTTCAAGATTTATTTGAAATATTCAATAAAAAAGAAAAAGAAAACAAGGGATGTTGTTTGTGGCAGAAGGAAGAAGTATTATCCTAAAAACACTTGTTCTTCTTGTGATCCTATATCTATATCATCTGGTAAGATTTCTTGAATATGCTGCTTTAGGAACAGTCACTTGATTTTGAGGAAATGGTTTTTAAGGTTGGCTAGCTTTTAGCATCTACCGAAGATCCTTACTTGCTAGGACTTCTCTGTGATTTCGTTTCCAATTCTCAGGTGACTCCTTTTGGGATCTGATGCAGTAGCCCGGGAGGAAGCGTATTTTCGGCATTTTAAGCCACGGGGGGCAAAATCGTAGTTTTGCTCTTTCTTAAGCTATCGGTATCGATACGGGTAATGTGTTGTATCGATACCGGATAGCTAAGTGGCGAACAGAAGCTTCCCGTATCGATACAGGATTATCCCTGTATCGATACCGCGTGTCCTAAGGTCGGCCGTTTGGCTTGCCTCGTTATTTTGCTATTATTTCCGATTTTTCCCTTTTGGTAATTTTAGGGTTTCCATTGATTTGGCTTCCTTTTTCGGAACAAATCAATTAGGGTTTCCGGTTTCCTATATAATAAATTGTAAGCCTAAACGGCTGAGTGAGTTGATTATTATTGAATGAAAACAGAGTCTAGAGAGCGTTTTCTCTAACTATCTCGTTTGTGATCGATTGTTGCGCGTCTTTTCTGTAGTTCATAAGGCGCCCTGCATCAGTTGGTATCAGAGCTTCAAGTTCCAATCCTGACTATGGCCGGAGGACGTGCTGGAGGTCGAGGGGGACGAGATGGTCGTACCGATACTTTGGAGGACATCTATGAAAGAGATGACGTAGCGCAGGAGGCGCAAACAGAGGCGCGATTCCAACAACTAGAACAGAGCATGACGGCTGCAATAGCTGCTTTAGCCGAGCAAGTTGCTGCCCTAGCTGTTGGGGGGAATCCACCTCGCCATCAACCATACAATCGGCGGCCTCGAGAGGAGGACGAAAGTACGGATGGTGAAGCGGCTGAAAACCTTTTTGCTGCGGGGGCATTCGACGTTGGCAGGGCTGGCGGCGGTGGCTTTCGTCAACAAAGGGGCAGAGGCCGGGAGATCATGGCTGATAACCGTGAATTCCGTCCATGGGAGTCTGGTTTGAGGATCGACCTACCTGAGTTCCAGGGGGGTTTGACGCCGGAAGAGTTCCTTGATTGGGTTGCGGCTATGGATGAAGTCTTGGAGTTCAAACAAGTTCCAGAGGATAAACGGGTGTCGCTGGTGGCTACCAGATTCAGGGGTAGAGCCGCGGCATGGTGGCAGCAATTGAAGCAGACTCGGCTGCGGCAGGGAAAAGACAAGATTAGTTCGTGGGAAAAATTAAAGAAAAAGATGCGGGTGGCTTTTCTTCCCCACAACTACTCGCGTCTGATGTATCAGCGGCTGCAGAACCTCCGTCAGAATTCGCGTTCTGTGGATGATTACACCACAGAGTTCCATCAATTGGTAGCTCGGAATGATCTTGCAGAAACGGATGAGCAATTGGTATCGAGGTATGTGGGAGGTTTGCGTGAACAGTTCCAGTTTACACTAAATATGTTCGAATTATTCTCTGTTTCCGATGCCTATCAAAAGGAGTTGCAGATAGAAAAACAAGCTATTCGCAGGCCTTCTTCGACCCCGTGGAGTGCTCCGGCTCGACCCGCGGTCGGCAATACTTCCACCAAACCAATTGCTAGCCTGCCCCCCACTAATCCGCCAGCAATTAGGGCAGGTGCTAGTTCTGGTTCTGGGTCGAAGTGTTTTAAATGTGGTGAGCCTGGTCATCGCGCCTTTGAGTGTAGAAAGGGCGAACGGCCAGGAAAAGCTTTGTTTGTGGATTCTGAAGGGATTGTGAACGAGCACTGCGAGTCAGACGAGCAAGAGGTAGCATATGAGGCGGAAGTTGTGGAAGAGGTAGTTGGGGATAACGGTCCGTTATTGGTTGTTCGGCTACTGTGCTATGCTCCGCGTGAGGCAGAGGGAGATTCGTGGCTCCGTGGTAATGTGTTTCAGTCTACTTGCACCATTGGAGGGAAGGTGTGTCGATTTGTGATTGACTCTGGGAGTTGCGAGAACGTGGTGGCAGAAGAGGCAGTCCAAAAACTTGGTCTGAAGACGGAGGCTCATCCCAGTCCCTACAAGCTTACATGGTTGAAAAAAGGTAACGAAGTTAAAGTTTCCAAAAGATGTTTAGTTGCTTTCTCTATTGGTTCCAAGTACAGGGATGAAATCTGGTGTGATGTTGTGGCCATGGATGCTTGCCACCTTCTATTGGGGAGGCCATGGCAGTATGATCGTAAGGTGGTACATGACGGGGGCGCTAATACATATGCGCTATCATTTAATGGTGTGAAGATTGTGTTGCTGCCTTCCAAGGAGGTTGTACCCAAACCACACACGGGGGAGGGTACCACCCTTCTGACGAGAATACAGTTTGAAGAGGAATTGTCAACAAGCAAAGTGGTTTTTGTGTTAATGGCGAAGGAGGGTCCTAAGGCCTTGGTAGGAGAAGATGTTCCAGCAATGGTTCATCCTCTTCTGCAGGAATTTCAGGATGTGTTTCCAGCAGACTTACCAGATGGGTTGCCCCCTCTGCGGGATATTCTGCACCAGATTGATTTGGTGCCCAATTCAAGTTTGCCCAATCGGCCCCATTATCGTATGAGTCCGAAAGAGCATGAAGAGCTGCGGAGACAAGTGGAGGAACTGTTGGCTAAGGGCTTTATTCGTGAAAGCCTTAGCCCGTGTGCAGTACCAGCCCTGTTAATTCCAAAAAAAGATGGCACGTGGAGGATGTGCGTTGACAGCAGAGCCATTAACAAGATCACAGTGAAGTATCGCTTTCCAATTCCAAGGCTGGATGATCTGCTAGATCAGTTGGGTAATGCCAAGGTGTTCTCGAAGCTGGACTTGAAGAGTGGGTACCATCAGCTTCGAATCAGGCCAGGGGATGAGTGGAAAACAGCGTTCAAAATTCGCGAGGGACTGTATGAGTGGATGGTGATGCCGTTCGGACTGTCCAATGCGCCTAGCACCTTCATGAGGATGATGAACCAGGCCCTTCGCCCTTTTATCGGTAAATCTGTTGTCGTTTATTTCGATGATATTTTAATATATAGTGCCACGCCTGATCAACACTTGCAGCACTTAAGAGAAGTTCTTACTGTTTTGCGTGCTGAAAAATTATTTGGGGCAATCAAGAAGTGTGTGTTCTTAACCGATACAGTGCTTTTTCTTGGATATGTTGTATCCAAGGATGGGATTTCAGTGGATGAGTCTAAGGTTGAGGCTATTCATAGCTGGCCTCAACCGCGGACTTTATTCGATGTTCGCAGTTTCCATGGGCTTGCGGCGTTCTACCGTCGCTTTATTCCGCACTTTAGCACTATTATGGCTCCTATAACAGATTGTATGAAGGGAGGCAGGTTTGCGTGGAATGATGCAGCAACTGCTGCGTTTCAATTGATCAAGCAAAAGCTAACTTCGGCTCCTGTGTTGATCTTGCCGGATTTCTCACAGCCTTTTGAGCTGCATTGTGATGCATCAAAGGTTGGAATTGGGGCTGTCCTTAGCCAAAATTCTAAGCCTATTGCTTATTTTAGTGAGAAACTAAATGGAGCAAAGATGAATTACAGTACCTATGATGTGGAGTTCTATGCCTTGGTCCAAGCATTGAAGCATTGGTATCACTATCTTATTCATAGTGACTTCGTTCTTTATTCTGATCACGAGGCGTTGAAGCACCTCAATGCTCAAGATAAGTTGTCCAGTCGGCATGCTAAATGGGCGGCTTATATTCAGTAGTTCTCTTTCTCTATCAAGCACAAGTCTGGTGCTTTGAATCGAGTAGCTGATGCCCTCAGTCGGCGTTCCAATTTTCTTGTTTTGATGCGCACTAAAGTAACAGGTTTTGATGCTTTTCGTGATTTATTGGCAGCGAATTCGTATTTTTCTACTATCATTACAGATATTGCAGGGGGTGGCCAATCCGACTTCCACATGCACAATGGTTTCTTATTCAAAGGAAATTTGTTGTGTGTTCCGGAGTCCAGTCTGAGGTTGAAAATCATTAAGGAGTTGCATGATGAGGGGCATGTGGGCCGGGATAAGACCTATGCATTGGTTTCTGCTTCCTATTTTTGGCCGACCTTGCGGCGTGAGGTTTATAAGTTCGTGGCGGGGTGTCATATCTGTCAGATTTCCAAGGGTACGGCCACTAACGCCGGTTTATATATGCCATTGCCAATTCCGTCCCAGCCATGGGCCGATGTCAGTATGGATTTTGTATTGGGGCTGCCACGTACACAACGTGGTCATGATTCTGTCTTCGTGGTGGTCGATCGTTTCTCAAAGATGGCACACTTCATCGCTTGCAAGAAAACTACGGATGCTGTTAAGGTGGCGCAATTATATTTTTCGGAGGTTTATCGCTTGCATGGGCTGCCTATGTCTATCGTTTCTGATCGGGATACCAGGTTTTTGAGTTATTTTTGGCGTTGTTTGTGGAGGCTGGCCAACACTCAATTGGATTTTAGTACGGCTTATCATCCCTAGACCGATGGCCAGACTGAGGTGGTGAACCGTTCTTTGGGTAATTTATTGCGCAGTTTGGTGGAGGATCGTCTCAAAAGTTGGGATCAAAAGCTGTGTCAAGCATAATTTGCTTTCAACCATTCCGTCAATCGAAGCACGGGATTCTCTCCTTTCCAGGTTGTGTATGGATTTAACCCTCGCACACCAGTCGACTTAGCTCCTGTTCCAAGCTTGAAGCGTTCTAATGGCAAGGCTGAAGATTTCATGACAAGTTTACAGCGGGTCCATGCCGAGACTAAGTTGCGTTTGGAGAGTAGGACAGCCAAGTACAAGGCAGCGGCAGACAAGAAGCGCCGGCTAGTGGAGTTTGAGGTTGGTGATTTCGTGTATGCGGTCCTTACTAAAGACCGTTATACATCTCATGAGTATAACAAACTTGCTGCTCGTAAAATTGGTCCCGTTGAGATTATTGAGAAGATCAATCCCAATGCCTATCGTTTGAAGCTGCCAAGCCATGTTCGCACTGCCGATGTGTTTAATGTCAAGCATCTCATTCCATTCCGAGGTGATAGCTCGACCGATGATGATGATGCAAATTCGAGGGCGAATTTCTTTTTAGAAGGGGAGGATGATGCAGTAGCCCGGGAGGAAGCGTATTTTCGGCATTTTAAGCCACGGGGGGCAAAATCGTAGTTTTGCTCTTTCTTAAGCTATCGGTATCGATACGGGTAATGTGCTGTATCGATACCGGATAGCTAAGTGGCGAACAGAAGCTTCCCGTATCGATACAGGATTATCCCTGTATCGATACCGCGTGTCCTAAGGTCGGCCGTTTGGCTTGCCTCGTTATTTTGCTATTATTTCCGATTTTCCCCTTTTGGTAATTTTAGGGTTTCCATTGATTTGGCTTCCTTTTTCGGAACAAATCAATTAGGGTTTCCGGTTTCCTATATAATAAATTGTAAGCCTAAACGGCTGAGTGAGTTGATTATTATTGAATGAAAACAGAGTCTAGAGAGCGTTTTCTCTAACTATCTCGTTTGTGATCGATTGTTGCGCGTCTTTTCTGTAGTTCATAAGGCGCTCTGCATCAGGATCCGGGGGGTGCTGTGCGCCCTTGGCCATCCGATCGTGTTTTGGACGGCACAGATGAGTTCAAAAATTTTGATTTAATTTTGATTATTTTTACCAGTAAAAAATAAAAAAACATCCGAGCCATCTAAAACAGGATCGGACGGCTGATGAAGGCGTGGTTTGTATGGAGCAAATTGTGTGACGAAGTGGTTTGGGAGATGTTTGTTTTATGCTAGGGAAATTTGTTTAGTGTGAAATAATTGTATGAGTAAGAAATAATTGTGACTCGAGTCAAGCCATTGCCGTGTGTGGCAATACATTTTAAGGAAATTGACCCTGTAAATACATCCGGCCGTCTAAAACAAGATCATTAATATAGAAATTGGCCCTGTAAGTAAATGAGAACCGTAACGATAATTGTGGTCATTATCGTTAACACGGAAGTGTTGGGAAACCATCTGAGGAATGTTTGAAAACAAGTATAACATCTCAGTTTGGCTATGTTCATTTCATTCTTCCTCCTAACATCTATCTAAGCCACAGATTTTTTATGAAGCATCCCAGTCTCAATGGTGGTGTTTCTAATATTTGTATAATTGGTATAATGGCAACAGTAAAACAGGTAAACCCGCATAATATTTCTAAATAAATATAAATGCAAAAGGAAAATGAAAATTCCTCGTTGACCTTTTGGTCCGAATTTAACCTCATCAAGCCCATCAAGGACCCATAACCTGAACCAATCAAAAAAATCGACCTGAAAGGTGGCGATTTTTGTCCTGCGGGTGAAATCTGGCGGTCGGTTTTGGTCCCGGAATGTAGAAAAATAAAATTTAAGATCGGTCTCGGTTGTTTGAAAATACGATTGGACTGAACTGAACCGAACCAAACCGAAATTAATAACCGATAGCGGACCGAACCGAAATAAAAAACCGAAAAACCAATATTATTAATACTATTTTTAAAAATTTTAATTTTTTATCCTAATATGTCCAATCTGGTCCGTTAATTTTTTATGCTAGGATTGGTCCTACAAAGACATGTCCCGAACTGAATCGGTCTTGGAAAAAATCACTCTGAACCGACCAAACCGAACCAGTTTTACTCCATAGCAATGCCAACCCTCTAGACTTCTAATCCCTTTTTAGGTCTATCAAAATCCCTTTCTTGTAAATCACTTCTTTTTGTGAGCGAGTGCAAAATGAATAAGCAAGCAAGAAGAAAGGTGGCGATTCCCAAGGTCACTCCGTCGAAAGTCTCACCGGCGGCAGAATTAATTGCCAACAACGTCGATCTCCTTACAGAAATCCTTTTACGGTTGCCGGCGAAATCCACAATTCGATTCAAAAGAGTGTCTAGGCATTGGCTCTCCCTCCTCTCCGACTCGCAATTCGCCATAACCCACTGCAACCGAAACCCTAGACCCTCGGTATCAGGTTTGTGTTTCTACATCGAAGAAACACTCCACTCCGTCTCCCTTCATGGCCGCTGCCCTAATCTATACGGCCCGATACAGGCTGATATCGGCCGATATTTAAGTGTATCACCGATACCGTTACGTATCCCGATACCGAGATCTAAAACCTTGCTCGGAGGGCAACCTAAAATCCGGATTATACAATCCTGCAACAGCTTGTGCTCTTATCGTGATCGTCTAGGTTATTTTTATGATGAACGGCAATACCTTGTGTGTAATCCAACCACAAGGAAGTACACAATACTTCCTAAACTTGATGGATTATCTACTAAGTGCTATGCTTACCTGGCTTTTGATCCTTCAAAATCACCTCACCACTACAAAGTTGTCTTGGTCGATTCTTATCAAATTGTTGTCTATAGTTCACAGAGTTCATGTTGGAAAAAGGTTTTCCTAGACCTAAAATACGAGGTTCGTTGTGGTGGCGTCTTTTGGAAAGGAGCAATCCACTGGTTCACGAATGAGATTTTTTTGGAGAGATTTGATGTTGATGCCGAAGAGATAATAGCAATGCCAAATCGTCGATCCTCCAAAATTCTTTCTCTAAGCGATATTAGGTATTTTGGAGAATGTGGTGGCAATTTGATTCTTATTCAATTTCGTTTGCGCTAATTTCGTTTGCGCTACCCTAGAGGATTTAGAATACTTGAGTTGAAAAGGGATTACAGTGGTTGGGTTGTCAAGTGTCGGGTCAATCTTAGAGCCTTAATATCTGAATTCCCCGAGAGTGAGTTCGGAGGATTTAACGTGCTGTTTGCCATGGAGGGAGAGAGTGAAAGAGAATATGCAATCGTGTTAGCTTTTCCTAGAAGAATTGTTTGCTATAATGTGAAGTACAAGACATGGGATGTGCTACTTCAAGATCCTACATGGCTTGGACCACGTGTATCAGCATCAATTGGATTCCCCATTGTTGAGACCCTATTTCCTGTTTGAACAGAATCCTACATGTTGGAGGCTTGGAGCACGTGCTAAAAAGATGAATATCTTTTAGGAGTAGGTTTTTCTTCAATATATTGCTTTATTATCTTTTGTTATATTTATGAATTCATTGTCTACATTATCTATTCTTGTGCTAGGAATTCTGTTTTGCTCTTTGTGCTCTTCTGTAGTACTTTTCTTCAGGAGTAATTTGATCTGAATTTTCTTCCTCCATTGCAAGTTTATGCAACAGTTGAAGATTAACAAACTTGGGTTTGTGCTAACATAATTTGATCTGAATTTTCTTATGCTTAGGTTGGCTAGTTTTCCTTCATTGGAGAAAGATAATGGATTAGGACAAATCTTAACTAAGATGCTCATCAGAGTTGTCTCGATGTTGCTTCTAGACTGGAAAGAGATGATAGTGAACCCGTGGCATCATCTCACTATCATCTTGTTTGGTTTCCTTAGAAAATACCTAAAGCTGCGTTTCTGCAGCTTCATTGGAGATCAAATCGGGCTTGTTTAGTATCCAACCTGTGCAAAAGTCAGGTGTCCATCACTGTCAAACCCTTACCTTTGATTATCTTTTTTGATCGTTGCAATATTTTAGTTGTATGGTTTGTCTTCATGATGCAAATATTTCATGTGGTGTCATTGCGTGGTGTATGTGTTGCTGGACTCTTGTCTCGGGCTGTCGGCATGTGCCCTTGGACTTCCTTTGATCAAGTGTTTTTTTAGCATAAAATGTCCACCCAATTGGTAAAAGAAACGAAACTGAAGTCTGATTGCAGCATAATAATTATTCCGAATGTTGTTTGTGAAAAAAGGGTATGCTGCTTTAGGACTTGGGTGCAGTCACTTGATTTTGAGGCAATGGCTTTTACGTTGGCTAGCTTGTTACATCAGACCCTAAAATCTCTAAGTGATTCCTTTTGTCCCTAGTGCGATCATATTTGCCCCCATTCGATAACAGTTTGTTATTGCGTAAGGATGAGGGCATGGTCCGCATGGAGCCAACAGTGTGAATAAGTACGTGGTTAGGGAGATGTCCGTTTGTGCTAAGGAAACAAGTTCGGTGTGAAATGATTGAGACTTGATTCAAGCAATTGCCGTATATATTTTTTTTTGTACTTCGGAAATATAATTGCCATAGTTAGCATATTTATTTTTTCTGTATGAGGAAATCTAAACTCAACTATGCTACAACGGACACAAATTCCAACTAGAACAACCAAACCAAAATACAACTCAACAAACAAAAGCAAAACATACAAATAAAAGTCGCCCAGAAATTAGCTTGATCGGGTGTCTAAACTACGAACCCGCTCGTGAAGGTGAGTGGAGTACTGATTACTGGTAAGTCCTAATTGTGTTCATTGTCGTTATTATCAAAATGTTGGAAAATATGTACTACAAGAATAACACTTCAGCCAGACTCTATTCAAGGGCGGAGCCAGGATATTTGATAAATAGGGTAAAAAATTTGAACTACGAGCAATTCACTTTTTCGATTTGCAAGAAAGACATAATTTTAGATTAAAATCAGAAGTAGGTAGTAGTAACTAAATGTAGCTTGGATTTACAGCTGACCCCAACGGCTTTTCATACGTTGCCCCCTTATTTTTGGGATTTGTGGGAGAAAAATAGGGAGTTTCTATTTTATCCCTTTATTTTACGAAATTTCAAATCTTTTAAATGGGCTGGGGAAATAAAGACGTTTAAAGCCGGGTCAAATAAACAAAAACTTGGTAAAAACTAAACATATCCCTAATGAAATTTGGAAGGTAGTGGGGATCAATTGACCCCATTTGTCTCTTACTCTCTCCGCCGCTGGCTCTATTCATTTCCGAAATCAGTTTCTTACGTTTTTTCTTCCTATTAACATCTAAGATACTGGATTTTGGATAAAGCATCGCAGTTTCAAAGATGATGCTTCTAATATTTGGAGCAATCCTACCAGCATGTCTCCTACATATTTCTATGTAACTGGTTTAGGCTTTGAAATGCAAAAGAATTAAAACTCTTTTGTAATATGAAAAGCGTCAATTTACATATGTACTACTCCTAGATGGTATAAAACTATAATGGTTAATCATATCTTTACTATACTAACAACTGAAATGTGCAAACAAATGAAAAGGGTACGTTTAGGATTTTTTGAGCCCTGTGTCTGTCTAAATTTCTCATTTATTTCAAGTACAAATCAAATTTGGAAAACAACTTTATGGTCAGTGTATTAGCAATGTGTCAGTGTCTTACTTTTCTGATGAATAATGTATCCGCTTGTTCTTGCCGTGTCATGTCCGTGTCTCAGATGCATATACGTGCTTCTTAGTTTGGTAATTCTAGATTTGTTTAGTGAATCCAAAGATTAAAATGGTTCTACAGGGTTACGTACATCCTCCTAGTACTTGATTGGCTAATTAGGCTAGTGTATCTTCTCTTCCCGATGAGATCGAGTTTAACTTGTTCATGATACAAGTCATTCTCAAGCGAGTTTAATCGAGTCTTAGAGGAACTGGAGCCGATCTCAAGTAGCTTGATAAACATGCATCATAACCTAACAAAGGCCCACTTTCCACTATAATCACTTCTACTGTCCTCTGCAACAATGGCTCCGAAAAAATCAACCAAAAGACAAATGGCAATCAAGAGCGAAGGAACTCCGTCAGAAATCTCATCGGCGGCTGAATTCATCGTCAGCAACATCGATCTCCTTACAGAAATCTTCCTATGTTTGCCGGCGAAATCCCTAATCCGATTCAAGTGTGTGTCCAAGCATTGGCTCTCTCTCATCTCCGACTCCCAATTCGCCATCAACCATTCCACCCGAAACCATAGGCCTTCAATCTCAGGCTTGTATTTCTACTCCCGCGGCCAACTCATGTCCGTCTCGCTTCACGGCTACAAGAATCTCCCACCTCTCTCCTTCCTCGATGGCCTTGAATGTAATGTCAATAAACCTAGAATTCTAAACTCCTGCAATGGCTTACTGTTCTGCGAGGCTGGATTTGCATGCGAACGGATATACATTGTTTGTAATTTAACCACGCAGAAGTACAAAGTACTTCCTAAACCTAGTGGACTTTCATCCCGATCAGCTCTTCATTGCGGTGTTTACTTGGCTTTTGATCCGTCAAAATCACCTCACTACAAAGTTGTCGTGGGTAGTCACTACAATCGTAGTAAGTTGGAACCTTGGTCTTTTGAAATTGATATGTTCAATTCGGAGTTGGGGAATTGGAAAAAGATTCTTCCGCTAGATACATGTTCTGGCCGTGGTGTCTTTTGGAAAGGAGCGATTCATTGGTTTAAGTAAAAGTCATAGGAATATCCTCTTGAGATTCGACATTGATGCAGAGGAGATGACTGCATTGCCACTCCCTCCATTTCCAAGAATTCTTTCTAAAAGTAGTATCAAGTATTTTGGAGAATGTGGTGGTCGTTTGATACTTATCCAGACTAGTTCAAACTCTGTTATGGGATTTGCATTCCTAGAGTTGGAAAGTGACACTAGCCGTCGGATGGAGAAGTACTGGGTCGATCGTAGAACAATATTATCTGCATTTCCTAAGATGGAAAACCTCTTTGAGTTTTATGTGCTGTGTGTTGTGAAGGATGAGGAAAAAGAAGATTACGCACTAGTGTTGGCCATTCTAGGAAAAGTGATTTCTTATTATCTGAAGTGCAGCAAATTGAATGTGCTTCGTGATCTCGAACCAGGTTAATTAATCGATGAAGGAGTCAGCGGTTGTGCTTATCCCTTTCTTGAAATTCTCTCTCCTGTGTGAACAAATCCTACATCTACTAGGACCAGATGGGATTTTTGTAGAACTTTTCAACTAATCAACTTCCTATAGTTGAAAAGTTAAGCATTTATCTAGCAAATTGGTGTATGAAGCATGTGTAACATTATGCTTGGGGCTTTCAATTGTGTTTGTCATCTATTTCTTTCGCTATGTTCCTTCATAAACATGATTCGAAACGATTAAGAAGACAGTAAATCCATTTTGACTAGTACTTTTTCAACTGCTCTCTAAATCAGAATTTAAATCTCTAAATCAGAAGGAGTACAAGAAATATACGGTCCGGATCATACCATCTTCTGTTACTACTTTCCACCATCGTGATGAAATATGTAGCAAAACAATGAAGAAACTACGATCAAAACCAGAAATTCTCCCATCAGCACCGTCACATTCAAGAGTAACAACTCTTTCGGTCCAAATGTCAAACACTTTAGGTCCAAATGTCAAACACTTTAGGTCCTCTGCGAATTCCCCTTTTTTTTTACATCTCTAACTTTCACCAAAACTATAAAGACTTGAGATTTGATGGGAAAAAGTGCAAAATATGAGCCCCAATCATTTCAACTAAATGGTATCGAAATGAGGATGAACTTAGTGTTTCATCATATCAAGGAAAGATACTCTTGAGATTTAGATTTGGCAACATTGATTCGATAGGTAATCCTATGGTCCTCGTCAATCGTTTGGTGTTGTGCATGGTGGGTAACGGCAGAGGACCAAAGATAGAAAGGGAAACAAGGGTAATCACTTCATTACAAAGATGGATAGTTTCGTCATTATGGTAGTATAATTACACATTTTACAAATATAGTTTGTTTTTTTGGGACTCGGAGTGCATTCAGTAAGACAAAGGATGAAAAATGAAAAATCTATGTGATTCTTTAAATTTTTTTTTTCCTTATTTATATACATTTTTTCTTTCTTTTTTGAGGTTTAGATACCCCAACAGTAAATAGAAATCTTGGGTCAATCATACCGCATATTAAAGAAATGATGTTTGGTAGGGCCTCGATGGCCACTCTAACCAACCAGTCATAAGTGTGGATAGTGATTTAGGGGTATGAAAATCAATTACCTTAGTTAATTCCATTATCTTTAGCTGACTTTCTCTTCAGTCCTCATTGGTTTTTAACCTACTGCGTTCTACACTCTTTGTTCCAAAATTTTAATCCATGTTTTCTTTCTTGACTATTCCAAAAAATTTGTACGGTTTAACAAGTTAGAGAGAGAATTGTTAAATTCTAAGCTTTGCCCTTCTTCCTATACTAATCAAATAGATGGAATACAAGTTATACATATGGAGGAATTGGAGATTTTGAATTTGGATTATCTTATAGATAATGACAAATGCTTCGAGCTTTTTTATTTATTTGTCGGATGAAAAAATGTTAATGTGAGGATCAACATCTTGTCTAGACAACGGTCAAGCTGGCTCCGAACTGAATTGCATTCTCCCCCTTTAATTAGTTTGTTAAATTCAGATGTATCCTGTTCTGTTTTGTAGCCTTTGGGAAGTTTTGATTGAATGATTAGCAGTTCTCGAAAAAAAAAAAAAACATTTCTCAAAAAATCTCCAAAGGGAAAAAAAAAAACCTCAATCCGGAGCCCTAGAGTGGGTAAAAACATCGGAATCGGCGACCCTGTAGTGTACATCCGGACAATTAAAAAATGTACAAAAATACCACACTTTCGGGCTGTCCATATGGATTGGAAGAAAATACATTGACTACAGACGAACAATAAATGAGAAAGTCCACATATGGACTGAAAAAACCCTCCAAAAACGGAGTTAAACCAATTAAAAACAGCATAGGAAACCATAAAACAAAAAAGCTCCCTGTTGGCACAACACCCGCCTTACACACGGCCACCATGCAAATCACACAGACGCACCTTCAAGCGAACACCTGGCCACCATGCAAATCACGCAGACGCACCTTTAAATGAAATCACATAGGGGCAGAGATAAAGATTTGTAAATCACAACTCCGGCGAACCGATCACGCCCTGAACCAACTCCAGAGACCACCATCTCCGATCTACCAGAAGCCAAGTTAACCCAGATCCTCATTACAATCCCTGAAGCAAGCCCCCGTCGCCTGAAGGTATCATCGTCGAGACCAAATGAGAGTTTTGATGACAAAGATCTGTCAGAGCCCAGATCTGGCTTCACCCAACTGAACAAAGGAGAGAGTTTTGACGTCAAAGATCTGCTAGAGCCCAGATCTGGCTTCACCCAAATGAACAAAAGAGAGATGTGGAGAAGATGAATCGATGAGCAGCAGGGAACTGAGGCGAGGAGGGGAGAAAGAAGAGAGGAGAGAAGAACATGACTAGGGGCATTTCTTCTCCTTCTGCCAGGTGAGGAAATCCTTGGGGGGAAGTGGAAGAGGAAAGGAGGCGCTGAAGTTTTTTTTTATTTTTAGAGAGAGAGGCTCTTGTTTTTAACCATATGGAGTCAATTAGCTAGGCATACTCGGCCGGATCCCCGCATGGCTACAAGTTAGTTCCCACTCTCTCCCTCTCTTTGTCTGATTAACTCTATTAGTTAATAGTTGGTAATCAACAAACATGACCACAAAAACTTCCAGAAAAAGAAGAAAGATGATTAGCAGTAGTAGATCATCGAAACACATGATACAGGCTGCAGAAGTAATATCCAACAACGTCGATCTCTTATCAGAGATCCTTGTACGTGTTCCAGCAAAATCCCTCCTCCGTTTTAGTTGTGTGTCCAAGAACTGGCTCTCTCTCATCTCTGACACCCATTTTGTTCGCAATCACGCTCGGGTAAACCATTGGCCCCCAGTCTATGGCTTTTATTTTGACCGTCGGCATTATAAGAAACAAAAGACTATCTCACTTCAAGGCCACATCACTCTTCCCACACTTGCTTTCCTACGAAGTAAAGAAAAGACAGTTTACCCTAGGCCTAGAGTTGTACAGTCTTGCAATGGCTTAATTTTGTGCAAGGAATTTCGCCGCCCTATTGACCGTTTCATTGTTTGTAATCCGACAACCCAAAAATACATGGTATTACCCAAAGCACCTGTGGTGGGGAAAGCACCATTGGTTATCGTGCGCGGCGGTTTCTTGGCTTTTGATCCTTCAAAATCACCTCACTATAAAGTTCTACTCGCTGAATATTACGATGGATCCTTCAATGTCTTCTCTTCCGAGAGTTCATCATGGAAAGAGGTCAGTATCATTCGACCACCAGAATTAAGAAACAGGTCAGACCATTTTTTGGGGGGGATCTTCTGGAGTGGATCGATTCATTGGTTAAGTAATGAGATATTTCTTAGATTTGACTTTGAGGCAGAGCAGCTGATATGGATGCCCCATGCCCTTAGACCTAAAATTCTTCCTGTAGACAATATTAGGTATTTTGGAGAATGTTGTGGCCACCTGATTCTCATTCAGTCTCGTTTGCCCGATGCTATGGGCTTTAGGATCCTTGAAATGGAGAGGGACTACAGTGGTTGGACTGTGAAGTACCGCGTCAATCTTGGACGTTTAACATCTGCATTCCCTCAGATAACATTCATAAAGAGCGATTATAAATTTCATATCTTATCTGTCATAAAGGGAAAAACCGAAAAGTATTTCACACTTGTTTTGGCTGTTGCTGGCACTGTTATATCCTATGATTTGGCATGCAAGACATGGACGGTGCTTGATTTCCCTGGGCAATTTCCATTTGACTATAGTGGCTGTTTTGAGAAGACCTATCAATTCGTTGAAAGCCTAGCTCCTATTTGACAACCCTCACTTGAGAGTAAGTCCCACATCAACTACTTGCCAAATGTTGGACTTAATATAAAGAAAACACTCACTGGCTACTGTTAACTTGAGATTAACTTTTTGAGCCACGTGGAGGTCAGCTGGAGCAGGACGTTGCAGCAGAGGTTGTATTTGATAAACTTTTTTTATGAGAATCTGTTTGTTTATCTTGTCACCTATTTATCAGTAATTTCCTTGATACTGTTAAAGACATTGCTTTCATTTTGTTGTTCAAATGCAGTATTAGTAGCTCCCATAAAACATTCAGATACATTGCAGTTAGAGCTTTAGGTATCATTGTAATAAATCTATCATTCTCTTGTTTGTCCAAAAATCAGTTTTCATTCATTGTTATGAGGTTACAATCTGTGCTTCCCTGAGATAACCATCTTAAAGAAAAGTGATTGATTTTTGCTTGCTATCTATTTTAAAGGAAAAACTAAATAGTATTTCACACCCTTTTGACTTCGACTGGCGAACTTATTTCATGTGAATTGAATCGCAAGACTTTAAATGTGCTTCGTTATTTACTTCATTGACAACATAATTGATCTCGGCGAGTTGTTTTTTCTTAAATGTTCAGATATGTTACACTTATAACTTTTGCCATAATATATAGAATGTTATCATCTTCTATGTCTAACAGAGTGCTTACATTAATAACTATGGGATTGGGATCTATGATCGATATACTATCCGTCGTTCACTTCTCCAACGCATTGAACTAATGCAACTCATGTCCTACAACTTAAATGACATGGCCGATGCGAAATTAGCTTCTCTGTTCCATATGGAATGGAATTCCTGAATTAAGTTTACATATTCTTTTGCCTAACTTGTCATGCTCTTCTTAATGATTTATCTTGCATATATGAGGGGATGTCAAACTTTACCCATGGCATGACAATAGTATTAAAACCTTCTATCCACACCTCGACAATGGTATTTGTTGTTCTCTGTCCCAAGCTTTCTAACTTTTTTCCCAAAGATGAAACACACATTTTCCCACAATTAAAAACCAGAACTACATGGTGTAATGCTTCATCTTTCAATAGAAGGTTTTAATAGAGAGAGAGATTATGATCCACAATCACAACGAATTTTGCTATGGTCTTCTCGAAAAAAAAAAAAAAAAAAACATATGGATGGATTTGTTGCAACAACGTATGCCTTTTAAAACCTTAGAATGAGGGTTTAGATTGGGCGATCACGATTTGAAGCTGTGCTTTATCACAAATTGCAGGACGAAAGGGAAAATTTATTTGAAAAAACATTCTCAAACGCACCCCTTCTCTCTCTTTTACTTTTGAAAATCAGAGAAATCGTATAGTAATTTCTTTTGATAACTCAGAGTGTCTGGGTCAACTTGCACGTACGCATGCATCTGAACAAATACAGTATCAAATTACGATAACTTGATTTCTTTGCAATGGAATCAAACCAAGGATTAGGAAGCATTGAGTATTTCTTAATTTGCAGCCAGATTACAATGCAGTGTGCAGCGATTCATTGACATTATGACTGCGACGTCAAATTTCAACTAACACTAAGCCGTTTTTAGGTGCTCTTGAGGCGCGCAATGGCCCTAGGACCACTTAATAATTAATTGAGAAAAGTTATGCGGAAACAAACATTGATCTAGGCACCCTTTCTCTCCTTCAAGCCTTGACAAGACGAATGGGATAAAAAATAGTAGGCACAGCTCCTCCAGGGATGAGTTTAGTTCAACCTGAGTCCCTTCAACTTTAAGTCACTTTTAAAGCTCGTTATTCAGTTGATCGACTTAAAAATTTACAAAACATTAGAACTTTTTTAAATGCCACTTGGCTAAAATTTGCCCTTAAAAAGAACAGAAAATTCAAATATGAAAACAAAAAGAAGTTTGGGCAAAAATCAAGAAAAAATTTAGTAATGCCCCCCAAAATAAACTAAAAGTACTTTTAACTTGCTTTGTTTCTTTAATTTGCTTAAAACAAAGCCATAAGAAATCAGCTTTGGTGTTGCACCATGAATTTGCGCATGAAGGTGGGTCGAGTAACCATGATCTGCATCAAGCTGGGATCGTTCCCGTCGCTGAATTGTCGTAAGCTCAAAAATCCGTCATACTTGCTCAAAATCATCACTGCAGTACATACTTAGCCATACTTGTTCTTAAGGATATTGGTCCTATAAGGAGAGAAGAATGCTAACGGTAAGTCTAAATTGTGGTTATTATCGTTAATATGGAAGGGTTGGAAACCATTAGCCATCTAAGAATAAATGGGAAAGGTAAAAGAATATTTTCCCCCAATTCTAGGTAATCTATACTACCATATAGTATTGCAATATCTCTGAGAAAGTTGAATAAGTCGAGTAGACGGTTCGGTTTCGTTGGTTTTATACCTTGTTCTTGTGATCGTATCTACCTCGTAAGATTTCTTAAATATGCTGCTTTAGGACTTAGGAACAATCACTTGATTTTGAGGCAATGGCTTTTACGTTGGCTAGCTTTTTACATCTACCGAAGACCCTAACTTGCTATGGATTGGCTTATCTGTGATTTCGCTTTCCATCTTAGGTGATTCCTTTTGCTCCTATTGCGATCTTATTTGCCCCATTTCAATCACAATTTGTTATGGCGTAACGATGAGGGCATGGTTGGCATGAAGCCAATAGTGTGAATAAGAGGTAAGGGAGATGTCCGTTATGTGCTAGGGAAACAAGTTCGGTGTGAAATGATTGCGACTCAATTCAAGCAATTGCCAAATTTAGCCACAAACAACAAAAGCAAAATACCAATTAAAGTCGCCAAGAAATCAGCTCGACCGGTGTCTGAACCACAAATCCGCTTGTGAAGGTGGGTGACCGATTAACCAGGGATGGAGCAGAGGGGGGCCAGTAGGGGCGGTCGCCCCTGCAAGGAAAAAAAAAACTTCTACTATTATATAGGGAAAACAAGAATTTTCCTATGAATTATATAAGCTCGCCCCTACAAAGTATTTTAGAAAAGAAATTCGCCCTTGCGTAGTGAAATTCCTGACTTTATTCATTTCCGGAATCAGTATTCTTTCTTCCTTAACATCTAAGCTAAGCATCGCAGTTGCAAAGATGGTGCTTCTAATATTTGAAACAATCCTTCCAGTGTGTCTCCTATATATAGTACAAGTTTAATAAACTTCGCCACGGCAATATATCTGAGAAAGTTGGATAATCGATATAAATGAATGGTTCAGTTTTATATCGGTTTTGAATTCTATTTTCCGAAACGATCACTAATTTTAATAATTGAAATCAAATCATTGTGCACTGAACCAGTTCAATGTGACCAATTTATGCTTCAAAATGCAAAACTAATATAAAAATTCCAATTTTTTTTACATTTTATATCATCGAAAAATAGACTCCAGTGAGTATAATTGCAATAGTAAAACAGGTAAAAGAAATTAATATTTCTAAATAAGAATGAACGCAAAAGGAAAAAGAATATTTCTCTTCAGTCCTCCACCTCTAGGTAGTTATCAAGTGCAATATGAAGAGAGTCAATCTACATATGTACTACTCCTAGATCTTATAAAAATATAATGGTTAATCATATCTTTACTAAAATTACAATTAAAATGTGTAATTAAATTAAAAGGGTGCGTTTAGGATTCTTTGAATCTTGTGTCCGTCTAGATTTTTCATTTATTTTATGTACTATCAAAATTTGGAACACAACCTTGCATAGTTAACTAATACATGATTCACGTATCCGTAATCCGTAATACGTATTGTCTTATTTTTTGATGAATATCCAAATTTGGAACAAAATCTTACACAATGGATCTGTAATCCGTAATATGCCAGTATCATACTTTTTGATGAATGATGTATATGCTTATCCTTGTTGTGTCATATTCGTGTCTCAAATGGGTGTATGTGCTTATTACTTTGGTAATTCTAGACTGACCTTGGTAATTCTAGATTTGTTTGGTGAATCCAAATATGGGTCTCTAAAATAGTTCTACAGGGTTAGGTATATCTTCCTAGTGTACTCGGCTAAGGGCATCCACAATGGACTCCCTAAGAATTGCTCCTAAGTTGTATTCTAAGGTGTCCACAGAAGCATAATTGGGGTCCACTTTTGATTCGAAATGAAGAAGACAACAATAAACAATGTAAGAAGAACTTGAAGTAAAGAGTGTCAAAAATTGAAACACGCCAATGTATCTCTCCTGTTCGTAATCTAATTGATCGTGAGATAGTTGGCTATCTTTCTTCAGTCCCTGTTTTTGTAACCAGGTGCGACAAATTAGCTAGTACATCCATGTTATCACCTTACCATATGTGATCACTGATTCAACCTTCTAACACATTAACTCTTAGAATGGTAGTGAATATCGAGTTTTGTTCTTGGAAGAGGGGATGAATAAACCCTTCAATTGGCAGCTATGCGTGGCTAGGGAGGAGTTGTCTCCCTCTAGGATTCCTGCCCTTCTAATTCTTTTGTCAAACTGTTCAGTAGTTCTTCCTTTCCTTTGTTTTTACTGATTTCCTAAACTAGCTGTGGTTTGGTTAGTTTTGTTGGTTGTGCCTAGTTGCAAGGTTTGAATTCGTTATCTTGTTGCTGTTCTTGGTGTTCTGTTTTTTCCCCATAAGAAAAGATGCAGGGCAATGACTTAGGGGCACTATTGAATGGCTTTGTAATACAAAGTGCTTGGCATTCACCTATTCAAGGGCATATAGGGCTGTGTGTGTGTGTGTGAGTGTAAGGCAAGAAGAGTAATATGGTGGAATGATCAATTCCCAAAAGGAAGCAAAATTTGGCGTGTGAGTGTAAGGCAAGAAGAGTAATATGGTGGAATGATCAATTCCCAAAAGGAAGCAAAATTTGGCTCGAAGAAAGTCTCGTATAAATTGGTTCAACGCGAGAACAATGGCATTCAGAATTCAAACCTCACACGAAACATTTCTTGACGCCTTTGATTGTCAAGTTATGCTCTCATATTAGCTCTTCCAGGCAAAATTATTTCGTATAATTTGCAATTGATGACATTGGATTTGCTTGATGTGTTGCCAGGTGCATCGATTTGCAATAAAATTCCTTATGGAACTGCTTAGCCGTATATGAAAAAAGCCTATTCACTGTTTGAGCAATGCCATAGTATGACGTACATGTTTTCTAGAGCTCGTGTTGTATCCATTTTCTTGTTTAATCAATCCTTGACCTCTTAATGAATTCACTTCTTGAGACATTGAATATTTTTCTTTCTCCGATTGATATATTCTTTGATCATCATATAGTTAGAACTTAGAACCCAGGTTGCTATTTCGAATTCTGATACTCCATGTAAAAGCCATGCACTTTACATTGTTCTTTTTGCAACCGATGGATGTCCCTAAGGGACATTTTTTACTTCCCGTGCCCATTGTGTACTGTAGCAGCTCTGCGATAATCCTTCCGGAGCAGATTTTTAAGTCATTAACTGAGAGAAGCTCAAATAGAAAAATTGGTTTGTACTCCAAAGGCATAGATTGTATAAGCTGTAATCATCTTGTGGTGGTGTAGGTTCTCTCATACTAGGGTTCCTTTTATTGGTAGCATAATAGAATTTGGGACTATGTTCACCTACTCTAGCAGAAGTAGATTTGGTGCGCTTTCTGTAGCACTGTATTTTGTGTTCCACTGCAAAATCACACGCACAACCAATAAAAAAGGACACAACGAATTTACCCAACGAATTTACGTAGCTCGCATCCATAGTAAGATATGGATGGGCCGTCTGTTTTGACCTAGAAGTGAAGAGGACACTGTTATGGATTAACGCCGAACACCTGTTCAATCCTACAACGCAAACGCCCCTACGGATCTTGGGAACAATGAATCACAGAAAAAGACAAGCAAATAAGTGCGTAATGAAAAACCGGAAAGAAAACGAGACACAAGATATACGTGGAAAACCTCAACGTGAGGAAAAACCACGGGAGCCACACCAGTCCACTATGAAATCGAATCAAGGAGTACAAGTCTTCTCACAATCTCTCTGAGATTGGTTTTCTCTCGCCTCTCTCTCTTTTTCACGCTCTGAAGAAGTGATACACAGTATGCCACACACACCGTCGGCCAAAACCCTAAAAAACATTTTTAAGGCTCTCGGTAGCGCTTCAGGGAAATACCTGTAGCGCTCCAGAACTCTCTGTTCGCAAATTAGGTCCTGGGTAGCGCTACCCCAAAACCTTGGTAGCGCTACCGATAGGTTATCTGCACTCCCAACAATCTCCCACTTGAAGATAACCTGAAGCATCCGCAAACAACCAACTGCAACCCAAATGATCTCAATCAAAACGTGTACGTAGTCATCTGACCCCTCTTGGTGTGACTCCAGGCCCATCATCTCTTCAAGCATGAAGGCTAACTGAAGTTGAACACAACTTCAGTTTCTGAACAGTAACAGACTTGGTCAACATATCTGCCGGATTTCGATCCCCCAAAATCTTCTCTAGCAACAAATCCCCATCCTCCAAAAGCGAACGAATGAAATGGTACCTCAAATCAATATGCTTCGTCCTAGCATGGAACACTGGATTTTTGGCAAGGTGTATAGCACTCTGGCTGTCACTGAAAAGAACGCAGTTCTCTTGCTTCAAACCCAACTCCTCCAAAAAATCCTTCAACCAAATCATCTCCTTTGCAGCCTCAGTCACGGCCACATACTCAGCTTCTGTTGTGGATAGTGTCACTAACTTCTGCAGACGTGAGACCCAGCTCACCGCTGTTGAACCCATAGTATAGATATAACCTGTGGTACTTCGCCGCGTATCCTGATCACCGGCAAAGTCTGCATCCACAAATCCCTGAACTGTCAATTTCCCTTTCCCAAAACAAAGTGGCAAATCAGTGGTACCTCTCAAATATCGCATGATCCACTTTACTGCTTCCCAATGCTGTTTCCCTGGATTGCTAGCAAACCTGCTCACAACTCCCACTGCATGGGCAATGTCTGGTCTCGTGTTCACCATCGCATACATCAGGCTACCCACGGCCGAGGTATACGGAACCTTGGCCATGTACTCTCTCTCTGCATCTGTCTTGGGTGATTGCCCGTGAGAAAGTTTGAAATGACTTCCCAAGGGTGTGCCAACTGCCTTAGCACTCTGCATATTGAACCTCTCCAGAACACGTTCAATATACTCAGCCTGACTCAACCGCAAGGTCCCCTGAGCCTTATCTCTGCTGATCCTCATCCCAAGTATCTGCTTAGCTGCACCCAGATCTTTCATAGCAAACTCCGTTGCCAACTGTTGCTTCAACCTGTTGATCTCCCTAACACAGGAACCTGCTACAAGCATATCATCTACGTAGAGCAATAAAATGATGTAGCTAGACTCAAACCTCTTGAAGTAACAACAGTGATCCCCATTGCACCTTGTGTAGCCACTGCGCTGCATGAAACCATCAAACTTTCTGTACCACTGTCTGGGAGCCTGTTTTAAATCATACAGACTCTTCTTGAGCCTGCACACCATCTCTTCCTTGTCTTTCACAATGAAGCCAACAGGCTGCTTCATGTAGATTTCTTCATCCAAGTCCCCGTGAAGAAAAGCAGTTTTAATATCTAACTGCTCAAGGTAGAGATTTTCAGCAGCAACCAAACTCAGCACCACTCTGATAGTGGTCATCTTCACAACCGGTGAAAATATCTCTGTATAATCGATCCCCTCCTTTTGTTGGAAGCCTTTTACAACCAATCTTGCCTTGTACCTTTTCTTGCCATCACTCTCCTGCTTAAGTCGAAAAACCCACTTGTTCTGCAAGGCTTTCTTTCCTGCGGGAAGCTGAGCTAACTGCCAAGTATCGTTGGAATGAAGAGAATCCATCTCTTCCTGCATCGCAGTCTTCCACTTAGCTGACTCGGAAACCTGCATAGCCTCACCATAGCACTCTGGTTCTCCACTGTCCGTCAAAAGCAAGTAATCAAGCGAAGAAATATATTTCGGATTCGGCATGTGTACTCTGGTTGTCCTCCTCAACACTCTGACCGCTGAACTAGTCCCTGTCTCTGGAGCTACCTCATCTGAAATTGTCCCCTCTGAAACTGTCTCATCTAAAGCTCTCTCCTCTGCCTTACCAGACCTCTGTTCAACCCCACTGTTATCTGGAAGATCCTCCAACTCAAAGTACTCGGACGTATCTCCATCCGAAGTGGTACTCCCACTGCTCTGTTTGCTGTCCCTGTCTTTGTACATCACCTTTTCATCAAACACAACGTCTCTGCTTCTGATTATCTTCCGGTTCTTGTCATCCCAAAAACGATTACCAAACTCATCTCCGCCGTACCCAATAAAGATGCACTTCTGTGACTTAGCATCAAGTTTATCTCTGTCCTTGTCGCTAATATGCACATAGGAAACACAACCGAAAACACGTAAGTGTGAGAGATTTACCTTTTTACCACTCCAAACCTCCTCTGGTATGCCAAAATTCAACGGAACTGATGGCCCAAGATTGATCAAATATGCTGCTGTGTCGACTGCATCTGCCCAAAACATCTTGGGCAACCCTGCGTGTATCCGCATGCTCCTAGCACGTTCAGTCAAGGTCCTGTTCATCCTCTCTGCAATGCCATTATGCTGCGGAGTCCCTGGAGGTGTCCTCTCTAAACGAATCCCGAATAGAGCGCAGGCTCTCTTGAACTCCCCCAACTCATACTCTCCGCCGTTGTCGGACCTCAACCTTTTCACCTTCAAATCTGTTTCATTCTCAACCCTGGCCTTCCACTTCTTGAAGACTTCAAAGACCTCTGACTTGTGCTTCATGAAGTATACCCATACCTTCCTCGAGTGATCGTCGACAAAGGTAACATAGTAATAAGAACCGCCAAGAGAAGACACTGTAGCTGGACCCCACACATCTGTATGGACAAGCTCTAGCTTCTGAGCCCTGGGAGGCCTGCCGCCTTTCTGAAAGCTAACCCGTTTCTGTTTCCCGAAGATACAATCCTCACACATGTCAATACCCACTGACTCTAAACCCGGTAGCTTCCCATTCGACTGCATCACCTTCATTCCCTTCTCACTCATATGCCCCAGTCTTCTGTGCCACAGATTTGAACTCTCATTGCTGTCTGCAACAGCAAGTGTATCGCTACCATGTGAAGTCAAGTAAAGTGTACCAACTTTCTTGCCTTTAGCCGCCACCATGGTACCGTTGGAGACTTTCCACGTGTCCCCTGTGAATGTCGAAGTATAACCTGCTGCTGCAAGCTGTCCAACCGAAACAAGATTCCTCTTCAAATTCGGAACGTGCCTGACATCTTTCAGACACCATCTGTACCCCTGCGTCGCAATCTAAACATCCCCTCTTCCCACTATACTGCAAGGCTCGTCGTCCCCCAAGTATACTTTCCCAAAGTCCCCTGCTACATAGTTCTGCAGAACCTCCCTGTTAGCAGTGGCGTGGAATGAGGCACCCAAATCAATCACCCACGATTCGGCGTCGCTGTTCATGGCAAGAATAAGTGCATCGTGCACAATATGAGCCTTTTGCTCACTGTTATTCTTCTTCGGTGCTTTGCAAGTCGTTGACATATGGCCTGTCTGACCACAATTCCAACATTCACCTTTAATAGGCCGAACCTGAGATTTGGCCTTATTTCCCTTACCCTTGGATTTTGACCTGTTCCTGTTCTGATTCTGACCACCCCTGGCCTGGCTTCTGCCCCTCTGTTCAACACTTAGAGCTGAACTTGAACTACTTGAACCATCGATCGAACCCCTTCTGACCTCCTCAGTCAAAATCAAACTAACAACCTCACTCAGTTTCAACTTTTCTTTCCCTGCCGAATTACTGACTGCAGTAACAGTACCCTGCCAGCTCTCTGACAACTGAGACAGAATTAACAAGGCTTGAACCTCATCATCAAACTCGATATCGACAGACGTAAGTTGATCAACAATCATATTAAACTCACTGAGATGTAACATAAAGGAAACCCCTTCTGCCATAGACAGGTTGAAAAGTTTTTTCATAAGATGTACCTTATTCGCAGCAGACGGTTGCTCGTACATCTTCTTCAGCGCTTCCATAAGCTCCTCCGTCGTTTTCTCCTTCAATATGTTGTGTGTGACTGACTTGGAAAGAGACAGGCGAATAACCCCTAACGCCTTTCTGTCAAGAACTTTCCAATCATCGTCGCTCTATGTAGCCTTCTTCCCCTTTTCTTTACCTTCCAACGGCCGGTAAAGATCCTTCTGATACAGATAGTCCTCTATCTGCGTTTTCCAAAACGCGAAGTCTGACCCATCAAACTTATCAATCTTCTGTTTGCCTTCTTCAGAACCCATAGCTCCCACTGAAACCCTAGCCTGCCCGAACAAGATTAAACCCTAACCTGTCGAACAAAATCTACCGCAACCGCGGCTCTGATACCAGTTGTTATGGATTAACGCCGAACACCTGTTCAATCCTACAACGCAAACGCCCCTACGGATCTTGGGAACAATGAATCACAGAAAAAGACAAGCAAATAAGTGCGTAATAAAAAACCGGAAAGAAAACGAGACACAAGATATACGTGGAAAACTTCAACGTGAGGAAAAACCACGGGAGCCACACCAGTCCACTATGAAATCGAATCAAGGAGTACAAGTCTTCTCACAATCTCTCTGAGATTGGTTTTCTCTCGTCTCTCTCTCTTTTTCACGCTCTGAAAAAGTGATACACAGTATGCCACACACACCGTCGGCCAAAACCCTAAAAAACATTTTTAAGGCTCTCGGTAGCGCTACAGGGAAATACCTATAGCGCTCCAGAACTCTCTGTTCGCAAATTAGGTCCTGGGTAGCGCTACCCAAAACCTTGGTAGCGCTACCGATAGGTTATCTGCACTCCCAACAGACACTTTTGTTTTGATCGACAACAAAATTTTATTAGATCTCAACAAAGGTACACTCTTGGGCCATCAATTTGCAGTTGGGACCGACAAACCAGTGGCAGAATAGAAAGATTAGATTACGCCATTACGGTCTCATCCAAGCCGATGGATGCCCGATTTTAGGGAGATTATTATCTGATTATTTAACTGCATCTTCGGTTTTCATTTGTAATTTGAAAAAACCAACGGATTTTGGCAAGTTTTGATCTTCTGCAATGTCTACATTAAAACTCGAGCCCAAATACATGAACAAAAATGTGTCGGTATATATATACGGACATGATATAGGCTTATATGTACATCTTCAAATATTTTCACATAAAATCGGGTTTGGGAAAAACCGGAGTCGAACCAAATCCATCGGGTTACAGTTAAGAGTTTGATTTTGACTGCAAATTTCGCGTTCTGCAAAAACCCAGACCGAACCGACCCGTTTTGTCATGCCTTCAAACGTCCCCGTTTTTCTTAACAGCTTTTTTATGGGACGAGATTGATTGGGGCCCAAGATTTCTATTCTAATCCTAAAGCAAATAGCAAATAGAAAACTTGTCCACGACTCCACGTAGATTATAAATTAGCAGCAGCAGTGGTTAGGGTTCCCAAAACTCTGCATAGTCTTTTCAACCCTCTCTTCTTCTCCAGATATCTTCTTTTCTGCAAATTACCCACTTTTTGTTTCTTGTCTCATGGCTTACATTCTTCCACTCAAACCCTTTCTCATTCTAGTTTGTCTCTCAGTTCTCCTCCCACAACACTCTGTTTCAACACCATCCAAAGAAACTCTCACTAATCTCAATCATCATCAACTTCATGGGTTGGAAATTGACAAGATCTCCGCTGCTCTATCCGACAAAGGCTACGTAGCCATGTCCATAATCTTACAAAGCACTCTCTCATCGTTACTCTCTTTCGAAAATACCACCACATTCACCGTTTTCTGCCCTCCTGATATGGCTTTCTTCACTCCCAAATACCCACAGCCCCCGCTCACTCTCCTTAAATACCACATAGTTCCGACCAATCTTGACAGAGAATCTCTCGAATCATCTCTTCCGTACGAGTCCAAGATCGATACTCTACTACATGGCCATCCTCTTGTGGTTACCACTTCCCCCTACAGACATCATGCTTCGATCAATGATGTTAAGGTCACAGAGTGGGATATATACAACGATGGGCGTGTGATTGTTCATGGGGTGGAGGACTTCTTTGATCCGGCGTTTCAGACCCTTTTGTATCCTTGGTATGATAGCAACAACAAGAAGAACGGAGACAACAACAAAGTTATTGACACAATGGTTCCAGCGAATTCGGGTTCTGCTACTTCTTGGGTGAAAGACATGGTGATGGACAAGAACTTTGTTATGCTGCTGGCTGTTGTAGCCTTTGCTGGAGCAGTTCTTTCTCTGGGATGCTTTTATAGGAAAAATCGTCGATATAGTGACTATGGTGACATTAGTACTGAAGTTTATTAGGAATAGATATTAGTACAACTTCATAGACTTGTGCCTTCTGTGAGATTGTATAGTTTTTAAAATTCAGTTTTGAAATCAGATGAAGAAGGCCGTATGTGTTGTACGTATTAGTTGATTTCAATGGTATTTGATATATTATGTGAAAGTTTCGTTTGAACGCGTTTCCTTTACCTTAGCACTTGAATTGGATTGTTGTTTGGCCCATCAAATCCTTGTGTCGACTGATATGGTAGAACCCATTAAAATCGATCACCCCATGTTTGTGTATATATCTCTGTTCTTATTTGTAGACTTGGTAACCATAAAGAACGAACCGTTCTTTATTTTTTTATACATAAGGGCTGGAGCGCCTTTGATCAACAGCCCAGGATGCGGCTTTGCTTCCGAACTATAGATTTGACACCAGAAGGAATTGCCTCACTTAGCCTGATTTTATTACAATCAGTAGGCCCAAAAAAAAGAAAGAACTTACTTTCTCTTATAGATTGGTCAATCAGATCATTCCGCGTAGGGACCTAGCCTAGCAGAGAAATTAGTGGGTGACTCGGGGTTCTAAAACTCGCCAGGCACTCCCAGGGCCGGTGGGCGGAGTACTCGGGGCCTAGTCGGGCAATTAGTCGGGATAATCGGTCTAGTTGGCAAGGGTCCTTTTAGCGCCTAGGCGGCAAGTACTCGGCATTATAGACCTTCTTTTAGAACACTCGGGTGACTTTGTAGCTTCCAATCCAAGTTGTAATTTTGCATTCATCGATGTAAAGAACTCTATGTATCCAAGCTACGAATTACCCTGTCATGTCCGTCTATCTTTTTGTGGTTATGGTACTACTCCCTCCGTCCCAATTTGGATGTCCATTTTTGAAACTTGTGCCATTTTTCGATTGTTATATCTTTCAATTTATAATGTTTTTTGTAATTGTGAAGACTTTGTGTTATAAAACTCATCGAAAACGATCTAACAAGATCCATATTGAATATTTTTGGAGATTTATATTGAAAGAAATAAGCGATTGAAATTGGCTCGAGTTTCAAAAATGGACATCCAAATTGGGATGGAGGGAGTATTATAGTTGTTTGTTTCATCCCCATTATGCAATTATTCAGTCTACTCACATTGTGGTGGTTGGATTTGTGGGGTGCATCCGTTCTTGGACATTTTCAATGAGCTTGTAGGTTTGTTGGACTTCTCTTAAATGATCTAGTTTTTTTTTTTTTTTTTTTTTCTCACCTTACATTTCATTACATTACTAGCAACAAATCTCAACCCAACTAGCAAAAGAAAAGCAAATGGAGGCTGATTGCACAATAATTACACATTCGTGATTTTTTTTTTGTAACTAATCAAGTAGGAGATTTTGGTTTCTTATTAGGAATTTTAAGTTTTTATTGGATGATAGGAAGTTTTGAATTTCAAGATTTATTTGAAATATTCAATAAAAAAGAAAAAGAAAACAAGGGATGTTGTTTGTGGCAGAAGGAAGAAGTATTATCCTAAAAACACTTGTTCTTCTTGTGATCCTATATCTATATCATCTGGTAAGATTTCTTGAATATGCTGCTTTAGGAACAGTCACTTGATTTTGAGGAAATGGTTTTTAAGGTTGGCTAGCATTTAGCATCGACCAAAGATCCTTACTTGCTAGGACTTCTCTGTGATTTCGTTTCCAATTCTCAGGTGACTCCTTTTGGGATCCGGGGGGGTGCTGTGCACCCTCGGCCGTCCGATCGTGTTTTGGACGACACAGATGAGTTCAAAAAATTTGATTTAATTTTGATTATTTTTACCAGTAAAAAATAAAAAAACATCCGAGCCATCTAAAACAGGATCGGACGGCTGATGAAGGCGTGGTTTGTATGGAGCAAATTGTGTGACGAAGTGGTTTGGGAGATGTTTGTTTTATGCTAGGGAAATTTGTTTGGTGTGAAATAATTGTGACTCGAAATGAGTAAGAAATAATTGTTACTCGAGTCAAGCCATTGCCGTGTGTGGCAATACATTTTAAGGAAATTGACCCTGTAAATACATCCGGCCGTCTAAAACAAGATCATTAATATAGAAATTGGCCCTGTAAGTAAATGAGAACCGTAACGATAAGTCGAAATTGTGGTCATTATCGTTAACACGGAAGTGTTGGGAAACCATCTGAGGAATGTTTGAAAACAAGTATAACATCTCAGTTTGGCTATGTTCATTTCATTCTTCCTCCTAACATCTATCTAAGCCACTGATTTTGGATGAAGCATCCCAGTCTCAATGGTGGTGTTTCTAATATCTGTATAATTGGTATAATGGCAACAGTAAAACAGGTAAACCCGCATAATATTTCTAAATAAATATAAATGCAAAAGGAAAATGAAAATTCCTCGTTGACCTTTAGGTCTGAATTTAACCTCATCAAGCCCATCAAGGACCCATAACCTGAACCAATCAAAAAAATCGACCTGAAAGGTGGCGATTTTTGTCCGGCGAGTGAAGTCCGGCGGTCGGTTTTGGTCCCGGAATGTAGAAAAATAAAATTTAAGATCGGTCTCGGTTGTTTGAAAATACGATTGGACTGAACTGAACCGAACCAAACCGAAATTATAAACCGATAGCGGACCGAACCGAAATAAAAAACCGAAAAACCAATATTATTAATACTATTTTTAAAAATTTTAATTTTTTATCCTAATATGTCCAATCTGGTCCGTTAATTTTTTATGCTAGGATTGGTCCTACAAAGGCATGTCCCGAACTGAATCGGTCTTGGAAAAAATCACTCTGAACCGACCAAACCGAACCAGTTTTACTCCATAGCAATGCCAACCCTCTAGACTTCTAAATTTCTAATCCCTTTTTGGGTCTATCAAAATCCCTTTCTTGTAAATCACTTCTCTTTGTGAGCGAGTGCAAAATGAATAAGCAAGCAAGAAGAAAGGTGGCGATTCCCAAGGTCACTCCGTCGAAAGTCTCACCGGCGGCGGAATTAATTGCCAACAACGTCGATCTCCTTACAGAAATCCTTTTACGGTTGCCGGCGAAATCCACAATTCGATTCAAAAGAGTGTCTAGGCATTGGCTCTCCCTCCTCTCCGACTCGCAATTCGCCATAACCCACTGCAACCGAAACCCTAGACCCTCGGTATCAGGTTTGTGTTTCTACATCGAAGAAACACTCCACTCCGTCTCCCTTCATGGCCGCTGCCCTAATCTATACGGCCCGATACAGGCTGATATCGGCCGATATTTAAGTGTATCACCGATACCGTTTCATATCCCGATACCGAGATCTAAAACCTTGCTCGGAGGGCAACCTAAAATCCGGATTATACAATCCTGCAACGGCTTGATGTTGTGCAGCTTGTGCTCTTATCGTGATCGTCTAGGTTATTTTTATGATGAACGGCAATACCTTGTGTGTAATCCAACCACAAAGAAGTACACAATACTTCCTAAACTTGATGGATTATCTACTAAGTGCTATGCTTACCTGGCTTTTGATCCTTCAAAATCACCTCACCACTACAAAGTTGTCTTGGTCGATTCTTATCAAATTGTTGTCTATAGTTCACAGAGTTTATGTTGGAAAAAGGTTTTCCTAGACCTAAAATACGAGGTTCGTTGTGGTGGCATCTTTTGGAAAGGAGCAATCCACTGGTTCACGAATGAGATTTTTTTGGAGAGATTTGATGTTGATGCCGAAGAGATAATAGCAATGCCAAATCGTCGATCCTCCAAAATTCTTTCTCTAAGCGATATTAGGTATTTTGGAGAATGTGGTGGCAATTTGATTCTTATTCAATTTCGTTTGCGCTACCCTAGAGGATTTAGAATACTTGAGTTGAAAAGGGATTACAGTGGTTGGGTTGTCAAGTGTCGGGTCAATCTTAGAGCCTTAATATCTGAATTCCCCGAGAGTGAGTTCGGAGGATTTAACGTGCTGTTTGCCATGGAGGGAGAGAGTGAAAGAGAATATGCAATCGTGTTAGCTTTTCCTAGAAGAATTGTTTGCTATAATGTGAAGTACAAGACATGGGATGTGCTACTTAAAGATCCTACATGGCTTGGACCACGTGTATCAGCATCAATTGGATTCCCCATTGTTGAGACCCTATTTCCTGTTTGAACAGAATCCTACATGTTGGAGGCTTGGAGCACGTGCTAAAAAGATGATTATCTTTTAGGAGTAGGTTTTTCTTCAATATATTGCTTTATTATCTTTTGTTATATTTATGAATTCATTGTCTACGTTATCTATTCTTGTGCTAGGAATTCTGTTTTGCTCTTTGTGCTCTTCTGTAGTACTTTTCTTCAGGAGTAATTTGATCTGAATTTTCTTCCTCCATTGCAAGTTTATGCAACAGTTGAAGATTAACAAACTTGGGTTTGTGCTAACATAATTTGATCTGAATTTTCTTATGCTTAGGTTGTCTAGTTTTCCTTCATTGGAGAAAGATAATGGATTAGGACAAATCTTAACTAAGATGCTCATCAGAGTTGTCTCGATGTTGCTTCTAGACTGGAAAGAGATGATAGTGAACCCGTGGCATCATCTCACTATCATCTTGTTTGGTTTCCTTAGAAAATACCTAAAGCTGCGTTTCTGCAGCTTCATTGGAGATCAAATCGGGCTTGTTTAGTATCCAACCTGTGCAAAAGTCAGGTGTCCATCCCTGTCAAAGCCTTACCTTTGATTATCTTTTTTGATCGTTGCAATATTTTAGTTGTATGGTTTGTCTTCATGATGCAAATATTTCATGTGGTGTCATTGCGTGGTGTATGTGTTGCTGGACTCTTGTCTCGGGCTGTCGGCATGTGCCTGCCCTTGGACTTCCTTTGATCAAGTGTTCTTTTAGCATAAAATGTCCGCCCAATTGGTAAAAGAAACGAAACTGAAGTCTGATTGCAGCATAATAATTATTCCGAATGTTGTTTGTGAAAAAAGGGTATGCTGCTTTAGGACTTGGGTGCAGTCACTTGATTTTGAGGCAATGGCTTTTACGTTGGCTAGCTTGTTACATTAGACCCTAAAATCTCTAAGTGATTCCTTTTGTCCCTAGTGTGATCATATTTGCCCCCATTCGATAACAGTTTGTTATTGCGTAAGGATGAGGGCATGGTCCGCATGGAGCCAACAGTGTGAATAAGTGGTTCGGGTGTCTAAACTACGAACCCGCTCGTGAAGGTGGGTGGAGTACTGATTGACCATGATCTGTATTAAGCTGCAGCTCGTTCACGCAGTAGGATCGTCGTGAGCTAAAAAGTTCATCATACTTGCTCAAAAATAGTGGCTGCGGTATTCAACCATACTTGTTTTTAAAGACATGGGTCCTGTAAGGAGAGGAGAATGCTACTACTGGTAAGTCCTAATTGTGTTCATTGTCGTTATTATCAAAATGTTGGAAACTATCTCATGAGGAGTGCTTGAAAATATGTACTATAAGTATAACATTTCAGCCAGACTCTATTCAAGGGCGGAGCCAGAATATTTGATAAGTGGGGTCAAAAATTTGAACTACAAGAAATTCACTTTTTCGATTTGCAAGAAAGACACAATTAGTAGATTAAAATCAAAAGTAGGTATTAGTAACTAAATGTAACTTCGATTTACAACTGACCCCAACGACTTTTCATACGTTGCCCCCTTATTTTTGGGATTTGTGGGAGAAAAAAATGGGGAGTTTCTATTTTGCCCCTTTATTTTACGAAATTTCAAATCTTTTAAATGGGCTGGGGAAAGTAAAGAAGTATAAAGTCGGGTCCAATAAGCAAAGACTTGGTAAAAACTAAACATATCCCTAATGAAATTTGGAAGGTAGTGGGGATCAATTGACCCCATTTGTCTCTTACTCTCTCCGCCGCTGGCTCTATTCATTTCCGAAATCAGTTTCTTACGTTTTTTCTTCCTATTAACATCTAAGCTACTGGATTTTGGATAAAGCATCGCAGTTTCAAAGACGATGCTTGTAATATTTGGAGCAATCCTACCAGCATGTCTCCTACATATTAAGGTTTTGCTCAAAGCTAAGTTACTGCAGTTGGAGACTTAGAAAGTTGGATAATCCATGTAAATGGTTTGGTTTTATATCGGTTTTGTATAATTGCAATGCTAAAACAGGTAAAACAAAATAATATTTCTAAATAAGAATGAACGCAAAAGGACAAAAAGAATATCTTAAGTACAAATCAAAATTGGAACACAACTTTATGGTCGTATCTATATACCTAACTATATATATAGTTGACTAATATATGATTCATTGTATTTGCAACGTGTCAGTGTTTTACTTTTTGATGAATAATGTATCTGCTTGTTCTTGCCGTGTCATATCCGTGTCTCAAATGCGTATAATTCTAAATTTGGTAATTCTAAATTTGTTTAGTGAATCCAAAGATAAAAATGGTTCTGCAGGGTTAGGTACATCCTCCTAGTACTTGCTTGGATAATTAGGCTAGTGTATCTTCTCTTCCCGATGAGAAATTATAAAGCCAAATGAGTCGGTTAGATAGCTGTTCAAATTCGATTTGAAATTTTAAAAAGCTTATAAAATATACATATGATGATCGAGTTTAACTTGTTCATGATACAAGTCATTCTCAAGCGAGTTTAATCGAGTCTTAGAGGAGCTGGAGCCGATCTCGAGTAGCTTGATAAATATGCATCATAACCCAATGAAAGCCCACTTTCCACTATAATCACTTCTACTCTCCTCTGTAACAATGGCTCCGAAAAGATCAACCAGAAGACAAAAGGCAATAAAGAGCGAAGGAACTCCGTCGGAAATCTCACCGGCGGCGGAATTCATCGCCAGCAACGTCGATCTCCTTACAGAAATCTTCCTATGTTTGCCGGCAAAATCCCTAATCCGATTCAAGTGCGTGTCCAAGCTTTGGTTCTCTCTCATCTCCGACTCCCAATTCGCCGTCAACCATTCCACCCGAAACCCTAGGCCTTGAATCTCAGGCTTGTATTTCTACTCCCGCGGCCGACTCATGTCCATCTTGCTTCACGGCTACAAGAATCTCCCACCTCTCTCCTTCCACGATGGCGTTGAAGGTAATGTCAATAAACCCAGAATTCTAAACTCCTGCAATGGCTGATTGTTGTGCAAGACTGGATTTGCACGCGAACGGATATATATTGTTTGTAATTTGACCACGCAGAAGTACAAAGTACTTCCTAAACCTAGTGGACTTTCATCCCGATCAGCTCTTCATCGCGGTGTTTACTTGGCTTTTGATCCGTCAAAATCACCTCACTACAAAGTTGTCGTGGGTAGTCACTACAATCGTAGTAAGTTGGAACCTTGGTCTTTTGAAATTGATATGTTCAATTCGGAGTTGGGGAATTGGAAAAAGATTCTTCCGCCGGATACATGTTCTGGTCGTGGTTTCTTTTGGAAAGGAGCGATTCATTGGTTAAGTAAAAGTCATAGGAATGTCCTTCTTGAGATTCGATATTGATGCAGAGGAGATAATTGCATTGCCACTCCCTCCATTTCCAAGAATTCTTTCTAAAAGTAGTATCAAGTATTTTGGAGAATGTGGTGGTCGTTTGATACTTATCCAGACTAGTTCAGACTCTGCTATGGGATTTGCATTCCTAGAGTTGGAAAGGGACACTAGCCGTCGGATGGAGAAGTACTAGGTCGATCGTAGAACAATATTATCTGCATTTCCTAAGATGGAAAACCTCTTTGAGTTTTATGTGTTGTGTGCTGTGAAGGATGAGGAAAAAGAAGATTACGTACTAGTGTTGGCCATTCCAGAAAAAGTGATTTCTTATTATCTGAAGTGCAACAAATTGAACGTACTTCGTGATCTCGAACCAGGTGAATTAATCGATGAAGGAGTTAACAGTTGTGCTTATCCCTTTCTTGAAATTCTCTCTCCTGTTTGAACAAATCCTACATCTAGGACCAGATGGGCTTTTTGTAGAACTTTTCAACTAATCAACTTGCTATAAGTTGAAAAGTTAAACATTTATCTAGCAAATTGGTGTATGAAGCATGTGTAACGTTATGCTTGGGGCTTTCGATTGTGTTTGTCGTCTATTTCTTTCTCTATGTTCCTTCATAAACATGATTCGAAACGATTAAGAAGACAGTAAATCCATTTTAACTAGTACTTTTTCAACTGCTCTCTAAATCAGAATTTAAATCTCTAAATTAGAAGGAGTACAAGAAATAGACGGTCCGGATCATACCATCATCTGTTTCTACTTTCCACCATCGTGATGAAATATGTAGCAAAACAATTAAGAAACTACGATCAAAACCAGAAATCCTCCCATTAGCACCGTCACATTCAAGAGTAACAACTCTTTCAATCCAAATGTCAAACACTTTAGGTCCTCTGTAAATTCCCCATTTTTTTGACATCTCTAACTTTCACCAAAACTACAAAGACTTGAGATTTGATGGGAAAAAGTGCAAAATATGAGCCCCAATCATTTCAACTAAATGGTATCGAATTGAGGAAGAACTAATCACTTTGTTCACTTCACATTTCCAAAAAGATTTCCAAAAAGATTATTTTCTCATCTCTTATCTCTCAAATCAGTAATCATATTTCTCTCTCTACTCATATCTTTTTATCCAATCATTATTCTCATTTCTCTCTCTATCTCTCTCCAATTATCACACATCTCTCTAATTATTACTTTTTTCAAAAACTCATCCAAACACTATCTCAAAAATATTTCTCCAAATATTCTTCTCAAAACTCTTAACCAAACACAGCGAATGTGTTTGGTTGATAATTTTGAGAAGAATATTTTGAGAAATATTTTTGAGATAGTGTTTGGATGAATTTTTGGAAAAAGTAATAATTAGAGAGAGGTGTAATAATTGGAGAGAGATAGAGAGAGAAATGAGAACAATGATTGGAAAGAGGGGTATGAGTAGAAAGAGAAATGTGATTAATGATTGGAGAGATGAGAGATGGGGAAAGAATATTTTTGGCAATTTTTTTAGAAATGTGAAGCGAACAAAGTACACTTTGTTCGCTTCACATTTCTAAAAAAAAAATTCTGTAGACATCCCAATTTTGAACCCGAGATACGCTCGAGCATCCCCGATGATGAAACGGACCGATTACCTGGAACTTGTAAGAATGATTTGAATTTGATCAAAATCAACCAAACACCACCTAAACAATCAAAATGTTCCAAACCAACCCAAGCACTGTTGAACCAAGCCAAGCCAGCAAATTGTCATCCATAGCCTTGAGCGCTCAAACCCATGGCATTGAGCGCTCAAACCCCTGAGAAGCACCTTGAGAGCTCAAGCCCATGGCTTTGAGCGCTCAACTCTGATCCAGTCAGCAACTTGCAGAGTATCTCATCATGAGATTTCCTGCATGGGAGCGTCTGGGGATGATCTTATACGATCCTTATACGTACAATGTACTCCACTAACTCCAAAAATACACCAAAAATACTCCTAAATACATAAACCCACTCTTTCTCTCTCTTCTTTTCCCTCCCACTCACTCTATAAAAACCATCTAACACCCCTGGTTTTGAAGGACGAAATTCTCACATTCCTCTCCTCCTGATTCCACCAGAAAACCAATCTTCTTCCTCTCTCTCTACAAAACCACTTTTCCACCATCAAAACCACTTACAAAACCACTCATCAAACCCAGAAATTCGGTTCTTGATCATCAATCAACCACCTACATTGTTCAATTCGTCTAGAGTATAAGCCAAAAACATCCACAATCATCATCCCAAAGCCCAGAATCAAGTTCAAATCACAAACATTTTCCAAAAGGTAGTAAAACGTGTGATGTATTCGCTGTTTTGGCCCATCTGAGGAAGACCAGTGAGTTCAAGCAAGTTCTCTATACTTGCATTGAACTCACAAAGGTCTGAAAGTTGTTCAAAAATATTTTTCAAATCTGCAGTTACAACAGGGTTTGAGCGCTCAAGCCTCTGGCCTTGAGCGCTCAAGCCCAGTTCTGAACAAGTTTCTGTTTTGCTAATTTCTGAGCTTTCTTTTGGTTTTGATCATTATTTAAGAGTTAATTGCGTTCATATAACTCTAAAAACAGCTTATTTCTACACCAAAACTACATGCATGAATGTAAATTACCCCTTTATGATGATCAAACATCAAAATCTTCAAATTTCTTATATTTGACTGCAAAGCAGTGGCTGTCTAACCTCTTGAAACTTTATTCTATGCCTTTTGTGATCCTGAGGAGGTATTGAAATCTGTTTGAAGGTCAAAAATTAGAAAGCCATGTTATGGCTTGAGCGCTCAAGGTCAAATCTTTGAGCGCTCAAACTGTTCTTGGCTTAATTGCAATTTTCCAGTAGTTCTGACGATGGATTATGGTTTAATTCCTTGTTGGTGTGTATGAGTTGTCAGTACAGCGTTCGTGATCTGAATCCCTCTCTCTCTTTCAAAATTGGTTTGAGCGCTCAATCCATGAGCCTTGAGCGCTCAAACTGGTTCGAAAGCAAGTATGTTTTTAACATCTTCTGGTGATTTCTGAAGCGAGGTGATACTTGTGTGATGTTTCTGTAGTGGTTCAAAGTCTTAAAATATCATCAAACATGAAAAACCAGCAAGGAAGATGTGCGGGGGGAATGAGGGTTGAGCGCTCAAGTCATCACCCTTGAGCGCTCAATCCCCATTCTGGGATCCAGATTGCAAACAGTGTGATAAACCCCATGCTCATAATTCCTTGGGATTGATTGTACAGTTTCTGTTGTAGTTTATTTCTGTGGACATTGGTAGTAATTGTTGTTATTATTATCATCATCCATGTAGACCAAGCGCACAAGCATTCACCGTAAATTCGTATCCCTTGTATATTTTGTTGTTATGTGATTCCCATCCCCAATTCCCCATTTATGTGAATAAATTAAATTTCAAACATTTTTAAAATCCCACAAAATATCGAGTAGACCGGTTCATGGACCGGGCGAGAGGGGTGCCGTAAAACCCTTCCCCTCTCGTAACCAAACCCCCGAATTCGAGAAATCTTTGGTTCCGCCATGATCAGTGAAATCTTTTTCAATGGGCAACGAGTCATATTTTTTATCGGTTTCTCGGGTTCGGACCTCAAATCCGGGTGGCGACTCAAACAATCACAATCTTTTTCGCGCGATCTCGGTGGGCCGTCCACAATTTCATCATATCAAGGAAAGATACTCTTGAGCTTTGGATTTGGCAACATTGATTCGATCAGTAATCCTATGGTCCTCGTCAATCGTTTGGTAATGTGCACGGTGGGTAACGGCAGAGGACAAAGATAGAAAGGGAAACAAGGGTAATCACTTCATTACAAAGATGGATAGTTTCGTCATTATGGTAGTATAATTACACATTTTACAAATATAGCTTTTTTATTTGGGACTCGGAATGCATTATGTAAGACAAAGGATGAAAAATGAAAAATCTATCACCTTGCTCGGAAACGTTTTGGAAAAGTATTTTTGGAGTTGAAAGGTAAAAGTCAGACGTTACCTTGCTTGAATGAGTTTTTGAAACCCAGTTTCCACCTTTTGGAACGGTGGGGCCACTGTCCCTTCTTACAGTACCACTGTCCATTTTTACAGTAAAGTCTCTGTCCTTTTTTATAGTAAAGCAGCGACTTTGCCAGGTGTACAGCTGAGATTTTTAAAGAGCTAATTTATTTAACACGTGTCATGCTATTGGTCATGACAGTGGACCAGTCAAAAAGTCTTGCAACTAGAAATCACCAGTGGTCCCACCATTCGAAAAGGTGACTGAGACTTTTAAAACTCTTCTCAAAACTCTTCTCAAAAAATTCTTCTCAAAACTCTCAACCAAACACAGCGTATGTGATTTGTTGGATATTGTTTTTCTTTATTTATATACATTTTTTCTTTCTTTTTTGAGGTTTAGAAGCCCCAACAGTAAATAGAGATCTTGCATCAATCATACCGCATATTAAAGAAATGATGTTTTGTAGGGCCTCGATGGCCACTCTAACCAACCAGTCATAAGTGTGGATAGCGATTTAGGGGTATGAAAATCAATTACCTTAGTTAATTCCATTATCTTTGGCTGACTTTCTCTTCAGTCTTCATTGGTAATAAATAAATAGAAACTAATGTATTGGGCCTCTTGGAGGCCCTTGTTAGTTGTGATAATGAGCTTGTCCTCTCTTTCCATATGATAAATCACAATTCTAGAATGGAGCTCGAATGAGATAACTCTGCCATCATTCGGTGAGATATATCTGATCCTTTTAACCTACTGCGATCTACTCTCTTTGTTCCAAAATTTTAATCCATGTTTTCTTTCTTGACTAGTTGACTGTTCCAAGAAATTTGTCTGGTTTAACAAGTTAGAGAGAGAATTGTTAAATTTTAAGCTTTGCCCTTCTTCCTATAATAATCAAACAGATGGAATACAAGTTATACATATGGAGGAATTGGAGGTGGTTTTGAATTTTTTATAATGACAAATGCTTCGAGTTTTTTTTTTGTCAGATGATAAAATGTTAGTGTGAGGATGTCTAGACAATGGTTAAACTGGCTCCAAATTGAATTGCTAATTCTCCTCCTTTAATTAGTTTGTTAAATTCAGATGTATCCTCTTATGTTTTGTAGCCTTGGGGAAGTTTTGATTGAATGATTAGCATTCCAAAAAAAAAAAAAAAAAATTCTCAAAAAATCTCCAAAGGGGAAGAAAAAAAAAAACTCAATCCGGAGCCCTGGAGTGGGTAAAAACATTGTAATCGGCGACCCTGTAGTGTACATCCCGACAATTAAAAAATGTACAAAAATACATCACTTTCGGGCTGTCCATATGGATTGGAAGAAAATACATCGACTCCAAACGAACAATAAATGAGAAAGTTCACATATGGATTGAAAAAAACTCCAAAAACGGAATTAAACCAATTAAAAACAACATAGGAAACAATAAAACAAAAAAGCTCCCTGTTGGCACCACACCCGCCTTACACACGGCCGCCATGCAAATCACACAGATGCACCTTCAAGTGAACACCTGGCCACCATGCAAATCACGCAGACTCATCTTTAAATGAAATCACACAGGGGCAGAGACAAAGATTTGTCAATCACAACTCCGGCGAACCGATCACGCCCTGAACCAACTCCGGAGACCACCATCTCCGATCTACCAGAAGCCAAGTTAACCCAGATCCTCATCACAATCCCTGAAGCAAACCCCCGTCGTCTAAAGGCATCATCGCCGAGACCAAACGAGAGTTTTGATGACGAAGATCTGTCAGAGCCCAGATCTGGGTTCACCCAACTGAACAAAGGAGAGAGTTTTGACGTCGAAGATCTGTTAGAGCCCAGATCTTGCTTCACCCAAATGAACAAAAGAGAGATGTGGAAAAGATGAATCGATGAGCAGCAGGTGACTGAGGCGAGGAGGGGAGAAGGAAGAGAGGAGAGAAGAACACGACTAGGGGCACGTCTTCCCCTTTTGCCGGGTGAGGAAACCCTGGGGGGGAAGTGGAAGAGGAAAGGAGGCGCTGAAGTTTTTTTTTAGAGAGAGAGGCTCTTGTTTTTAACCATATGGCGTCAGTTAGCTAGGCATACTCGACCGGATCCCCGCTCGGCTACAAGTTAGTTCTCACTCTCTCCCTCTCTTTGTTTGATTAACTCTATCAGTTAATAGTTGGTAATCAACAAACATGACCACGAAAACTTCCAGAAAAAGAAGAAAGATGATTAGCAGTAGTAGATCATCGAAACACATGGTACAGGCTGCAGAAGTAATATCCAACAACGTCGATATCTTAGCAGAGATCCTTGTACGTGTTCCAGCAAAATCCCTCCTCTGTTTCCGTTGTGTGTCCAAGAACTGGCTCTCTCTCATCTCTGACACCCATTTCGTTCGCAATCACGCTCGAGTAAATCATTGGCCCCCAGTCTATGGCTTTTATTTTGACCGTCGGCATTATAAGCAACAAAAGACTATCTCACTTCAAGGCCACGCCACTCTTCCCACACTTGCTTTCCTACGAAGTAAAGAAAAGACAGTTTACCCTAGGCCTAGAGTTGTACAGTCTTGCAATGGCTTAATTTTGTGCAAGGAATTTCACCGCCCTATTGACCGTTTCATTGTTTGTAATCCGACAACCCAAAAATACATGGTATTACCCAAAGCACTTGTGGTGGGGAAAGCACCATTGGTTATCGTGCGCGGCGGTTTCTTGGCTTTTGATCCTTCAAAATCACCTCACTATAAAGTTCTAGTCGCTGAATATTATGAGGGATCCTTCAATGTCTTCTCTTCCGAGAGTTCATCATGGAAAGAGGTTAATATCATTCGACCACCAGAATTAAGAAACAGGTCGAACCATTTTTTGGGGGGGATCTTCTGTAGTGGATCGATTCATTGGTTAAGTAATGAGATATTTCTTAGATTTGACTTTGAGGCAGAGCAGCTGATATGGATGCCTCATCCCCTTAGACCTAAAATTCTTGCTGTAGACAATATTAGGTATTTTGGAGAATGTTGTGGCCACCTGATTCTCATTCAGTCTCGTTTGCCCGATGCTATGGGCTTTAGGATCCTTGAAATGGAGAGGGACTACAGTGGTTGGACTGTGAAGTACCGCGTCAATCTTGGACGTTTAACATCTGCATTCCCTCAGATAACATGCATAAAGAGCGATTATAAATTTCATATCTTATCTGTCATAAAGGGAAAAATCAAAAAGTATTTCACACTTGTTTTGGCTGTTGCTGGCACTGTTATATCCTATGATTTGGCATGCAAGACATGGACGGTGCTTGATTTCCCCGGGCGATTTCCATTTGACTATAGTGGTTGTTTTGAGAAGACCTATCAATTCGTTGAAAGCCTAGCTCCTATTTGAGAACCCTCCCTTGAGAGTAAGTCCCACATCGGCTACTTGCCAAATGTTGGACTTAATATAAAGAAAACACTCACCGGCTACTGTGAACTTGAGGTTAACCTTTTGAGCCACGTGGAGGTCAGCTGGAGCAGGTCGTTACAGCAGAGGTTGCATTTGATTAACTTTTTTTATGAGACTCTGTTTGTTTATCTGGTCACCTATTTATCAGCAATTTCCTTGATACTGTTAAAGACATTGCTTTCATTTTGTTGTTCAAATGCAGTATTATAGTAGCTCTCATAAAACATTCAGATATGCTGCAGTTAGAGCTTTAGGTATCGTTGTAATAAATCTATCATTCTCTTGTTTGTCTTAAAATCAGCTTTCATTCATTGTTATGTGGTTACAATCTGTGCTTCCCTGAGATAACCATCTTAAAGAACAGTGATTGATTTTTGCTTGCTATCTGTTTTAAAGGAAAAACCAAAAAGTATTTCACACCCTTTTGACTTCGGCTGGCGAACTTATTTCATGTGAATTGAATCGCAAGACTTTAAATGTGCTTCGTTATTTACTTCATTGACAACATATTCCATAAGCCATTTATAGACAATTGCCTTCTTCGTGTTGATACATTGATTTGATTGATCTCCGCGAGTTGTTTTTTTCTTAAACGTTCAGATATATTACACTTATAGCTTTTGCCATAATATATAGAACATTATCATCTTCTATGTCTAACAGAGTGCTTACATTAATAACTATGGGATTGGGATCTATGATCGATATACTATCCGTCGTTCACTTCTCCAACCCATTGAACTAATGCAACTCATGTCCTACAACTTAAATGACATGGCCGATGCGAAATTAGCTTCTCTGTTCCATATGGAATGGAGTTCCTGAATTAAGTTTACATATTCTATTGCCTAACTTGTCATGTTCTTCTTAATGATTTATCTTGCATAGATGAGGGGATGTCAAACTCGCATTGACAAATTATCCACACCTCAACAAGAGTGTTTGTTCTCTGTCCCAAGCTATCTAACTTTTTATCCCAAAGATGAAAACACATTTTCCAACAATTAAAAACCACAACTACATGGTGTAATGCTTCATCTTTCAATAGAAGGCTTTAATAGAGAGAGATTATGATTCACAACGAATTTTGCTGTGGTCTTCTCGAAAAGAAAAGAAAAGAAAAGAAACATATGGATGGATTTGTTGTGAAAACATATGCTTTTTAAAACCTTAGAATGAGGGTTTAGATTGGGCGGTCACAATTTGAAGCTGTGCTTGTATCACAAATTGCAGGAGGAAAAGGGAAAATTTATTTGAAAAAACATTCTCAAACGCACCCCTTCTCTCTCTTTTACTTTTGAAAATCAGAGAAATCGTATGGTAATTTCTTTTGATAACTCAGAGTGTATGGGTCAACTTGCACGTACGCATGCATCTAAACAAATACAGTATCAAATTACGATGACTTGATTTCTTTGCAATGGAATCAAACCAAGGATTAGGAAGCATTGAGTATTTCTTTGCATCCAGATTACATGCAGCGTGCAGCGATTCATTGACATTGTGAATTTCAAATTTCAACTAACACTAAGCCATTTTTAGGTGCTCTTGAGGCACACAATGGCCCTAGGACCACTTAATAATTAATTGAGAAAAGTTATGCGGAAAGAAACATTGATCTAGGCACCCCTTTCTCTCCTTCAAGCCTTGACAAGACGAATGGGATAAAAAATAGTACTTTTCTTAGAATTTCAACTTAAAAATTAGTACTTCTCTTAGTACTTCTCTCCTTCAAGCCTTGAGTCGCTTCAACTTTAAGTCACTTTTAAAGCTTGTTATTCAGTTGATCAACTTAAAAATTCACAAAACATTAGAACTTTGTTAAATGCCATTTGGCTAAAATTTGGGCAAAAGTCAAGAGAAATTTAGTAATGCCCCCCAAAATAAACTAAAAGTACTTTTAACTTGCTTTGTTTCTTTAATTTGCTTAAAACAAAGCCATAAGAAATCAGCTTTGGTGTTGCACCATGAATTTGCGCATGAAGGTGGGTCGAGTAACCATGATCTGCATCAAGCTGGGATCGTTACCGTCGCTGAATTGTCGTAAGCTAAAAAATCCGTCATACTTGCTCAAAATCATCACTGCAGTACATACTTAGCCATACTTGTTCTTAAGGATATTGGTCCTATAAGAAGAGAAAAATGCTAACGGTAAGTCCAAATTGTGGTTATTATCGTTAATATGGAAGGGTTGGAAGCCATTAGCCATCTAAGAATAAATGGGAAAGGTAAAAGAATATTTTCCCCCAATTCTAGGTAATCTATATATACTACCATATAGTATTGCAATATCTCTGAGAAAGTTGAATAAGTCATGTAGACGGTTCGGTATCTTAAATATGATGCTTTATTAGGACTTAGGAACAGTCACTTGATTTTGAGGCAATGGTTTTTACGTTGGCTAGCTTTTTACATCTACCGAAGACCCTAACTTGCTACGGCTTGGCTGATCTGTGATTTCACTTCCCATATTAGGTGATTCCTTTTGCTCCTACTGCGATCTTATTTGCCCCATTTCAATCACAATTTGTTATGGCGTAACGATGAGGGCATGGTCGGCATGAAGCCAATAGTGTGAATAAGAGGTAAGGGAGATGTCCGTTATGTGCTAGGGAAACAAGTTCGGTGTGAAATGATTGCGACTCAATTCAAGCAATTGCCAAATTTAGCCACAAACAACAAAAGCAAAATACCAATTAAAGTCGCCAAGAAATCAGCTCGACCGGTGTGTCTCCTATATATAGTACAAGTTTAATAAACTTCGCCACGGCAATATATCTGAGAAAGTTGGATAATCGATATAAATGAATGGTTCGGTTTTATATCGGTTTTGAATTCTATTTTCCGAAACGATCACTAATTTTAATAATTGAAATCAAATCATTGTGCACTGAACCAGTTCAGTGTGACCAATTTATGCTTCAAAATGCAAAACTAATATAAAAATTCCAATTTTTTTTACATTTTATATCATCGAAAAATAGACTCCAGTGAGTATAATTGCAATAGTAAAACAGGTAAAACAAATTAATATTTCCAAAAAAGAATGAACGCAAAAGGAAAAAGAATATTTCTCCTCAGTCCTCCACCTCTAGGTAGTTATCAAGTGCAATATGAAGAGAGTCAATCTACATATGTACTACTCCTAGATCTTATAAAAATATAATGGTTAATCATATCTTCACTAAAATTACAATTAAAATGTGTAAAGAAATTAAAAGGGTGCGTTTAGGATTCTTTGAATCTTGTGTCCGTCTAGATTTTTCATTTATTTTATGTACTATCAAAATTTGGAACACAACTTTACATAGTTAACTAATACATGATTCACATATCCGTAATCCGTAATACGTATTGTCTTATTTTTTGATGAATATCCAAATTTGGAACAAAATCTTACACAATGGATCTGTAATCCGTAATATGCCAATATCATACTTTTTGATGAATGATGTATATGCTTATCCTTGTCGTGTCATATTCGTGTCTCAAATGGGTGTATGTGCTTATTACTTTGGTAATTCTAGACTGACCTTGGTAATTCTAGATTTGTTTGGTGAATCCAAATATGGGTCTCTAAAATAGTTCTACAGGGTTAGGTATATCTTCTTAGTGTGCTCGGCTAAGGGCATCCACAGTGGATTTCCTAAGAATTGCTCCTAAGTTGTATCCTAAGGTATCCACAGAAGCATAATTGAAGTCCACTTTTCACTCTTAAAGCTTGCTAAATTTAGAGAGGATGTGTACGATGAGCTAGCAAGAGCATTCTCTATTTTGTTGCAAAAAAAAATTCAAAAAGTGTAGAATCCATACATTGATATAATTCAAACGGCTACAATATTCCAAAAGTCCACATAAGCATAATTGGGGTCTACTTTTCACTCCTAGAGCTTGCTAAATTTAGAGAGGATGTGTACACTCAATGAACTAGCAAGAACATTCTCTATTTTGTGGGGAAAAAAAAACGCAAAAAGTGTGAAACCCATACATTGATATAATTCAAACGGCTACAATATTCCAAAATTCCTAATTTTTTGCATATCCCACCGTCTCTTTTTTTCCTTTTTTCCTACTAGTATGGGTATATGTATACGGCCTTTGTATACTAATACATAGAACTTATTTGTTTGTATTAAATTCATGTATTTCTTCTCCAAACAATCAAAAAAGGGAAAAAAAAAATTGCAATAGAAACATTGAACCAATAAACCAATAAAATCCTTTACCTTTGAAAATTTTGTATTAAAAAAATATTTAAAGACTTTCGGTGCCACTTAAAGTTAGCTATAAGACTACCTAGATTTAACTAATGTGGTAGAAGCCTAATTTAAGAGCCACCCTTAGGATCTTGCATGAGGAGCACAATGGAGACAATAATTGAGCACATGGCTAAGTAAATGTTAGAGCAAATCCAATGCAAAATGCAAAATGGCTATAGCCATTGCTATATTTTGGCACCAAAAAGTGATTTTTAGTTTCAAAATAGAACACAGTCTCCAGTGGTTGGTTCTAAAATAGAACTAAACAGTTTCAAATTTAACTAACTTTTCCTACACCTCACTTTTTACTACTTTTTTTAATCCCAATTCAACTTTCTGCGTTATTGTCAACCCTCGTTGTGATCTAATTTTTTAACCCCGTTTCCAACTAATTTGCCATAATCAGTGGACTAATTTTTTGATGGAAGGTGGTGGAAGAAAAAAAAAAAGAGAATGGAATGGATTATTTGCGAAAGGTTTACTGATAATTATAGGAATAAGAAAAAAATAGCTGTTGCAAAATTTTATAGCCTTTGGTAAATTAAAGAATGGATTATTGGACATTGGGAGAATAAAAAATGTCCAATGGTATTCCTAAAAAATGCCCGTAGAGAAATCAATTCTAGAATCATCTCTTTGTCTTCCTCCCTTCTCTCTGTGGCCTCCCATCTGCGTAACCTCTCTCTCCTCCACCACTTTCTTCCACCTCTCTCTCTCTCCGATCATCCCCCCCACCCCCCTTCTTCTCAAACCGGACCAAACCCCATATGTATCGAACCCCTCTTCTGAACCGATCGGCAAAGCCCTCTCCTGAACCATATCTAAGTCGCCACTGCCATTCACCTCAGTGCGGCTCTCTCTGTACGTAGGTTTCACCATTTTGCTCGGTTTCTGCGTAGAACCAACGATTTGGGGTTCGCTGGATTGAAATCGGAGATGTTCACGATGAGCTCATAGTCCGGCAAGTAAGGGTGGTTTACTGCGGTTCAAATCTGGTCAGATTCCGGCCACATCAGCATATTCCGGCTAATTTCAGGCATGATTTAGGTACACTCTGGTTGAAAAACTAAAATGGCAGTTGGGATTTTGGTGATGTGGCAAGGATGGCTATAGCCATCCTTGGTTCTATATTTGGCACCAAGTATAGAACTGATGCATTATCCATCTGATTTTAGCAATGCACTGGATTGATCAATTGCAAATTTTGGTTCTATTATAGCTATAGAACTGCTTATACAACCTGCATTCGATTTGCTCTTAGGAGCCTCACTTCAGAGCCATTTCACAGTCACTTAAGAGCCATTTCGAAAGCTAATGCGCTAATGGGAAATTATAACGATCCAAGCCGCTTTCCCTTGTAGTGCAATCACTTCTTTCAATCCCCTGTGCAACAATGGCCACGAAAAGATCAACCAAAAGACGAAAGGCAATTACCAGAGCAGGAAATCCATCGGAAATCTCACCGGAGGCGGAATTAATCGCCAGCAACGTCGATCTTCTTACGGAAATCTTCCTATGTTTGCCGGCGAAATCCCTAATCAGATTCAAGTGCGTGTCCAAGCATTGGCTCTCTCTCATCTCCGACTCCCAATTCGCCACCAACCATTCCACCCGAAACCCTAGGCCTTCAATCTCAGGCTTGTATTTCTACTCTGGCGGACTCAAGTCCGTCTCACTCTACGGCCACAGGAATCTCCCGTCCCTCTCCTTCCTCGATGGCATTGAAGGTAATGTCTATGAACTCAGAATTCTAAACTCCTGCAATGGTTTACTGTTGTGCAAGACTGGATTTGAATGCGAGCCGATATACATTGTTTGTAATTCGACCACGCAGAAGTACAAAGTAGTTAAACCTAGTGGACTTTCATCTCGATCAGCTCTTCATCGTGGTGCTTACTTGGCTTTTGATCCGTCAAAATCACCTCACTACAAAGTAGTTGTGGGTAGTCACTACAATCGTAGTAAGTTGGAACCTTGGTCTTTCGAAATTGATATGTTTGATTCTGAAACGGGGAATTGGAAAAAGATTCTTCCGCTGGATACATGTTCTGGTCGTGGTGTCTTTTTGGAAGGAGCAATTCATTGGTTAAGTAAAAGTCATAGGAATGTCCTCTTGAGATTCAACATTGATGCAGAAGAGATGACTGCATTGCCACTCTCTCCATTTCCAAGAATTCTTTCTAAAAGTAGTATAAAGTATTTTGGAGAATGTGGTGGCCGTTTGATACTTATCCAGACTAGTTCAAACTCTGCCATGGGATTTCCATTCCTAGAGTTGGAAAGTGACACTGGCCAGATTATGAAGTACTGGGTCGATCGTAGAACAATATTATCTGCATTTCCTAAGATGGAAAACCTATTTGAGTTTTATGTGCTGTGTGTTGTGAAGGACGAGAAAAAAGAAGATTACGCGCTAGTGTTGGCCATTCCAGGAAAATTGATTTCTTATTGTCTGAAGTGCCATGAATCGAATGTGCTTTGCAATCTCGAACCAAATGAATTAATCATTGAAGGAGTGAACGGTTGTGCTTTTCCCTTCCTTGAAACTCTATCTCCTGTTTGAACAGATTCTACATGTAGGACCAGATGGGCTTTTTGTAGAACTTCTCAACTATTGAACTTCCTATAGTTGAAAAGTTATCTTTTATATCCCACATAATCTATATTGTCTAACATTATGCTTGGGGCTTTCGATTGTTTTTTTAATCTAGTTCTTTCTTTATGTTCCTTCATAAACATGATTCGAAATGAAGAAGACGACAATAAACAATGTAAGAAGAACTTGAAGTATAGAGTGTCAAAAATTGAAACACGCCAATGAATCTCTCCTGTTCGTAATCTAATTGATCGTGAGATAGTTGGCTATCTTTCTTCAGTCCCTGTTTTTGTAACCAGGTGCGACAAATTAGCTAGTACATCCATGTTATCACCTTACCATATGTGATCACTGATTCAACCTTCTAACACATTAACTCAAGTATATATCATTTGTCTGATCACAAGAGAGGATGCACAAAACCTATTAATATTACGGCCGTGAATTGTGACGTCCTTGTCATGCTGTAGTTAAGTAAAATGGTTTTAATGCTCAACTAAGGAGTAGGATGTTTTGCGAATGGATTGAAAGAGATGTCATTGTTTTCTTGGTTCATGAAAAAATGTTGCCGAGTCACACTAATTATTTTGTCATTGGATCAAAGGTTAGAGTCATAGCATCTCTTAGCGCGGCTGAAGTGAAAACAATGCTATAACTGAGGTTCTTCACCAGGATTTGGCTTGTCATCTTTTGTTTGTTTCTGGGAAAGTATCCCTTGTAGCTTGTACTATTACTTTATCTTTCAAGTAGTGTTGGTCCTGGTGAACCTTCAAAAGGGAATTGATCTTTCACTCTCTTTTTAGTCAGATGAACTCTCTTTTTGTTTCATTAATGTGTATGAAGGATTGTTCCATATATTTATATCGATGAGGACGAAAAATTTAGTGCTTTAGGGTAAAAAACGGGGTGCTAAAATCAATTTCCACTCTAAAATTGTCAATTTTGTTCTATTTGGTTGCTGAATTAATGGCAGAGAGAACTCAAAATCATCATATTAGACTATTAGTAAACGCTATACTCAAGCAGTGAGTACTCTTGTTACTTGTATAAGAAAGTGAAAGCTGACAGTATGGAAACCTAAGTAGACATGAAATTTCTAGCAAATAAAGAGTCAGGGATCCATGACCGACTGTACTTCACGGGCATGATAACTTAGTTTTTATCCTTTTCTCTCTTAACATTTGAGAAGATCAGCCATTATTTTGTTCTTTTCTTTCTTTCTTTCTTTTTTTTTTTTTTTTTCTTTTTCGAAAAGAACATAAAAGTGGATTAAATCACAAAGCAATGAACTAGAATTTGTTCACCGTTTCTATATATTGATGATCTAGTCATGAAATAGAGAAGTGAGGTGAGGCTGGAAATGTGTTCATGTTTCTTAGCCGGAAGCTATCATGGTTACAATTTAGAATGGTAGTGAATATCAAAAAAAAAAAAAGAATATCTAGTTTTGTTCTTGGAAGAGGGGATGAATAACCCCTTCAATTGGCAGCTATCCGTGGCTAGGGAGGTCTCCCTCTAGGATTCCTTCCCTTCTAATTCTTTTGTCAAACTGTTCAGTAGTTCTTCCTTTACTTTGTTTTTACTGATTTCCTAAACTAGCTGTGGTTTGGTTAGTTTTGTTGGTTGTGCCTAGTTGCAAGGTTTGAATTCGTTATCTTGTTGCTGTTCTTGGTGTTCTATTTTTTCCCCATAAGAAAAGATGCAGGGCAATGACTTTGGGGCACTATTGAATGGCTTTGTAATAGAAAGTGCTCGGCATTCACCTATTCAAGGGCATATAGGGGTGGGTGTGTGTGTGTGTGTGAGAGAGAGAGAGAGTGTAAGGCAAGAAGAGTAATATGGTGGAATGATCAATTCCCAAAAGGAAGCAAAATTTGGCTCGAATAAAGTCTCGTATAAATTGGTTCAACGCGAGAACAATGGCATTCAGAATTCAAATCTCACACGAAACATTTCTTGACGCCTTTGATTGTCAAGTTATGCTCTCATATTAGCTCTTCCAGGCAAAATTATTTCGTACAATCTGCAATTGATGACATTGGATTTGCTTGATGTGTTGCCAAGTGCATCGATTTGCAATAAAATTCCTTATGGAACTGCTTATCCGTATATGGAAAAAAGCCTATTCACTGTTTGAGCAATGCCATAGTATGAAGTACATGTTTTCTGGAGCTAGTGTTTTATCCATTGTTCTTGTTTAATCGATCCTTGACCTCTTAATGAATTCACTTCTTGAGACATTGAATATTTTTCTCTCTGATTGTTATATTCTTTAGTCGTCATATAGTTAGAACCCAGGTTGCTATTTCGAATTCTGATACTCCATGTAACAGCCATGCACTTTACCTTGTTCTTTTTGCAACCGATGGATGTCCCTAAGTCAACACTCCCAAAACGTCACTCTCCTCAAGTAGATTTGGTGCGCTTTCTGTATCACTGTGTGTTGTAGGACACAACGAATTTACGTGGTTTCCATCCATAGTAAGATATGGATGGGCTTTCTGTTCTGACCTAGAAGTGAAGAGGACACTCTTGGGCCATAAATTTGCAGTTGGGAACTTGGGACCAACAAACCAGTGGCAGAATATAAATGATTAGATTACGCCATTACGGTAATAAAGGAATGGCAATCTCATCCAAGCTGATGGATGCCCGAATTTGGGGAGATTATTATCTGATTATTTAACTGCATGTTCGGTTTTCATTTGTAATTTGAAAAAACCAACAGATTTCGGCAAGTTTTGATCTTCTGCAATGTCTACATTAAAACTCAAGCCCGAATACATGAACAAAAATGCGTTGGTATATATATACGGACATGATATAGGCTTATATGTACATCTTCAAATATTGACACATAAAATCGGGTTTGGGAAAAACCGGAGTCGAACCAAATCCATCGGGTTACAGTTAAGAGTTTGATTTTGACTGCAAATTTCGCGTTCTGCAAAAACCCAGACCGAACCGACCCGTTTTGTCATTCCTTCAAACGTCCCCGTTTTTCTTAACTGCTTTTTTATGGTACGAGATTGATTGGGGCCCAAGATTTCTATTCTAATCCTAAAGCAAATAGCAAATAGAAAACTTGTCCACGACTCCACGTAGATTATAAATAAGCAGCAGCAGTGCTTACGGTTCCCAAACCTCTGCAGAGTCTTTTGATCCCTCTCTTCTTCTCCAGATATCTTCTTTTCTGCAAATTACCCACTTTTTGTTTCTTGTCTCATGGCTTCCATTCTTCCACTCAAACCCTTTCTCATTCTAGTTTGTCTCTCAGTTCTCCTCCCACAGCACTCTGTTTCAACGCCATCCAAAGAAACTCTCGCTAATCTCAATCATCATCAACTTCATGGGTTGGAAATAGACAAGATCTCCGCTGCTCTATCCGACAAAGGCTACGTAGCCATGTCCATAATCTTACAAAGCACTCTCTCATCGTTACTCTCTTTCGAAAATACCACCACATTCACCGTTTTCTGCCCTCCTGATAAGGCTTTCTTCACTCCCAAATACCCACAGCCCCCGCTCACTCTCCTTAAATACCACATAGTCCCGACCAATCTTGACAGAGAATCACTGGAATCGTCTCTTCCGTACGAGTCCAAGATCGATACTCTACTACATGGCCATCCTCTTGTGGTTACCACTTCCCCCTACAGACATCATGCTTCGATCAATGATGTTAAGGTCACAGAGTGGGATATATACAACGATGGGCGTGTGATTGTTCATGGGGTGGAGGACTTCTTTGATCCGGCGTTTCAGACCCTTTTGTATCCGTGGTATGATAGCAACAACAACAACAAGAACGGAGACAACAACAAAGGTATCGAGACAACGGTTCCGGCGAATTCGGGGTCTGCTACTTATTGGGTGAAAGACTTGGTGATGGAGAAGAACTTTGTTATGCTGCTGGCTGTTGTTGCCTTTGCTGGAGCAGTTCTTTCTCTTGGATGCTTTTATAGGAAAAATCGTCGATATAGTGACTATGGTTATATTAGTACTGAAGTTTAGTACAAATCGATAATTAGTACAGCTTCATAGACTTGTGCCTTTTGTGAGATGGTGCACTTTTCGAAATTTAGTTCTGAAATCAGACGAATGTGTTGTGCATATTAGTTGCTTTTAATTCAGTGGTATTCAATATTTCTTTGAAAGTTACGTTTGAAAGTTTTTCCTTTACCTTATCACTTGAATTGAATTGTTGCTTGGTTTGTCAAATTGTTGAGATGTTGAATGCAATTCGGGAAGAAAAATATTTGGGCATCATCTTTGTGTCGACTGATATGGTGGAACCCATTAAAATCAATCACCGCGCGTTTGTGAATGTATCTGCATGTTCTTATTTGTCGACTTGGGTACCGTAACCATAAAAAAAAAGAACAGTTCTTTACTACCGTTTCAAATGACCCTCACCACCACCACATTGTGCCCTCCTTATGAAGCTTTCTGCTCTCCTAAGTATCCACAGCCCCTATTCACTCTCCTTCAATACCGCATAGTTGCCTCATATCTAAACAGAGAAACCCATGAATCGTACCTGTATAAGTCCAAGATCGACACTCATAGTCACCGTGCTTTGATCAATGAAGTCAAGGTCTGAGATTGGGATACATATCCACATAATGGGCCTGTGATTGTTCATGCGGTGGAGGTCTTCTTTGACCCTGCGTTTCAGACCCTTCTGTATCAGTGGACCGACGACGACGACATCAACAAGAGTTATTGCAGGATAGTTTCCTTGAATTCAGGGCCTGTTACTTCTTCGGTAAAAGAGGCATGGTGATTGGCAAGTTGTTAATTATCATGGCTGTCGTTGCCTTTGCTGGAAAGTGTCTTTCTCTTGCATGGCTTTACCAGGGTGGTCGTCAATATAGTGAATATGGCTACATTAGTACCGAAGTTCATTAGGGATACAATATTGCTTCAACAACATGATCAACAGTAGCAAAGGGGGCATGGTCACAGAATTCATCCAAAGGGGACTCTGTTCCTTCTTCGGTGAACAACCCAATAACGGCGCACGAGTTTCTGGTCACGTCAGTTAACTTGTCTTTTCCCTATTATATATGTACCTCTTTAGGCATGATTTTTCCATAAGGGTATGTTTCGATTAGGTCAGATGATGGTTAGTTTGTATGAAAATGAAAACAGTGTTAGAAGGTTAATGACTTGTGATATGATATAGCTTCATAATCTTTTGTACATCGAAATAGTTTAACACTTACTGGCTATTTAGTTCAAAAATTGGAAGAATGTGTAAATTACTCTGCAATGGTGTTAGATACGTAATTAACAACCTACAATTATGTCAGGGCCTAGAACTATCATGATAATCACAATACGATCATAAGCGGAATAAAGAATTAAGAACAGCGTACCCGGATCTATTCATGCGGAACTTGAGCGATCCAACACTTCATTCAAGCAACCATAATTTACCAAGAGCATTTTGTCCTAGGTGGAATACAAGTTTCTCTCTCTTGCCCTCTATACTAGCAAATTAGTGTCATAATTTGATGGGAGACTATGAGCTCTTTTATAGGCAGAGAGAGTACCCTTTTTTTTTTCCTTATTAGCGATTATTCTACTTTCCATCAAAGTAAGATATTAGGAAATCTCTCCATCAATTTGACCAATCAATTAGGGAACATAATATGGTTCATAATCTCGTCAATATATAATTACCATATGTGCTATAATGTGGGTCATTTAAGGAAATAATCTTACAGTATGTACTAGTAAGCATTTGTTATGGTTTCATTGAAGTTACTTATGATTGTTGTTCTTCATTAGTATAGCGCTCGGCGCTCCAATGGAATTGTTGTGCTCATCGTCTTTTTCATCATCGGGTTGGAAAAAATCTATAACCAATCACAATATATTTGTTGTGTTAGGAGTCATGGTCTTATCGCAGTTGTCGTTCATTTCATTTTTCTTAGTATAGAGATATATCCATCTCGTATCCTTTTCGTATAGAAATTCTACGATATGTTTGCGTGTTCTACGATATATACGTGTATCTTGATTTGGTACGTATCCTACGATTAGTTAATGGGAAAAATTCAGACTTTATTTTAAGAAGCGGAACCCTACATGCAGGTTGTTTCCCAAATGATAAAATCAACGTATTTGCTAAAATTAACCTTAATTTTAGCAAATGGTTTCCTCAAATGCTAAAATCAAGGTTGATATTATCATTTGGGAAACATACCCTCAGCTATTTGATCTAATTATGACGACATTCAAACTACAAAATTCAACTTTAATGTAGGGTTTGAATAAAAGAAAGAAGTATACTTCAATTGTGTTTTGTTTGAATCATATAATAGCTCTTTTTCTCTTTCCATAACTAAGGCAGTACAAAGCCTTAGTGTGATAGACCCCAGTTAAGGGACTTGACATTTCATCATAATTTTCAACTTTTTTAAGCATAATTTGTTGATGTTATTAGGTATAATTAATTTTTAAGTGTATGACTGTGTTTAATATTGCTAAAGCTTAGTATTTCAGCACAAGAAAGTAAAGTTCAAATAAGCCTAATTAATAAAGCCCAAAGATGTAGATATTATTGAAGGAGATATATAATATCTAGTTTTATAGAAGATCTAGGATATCTAGCTTCTAGAAGCTCTAGAATATTTTTTTCAAATAGGGATAGGGATAGGTTTATCTTGTATGAGAATATCTTCGGATTAGAGCATTCCATCGAGCTGTATAAATATGGATAGGTTTTAGTAATTTTGTACCAAGCCAAAAAATGTTGAGTTCAAGTGTATTACATGCAAATACTCATTCTTCACCCTTGCTTCAAGTATTTCTCCATTTTTTAGGTTTTAGTAATCTTGTCAACTAAACTTCAGAAACTCCTACTCTTCCAACAAACGTATCTTAAGATATGCGATATGTATCCCAATACTATTTATACAATGAAAAATGAGACACAATACGTATCCCGCTATGAAAATATTGATCAAGGCTCAGGGTCAAATTGCTATATCACCATTGCAAACTCAAAGCGATCTATAGCCATATTGTAGTGGTTAGAGAGAATCTGATTCGATATAATAGAATCTTAAGTTAGACTCAGTTATACTACCCTATAATATCTCATAATCTCATTCATATTTCACGCATCTAGCGCAAGAATCTCTCTACTAGAGAAATAATAGCACCACAATCTTCTCCTTTTACACATGTTTTGACCCAGTAAAATCATTTTTCCCTGACTACTGAAAAACACATGTCATTAATTGAAGAAATCGCGTTAAGCATCTAATCCATTAAACACGAATACCAAGAACCAAAAATAGTTTGATTTCTATAATCAGTTATTGTTTCATCCTCCATCACTATGGCAGAAAATCCAAATCTTACAGGTTCAGTTGCCTTGACAATAACAGAAGAAAAGCCCATTACCTCAAATCAAGACAATAAAGGGAGGAAATCAATTCATATCAAACATTTGACGCTTCCATTAACCATATTCTCTTTCATTCTCTCCCTTCCAATTCTTTTCTCCATCATATGGCTAATATACACGCGACAGTACGAGTGTGAAGACCTCCTCAGCCTGCCAAAGCTACAAATAACCATTGTCATTGGCTTAATCATTGTCTTCATTGTTAGCAACCTTGTTGTATACTTGAGGGCTCGGTTTCCAGTGTCTGCACTTCTCTCTGTTATGGTGCTGCTGATTTTGATGCTCATTGTCGGTCTTGGCCTGGTTGGAGCTTACAAAATGGATATCCGGACAATACCCGGCTCACCGATTTGGATCGAAATGAAAGTGGATAATGAGAATAATTGGAACAATATCAAATCTTGCATTTATGAAACAAGAACTTGTGGTGACTTGGCGTCAAGTTCGTCTATGCTCACAGCATATGACTTCACTAGGAGGAAATTGTCTTCAATTGAGGTAGCCCCCATTTCTTTTTATTAGCATGCAAATGTTTTATTCTCATGTATACTTTTTCTTCATTGTCTTCTCTTATGTATAATTAAGGTCCAACTCTGTTTCGTCTATGATTCTGTTTCTTCTGTTTCTTTGCAAGTTGCAAGATTATGATTTTTTTTTATATTGTTAAGATTCAAATTTTTCCATATATATCATCTAAGTGGGAAATTAATTACTCGTTCAGATTTGAATTCGAAGTGGGATTACTCACAAATATGATATTTTTGCTGTTTCTGTGAGCCAATTTAAGCTAACGAAATTATGAGGAATAAAATAGTAAAGGAAGTCGAAAGATTATTGTTGTGTACTTTCTCATTGTTAATCAGATTCTTTTTTTCTTCGCGATTATAGGAGGCAATGAACAATACAAATTAGCAATTGGATATCGAAAAAAATTCACCTTTTTATGTGTAATTCTTGTTTTTTCTTTTTTGTGCACAGTGCACCCTTTGATTTTGTTAAATGATTTTTCATGCTTAATCCACAACTATGTGAAGGTCCTGTTATCATCACAACCTTGAATATACTGGTAACATTTTGATTTGGGAAAAATTACGACTACTACTAAGTGCTAATGCATGCCACATTGAGAAAGTTAACAAACTGTTTGATCATCTTACTTTTGTGTTGGATATTTGCTAGTCCGGATGTTGCAAACCACCAACAAGTTGTGGCATGCAGTACATTAATGCCACATTTTGGACAGAGGAGGAAGAACAAGCAATTGACAATTCTACACCAAAAGACAAAGATTGTGATATGTGGAAGAACGAAGAGAACCAATTGTGTTACACTTGCAATGCTTGTAAAGAAGGATTTCTGAGAACATTACGCGAAAAATGGCAGAAAATTGGGAACTTCCTTGTAGCAATGGCAATCTTACTCATTATCTCACATCTAATTTTGTTTGTGGCTACAATGTGGGACCGGTATGGGTAGTTAGAAGAATTTATGTTGATCTTTTTTTGTTTAACTCTTGTAGCTTTTTTTTTTTTTTGGTGCGTGCAGATATGTACGTATAATCCAATAACTTCAAGTTAATCCACTTTATATTGATTGTCAACTTGTGCATCATTGTTGCACATTCTGATTAAGCTCCCCATATTAATCTTTTCCTTGACCGTATTGGCATTTGTTCAGATAGCTCCTTGCAGGCCCAGGGTTATAATCTCGGAATCGATAGACGTAATGATATTAATGATATGGTTACGTATTGGCTGGTATAGGATCTTATCAATCATTACGTAAGTAAATAACAGTACTGGAGGTCCAAAATCTTCTTACTTGCGTGACGATCTATATTTAAAACCCTGGATAGCTCTACCAACATGTATGTTATATTTTTGCTTTCAACTAATAGTACTCGAGTCCCTACGACTTTATCAGATGAGTATAGTTGTAAAACAATCATCTTAACTACCTTTCTGCTGATAGTAATATAATTCTCATGTTTTTTGAAAGTTTTCCGTATATAGACGAGATTATAATTCTGAATATAATTCTGTACATAATTCTCATGTCTTCGAAATGTTTCACATAAATAGACGAGATTATTCATAATTCATTGAGCAGTGATTCATAATTTTCGTTATATGATAATACGATAATGAACCAAGCTACATTTTTTTAAGTTGACAAAAAAAAAAAACAGAGCTGACCACAAATATTTTAGACAACAAAATGCAATGTCATACTCCACTCAAGGTGAGTGGAAATCAAGTGGGTCGGCAACGTCTAGACACATGTCAAAATCCCAGTAATCCTGGAGAATTTAGCTCTCTCAGGCAAACTCCATAGTTGCCAAATCACCACTTCCACTATTCAATGTGCTACCACCATATCCATAGAATTTGACTTTTTTCAGGTCTGGATTCAGACTGCACAGAGTTAGGTGAGTTTCTCGAAAGTGTTTAAAAGTGTTAAGTGGGCTAAAATTAACAAGAATACAAATTCTGAGACAGGTCATTATTCTCACATATATCAACTATTTGGCTTTTTTAAGGGAAACTCACCCTAATTTTTGTACTCTCAATGTGTCCTCTGTCCCAAAATGATAATTTCTTTTGCACAACGACAAGTAAAAAATAATGCATATTTTCAAGAAAATTTCAAATGTTTTTTTAACAATTAAATAGATATATCAATAAGCTCTTTTAATTCATTTAGAAAGTCTGAACTTTTTCTTTAAAAAAAATATTTTTAACTTATTGTTTTGCAAACCAGACTATCATTAGGAGTAGTTGGTAGGGATTTGTTGAATGACTAACTAGACTCTTATCGGTAAGAATTAATGAGTCGTACAAGAAATTTAACTTATTTTATTGTAGAGATAGGTGATCGAGATGTGAGTGCTTTCTTGCTTTCCGGGTATGGATTACCAAGACGCCACAATTTAGCAGGAGATTCTTAGCTGTCAGAAATGTCCGGACACGTGCCAAAAGTACACAAATTTTGGCTAGCTCTGCTATATTATCAGCCACAATTAACATCCACCAAAAATTTATAAAATGCTCAAATCAACAATTCCACTAAGAATTAAGTCATCAAAGTTCTTCCACTTCAGTCACTTCTGTACGTGTCTTAGGCACTAAACTTAGCATCAGCAACTATAAATAGCTCAATCTCAATCCACAATTTCTCATAGCAAGCTCTGTTCTCAAATGAACTACTTGCATTCATAAGCACGCACCCGGCACCCGGCACCCTCTTTCGGTTTCTTCATTAATTTGTTTGCAATAATACCTCTCTACCGTACTCCCTTACCACATCAAGATACATACATTTTACATAACATCGCGATAATGGCAGTGGTGAAGTCCCTAGCGATTATTGCCTTGCTAGTGCTTGCTACTTCTGCTATCATATGTGAAAGTAGAGTGGCAAGAAAAGACTTGGGTGTGGATCTTGGTGGGGTAGGAGTTGGGGTTGGTGCAGGGTTGGGGTTGGGGTTGGGTTTAGGAGGTGGTGGAAGTGGGTCTGGATCTGGATCTGGATCCGGGTCTGGCTCGAGTTCTGGTTCGAGTTCTAGTTCTGGGTCAGGTTCGGCTTCTTCATCAGGATCTGGGTCAAGTTCTAGATCTGAAGCAGGTTCATCTGCCGGGTCCCATGCTGGCTCTAAGGGTGGTTCAGGGTCAAGTTCTGAAGCAGGTTCATCCGCCGGGTCGTATGCTGGTTCTAGGTCCGGGTCAGGTGACTCAGGTTCTCATTCTGAAGCAGGTTCATCTGCCGGGTCTTATGCTGGCTCTAGGTCCGGATCAGGTTCTGGGTCTGAAGCAGGTTCATCTGCGGGATCTTATGCTGGTTCTAGTGCCAAATCTGGAAGTAACCAGGGACGTGGAGCAAGCTCTGGATCTGGCTACGGTGAGGGCCGTGGTTATGGTGAAGGCCATGGCGAAGGTGGCAATTGAGAACATGTCATTCCACTGAAATGTTTTTTATACTATGGTATACTAGTAAAAATTAAAAGTTGCCACTATATTGTGCATAAATAAGTGGTTATGGTAACCCTTATGAGTCTTGTAGTTTTCTTTTCTTAGCATAAAATTCAAGGTCTTGTGAACATTAATGTAAAAGTCTTTCCCTTATTATGTTATCTAGTCTTTCCGTTATGTTTCTTCCTTGGTTCTTGTCAATAAGTATTAATCTTGACAATGGCATTGATAAGTATGCAAGAATGGTTTCAATAAGTAAATCAATTGATATATAAAATTCTATCCTTCTCCAAAGTCTACGCACGCACCTTTAAAATACAATTTCAGATAACTGCTTGATGCATGTGAACCAATGTGCATTGAATGGTTCGCTCATAGTTGTTCTCGGAGCTGTGTTTGAAAGGTTTGTATATGTTGCAATCCTCGTCAATCTTTGGTATTTGTTTTCACTTTGCTTGCATCACCTTTTTTGGCATGCATTGCAATTTGTATGGCCCATGCATGCATCAAAAGTTTTGCTTCAAATGAACTCCATCGCTCCCAAAAGCCAACCCAGATGTCTCTGGCTCTCTACATCATTTCTTTTGCTGAAAGCAAAAATGCTTTTACACAAGGGGGAGTTAATTAGGCATCCTGTACAAAAAAGATCATTATGATTCCATCCCATGAGATTTGAATATTTATGATTCCATCCTGAAATTCAAATAAACCCTAAAATACCCTTTCTCTCTCCTAATTTTTCTTAATAATTCTCTCTCCTAATTTCCTAACATTTCTCTCTTCTAATCTTTCCTAATTTATCTCAATCTCTCTATCTATTCTATCTTGAAAATCTCCCTTTTGTAATCTTATAATTCTCTCTCCTAATTTTCTCACACCTAAAATCTTAGAACAGAAATCCAAAAAAAATATAATGACATTTTGACCTAAAAAATAATCATAACATGATACATCTTCTGAATGATAGTATAATACAAGTGTAAATAAATGAACTAAGGAACATGACACATTAATGCACTATAAAAATAGATATATGTAGTCCAAGTATAAAAATCAGATTGAAGTAAAAAAACCATAAAAATTTGGTAGATTAATGCACTATAAAGCCACAACCCAAGCCAAAGCCATGAAAAACAAGGTAATGAAATTAACCATGATTAATACTGTGTAAAAAAATCATGGGTAACAAATACACCATGAAACCTAGAATCAACTCTATACACTAATACACCATATTCAATGTACGATTTAGCTAACATGGTAAACGAAGAAACCATGTTCACCCCAAAAACATGCAAAACCCACTGATCCCAAACAAATCTCACAAAAAAATTGAAAACATAAATCCACTCGTTCAAAAAAAAAATACTGAGATTAACAAGATTTGGAACTCACCACCACCATTTCAATTGAAAAAAAAAAACACGAAACAAGTAAACCTAATGGATTATACCAATCGTGACATGATTATACCATGGATGCAGCTTGAGTGGGGACCACTCCTGGCCCTTCTATTACTACCAATGGTTCCATTAAAGCCTCATTGGCGACAAACACCTTGGCAGTCAATGTTCTTTTCCTTCATCGCCGCCGTTCCGATCTCTCACCTCTCCGATCTCTGGCCGGCAACTGCCACTCTTCCTTTTCGATCTCTGGCCTTCAATCTCCAACCGCCCTCGCTATGCGGTGGTGGTGGCACTCCGTCACCACCATCTACATGTAACCATCACAATCTAGATAGAGAAAGTGAGTGAGTTTAGGGTTCTTTGGAAATACTAGTGGAGAGAGAGAGAGAGAGAGAGAGAGAGAGCACATTTATGGTATTGAATGGAATACAATGAGTAACTGATTCCCATTAAAAAGGGAAAACTCTGGGTAATATGTTGATGGAAAAGGATTAATTAGTAATATATTACTAAATTACTATTAGATAATATACTACTAAGAAGAGAATGAAAAGAGAATGGTAATCAAACCTGAATTTGATTGCAATGCCGTAATTAGTGGTTAACTAATTGACCAATAAATGACTTCAAAGATAGTATGCTTTCCATTTTCCGGAATATAAATTGCTATTAGATAATGAACTACTAAAATACATAATAGGGGCACAATGGTCCAATTTTCATTTACAGGATGGAATCATAAAGATTCAAATCCCATAGGATGACATCCTAAGGATAATATTGTAACAGGATTTTTAATTAAAATTTCCTTTACAAAATGATTGGATCACAGAAAAAAACAAAAAGAAATTCTATCAAAATCAAAATGAATAATAATACTGATTGGTTTGTGCAACTTTCATTTGTTATTTTTCTCTGTATGTAATATTAATTGTTTGCTTTAGTCACAATCTCACGAGATAAATGGAGAAAAAAGTCAAATTTTGTAGTACTCATAAATTAATAAATCAATTAGCTGCTCGAATTCAAGCTCGTGTCAGTCCATAAAAGCTCATGATCAAGATCGATTTAACATTATATAAGCTCATTAAGCTTTCAAAGTAATCTTGAAAGGCTACTATTCTGGTCCCATGCAAGCTAAAACGCGTTTGAGATTGACTCGTCTCAAAAACAAGTCATATTTAAAAAAATATCGTTAATTTTTTCAAAACAAGCTTGAAGAATTCAATGCTCAGTTTTTTTGACTCATTTATCAGTCTTATCTAACTAATTATGTTTATCTTGTGAGATTGGAATTCACAGGAAAAGAGGATCCCTTTGTTCCCAAGCACAACCCTATGCCTTTTCTACCAAAATAAGCAGTCCGCCAAAGGCAATTAATAAGTAGGCATATTATAGCAAGTAAATGCTTTATCTGCTTATTAACCTCGCAACTTCAATTTTTTTACCAGTGAAAAAAATCTCATTAGTGACTGAAAATTCGCCCGGTTGCAGGTCCGCCACCTAGGCCCAAGGTCCAAGAGGCCTTTGCCTCGGGCATTCCAAAAAGACTAAACGTCTTTGGGGCACTCCCACATTTTTTATTAATAGAATTGACTAGAACTCTTTTTGACCCAATACAAACTAGGTCCAATCTTACTTTGCAAAAGGGCCTAAACTAAAACGGATGTAATCCGAAAATGCCCAAAACTAAAATAGACCTGATCTGAAAAAATATATATATACTTTGATCCAAAAAAATTCACTTCAGTCTTTTCTCTCTGTACCTCACGAACTCACACACCCCGCACGGGTGAGAGAGAGAAGAGGAAGAACTAGAAGGGCCCGTTCCTGTCGACCGCCCATCGCCGATTGTCGTCGACCGCCCATCCCATCACCGTTAGTTTCCTCCCTCTCCCTCCTTCCTGATTGTAGTAGATGAAGTCATGAAGATCTAGTTTTTTTTTTTCTAAAAACTTAAAAAAAGAAAAAAGAATTTGTAAAAAGAAGATCGTAGTAGATGATAGCTTTCTTTCTGTACTCATATGGAATAATGGCAATATGGAATACTTTACTACTGGCCTACAGGGAAACATGGAATACTTTACAGGAATTCTTTGTTCTAAAAAAGAATTTCTTTATTCTAAAAAAATTCTTTATTCCTTAGGTAAAATATATTGGGACAGGTGTACTCATAAGAAAATAACTTGGTAGAAGAGGTGGATTATACAAATGTAATTTCTATTTTTGCTTCTAAAAATACACGAGTAATATTCAAGTGATACTCATGCGTAATATGTATTTGGAGACTTTATGTTTTGACTTTTCTGTTATTATGTAATGATTAGTAGAACTTTATACTATTTGACTTTCTCGTATTGTCATTGTTACTGAAAAAATTATTTGAGTTTTGTACTCGTAGGAGACAATTTTTAGACTAAACCTAAGGCACTCAAAATCCTTGAGCCGGCCCTACCCAATTGTTACGTTTGAGCTCCAAAAAAGTCGATATGCTCATAAAATACTTTCAACCACCTTTTTTTTTTTTTTTTTTTTGCGGGGGGGGGGGGGGGGGGGGGGGGGCAAAGAGATAGAAGAAATTTTATTAAACAAAACCGCCAGCCAAAACCGGCAAAAAAAAAACCATGGCCGCAAAACTGCCGGCCACACCTACAAATCTAACGGCCGTAAAACTGCCTACAAAACAAACGGCTAGCCAAAACCGCCTATAAAACTAACAACAAAAAAATACAAAAAAAGGGGCAGGAAAAGAAAGAACGTCGGAGCTGTCACCCGTCACCGCCACCGTCGTCGTCAAGGGTCCAGATCTGGAAACTCCAGATCTGCCCCCCCCCCCCCAAAAAAAAAAATAAGGCATGGTCACCCATACCGAAACGGAGAGGATCGTCTGGCATGGGGAGTCTCCAAACGCCAAGGAAGTGTAGCCGTAGAAAAGATCGACGAATTGAAAGGGAGGTCGGATAGGTGGGTGGAAGGGGTGCGGAGGGGGAGGAGGTGTGGATCGGTCGCCAAGGGAGAAGCCCAGGGAGGGGCCGCCGCCCACTTCTCTCTTCTCACACGCTCTGTCTCTATAACTCTCCTCTCACTTTTCTTATTACAGCACCTTTTAGCCACGTTTTGTATGATTTCAATAACAGACTCCACTGAAGTAAGTGGAATTGTAGGTCGGTGCCATCTACGTGGCTACCATATCAGATCTTCAATGGAAATGCCACTCTATAAGCTTCAGATTTCTGCACCACAAAATTTGGTTCGCCCACCAATGTCAACATACAACCACCCCCCTACTTCATCATTCCATGCCTATATATATATGTACCAACACATAATTTTTTAAAATATTTTGCACTCGAGCATTCAATTTTTGCTCTCACGTGGAGATGGATTTAAGAAGCTAACCAAGTGAGCACCTTTTATATGATTTTATTAATAATTTTCTTTTAAGATATTTCTCTACAACAATTGAAAATAACGAGAATGAAGTGATAAAACTCTAAATAAACATATAGTTTATAAACCAACAATTATAATTAAATGAACCAAAACGAAAGTTGAAGCATAGAATTAATTCTACATTTTTGTTTTTGATATATGTGTGTGTGCGCACGCATATGCTAAGGATGGGTACTAGAAATTCAAAAATGATATGTGCAAGGAAGATTTGCAAGGAATCACGCAAGGAAGGCTCTACGAGGTCAAAAAATTTTGAGCGGCTAATTTGAGCCGCTCAAAAATTTTAAAAACACATTTCAAGTGGGCTTGCGAGAAACCAGATCCATCCGATATGTGTGGATGCTTGATCCAAACTTTCATTTTTGAATGGCTCGCATGAAAAAAGAAAAAATGGAAGTTTGGATCGAGCATCTAAAATATCGGATGGAGGTGGTTTTTAGCGGGCTCACTCGAAATGTATTTCTAAAATTCTTGAGCGGCTCAAATTAGTCGTTCGGGATCCGCACTAGGCCCCGCAGGGCCTTCCCTGCGTGATTCCCTGCAAATCTTTTCCTTGCGTATAGCATTCTTGCTAGAAATTGACTTTAGTTTTTTTTTTTTTTTTAGTTGATCTATTGTGAGAGACGGATCTGTCTCGTAAAGGCAATAAATTAATTTTTAAGTTAGTTTGGGAATTAGTCAATTTCTGGAACAACTTCTAAATATTGTAAGACGCTTATACAATTGTGATAAAAAGGAGTATATAAAATTATTGTTAATGTTTATAGATTTGAGTGGCACGTGCCCATGTAGAATCGTCACTGCTTTCGCGGATTTTAGTACTAGTTTAAAATGTACTAATTCAAAGATGTTTTCACACTCGCGCTCTCTATAACGCACACACGAGTTAGGTGACTTAGGTACCAACCTTAGCATCCACAACTAGTCTATAAATAGCTCTTTACCCCTCCAATATCACTCCCACAAAAACACCCCAAGCACAGAAGCACTTATAAGTAACATCTTTGGCTTTAAACATGACTTTTCCGAAGTCACTAGCACTTGTTTTCTTGCTTGTTTTGATGCTATCAGGGCTGTCCGAAGGCCGAGTCGCGAGAAAGGACCTAGGCCTGGATCTTGGTGGTATTGGGTTAGGCATTGGGTTAGGGGGTGGGAGTGGTGCTGGAGCAGGCTCTGGCGCTGGCTCCGGTTCCGGATCCAGTTCTGGGTCTAGCTCAGCTTCGTCGTCTGGGTCTAGTTCGGGCTCAGGATCGGGCTCAGAGGCGGGTTCACATGCCGGCTCCTATGCTGGGTCTAGAGCCGGGTCAGGATCAGAAGGTAACCAAGGAGGAGGATCGGGCTCCGGATCGGGTGAAGGCCATGGACAAGGTTCCGGCTCTGGTTCTGGATATGGTGAGGGTGGTGGGTATGGGTCAGGATATGGTGGTGGACATGGAAAATAATTAAGGACATATCATTATTCCAATGAAATGAAGATTAAAAACATATATGATTACGAAAATAATTAAGGACATACCTATGTACTTTCGTTTTTACTATGGAGTGCCTTCTTTGGATCATTATTATTGTTTTGGGTTAATTGATGACTGTGGGTTCATGTTGTATGTGTTTTTTTTCTGTTATTAGTTAAGGTTGTAACTATCTATTATCTAAGGAACGCCACAAAAACTACCGCCTTATGCTAAAAGCAGCTTTTACTGCGGTCAATAATAAAAAGTATATTTAGAAAAAGTGTATTGATATATGTGATTTTATTGATATTGATAAAATTTCAATGAACCATATAGTGCGTGGTAGCTAAGACCCTTAATAAATTGTTTAGTTTATCTACAACTATACTTAGTTGTACAGGTGTACAAAAAAAATAGTGTAATCTCGAGTTTGGTTCATCAATTATTTCATGGTCTTGGGAGGGCATCTCAACACCGTTATGAACCATAATAATGGTGTTGAGACACTACGTGACGATACTCGATCCGAGACCATTGAATAATTATTCGGTTCGGGTTGGTGCAGTACTGCATGAATACATTCCCCGCGGGCTTTTAGGACCGAGTAGTTGGTTTGCTTCAAAATCCAATTGGTACTCTAACAGCCCTACTTTTAATGCTTTTATACACGACGAGACCTTAGCTTCGATTCTACATATATAACAGCCGTGAATTCTTATAAAGATATAATAAAAGTTGAATGTGAAATTAAGTTGCTTTCTCCTACCTCTAATAAAGATATAATAAAAGTTGCTTTCTCCTTTTTTATTTTTTATTTTGATACCCATCTTCCTTTTTCCCACTGTTTCCTTTAAAACCAAAAATCCAAACACAGCATAAACGAACCCAGGGTGGGTGTTGTTTCTTCGGAGACATCATGGGTGCTGACCGATCACGGCCGTTCGTGGTCAGCCATGGATAGCTCAGATCTTGTCCAAACAAATATGAACCGTCTACTACCGAACACATCTGAGCCGTCCATATCCTACCACACGGACAGCCGTGATTGGTCCCACACCCATGCAAAGGGACACCACCATCCCCGTTCCAGCATAAACCAGTTCGACTAAAAGTTATAACGAATTCTTTTTCTTTTTCTCATTTTCGGGGCGAAAGATTTCAAATTCTATGATGAAGAAGAAGAAGAAGAAATAGATATAAGTCAACGATCTTTTTCTTTTTCTTTTTCTTTTTCTCTTTTTCTCATTTTTGGGCTTCATATATGAGTCCACGATGTAATTGTGGGCTTCATATATAAGTCAACGATGTTAGTCATGTGATCCTTGTGTGGCTCTACTCGTGGGCTTCATATCCAAGCCCAGGTATATTGATTTTGTAATTACTGCAACTCTACTGCATCTCAGCAGGTGCGGCTACACTTGGGTTCGAGAGTTTTTTTTTTTCAACAATGCTATGGATATACCACATGTGCACCTCAAATGCACATTACCCTGATGTGGCAAATGAGGCGAGGCCCATTTTTTGAGTGTGCCCCACATTAGGCTTCTCCTCATTTGCCACATCAGGGCACATGTGGTGTACCCATATCATTTTCCGTTTTTTTTTTTTTTTTTGAAAGAGAGTCCATTCCATTTTTTAAAAGAGTCCGAGGGCAATACAGATTTCATCACGAAATACATAATTGAACCAAAACTAACTAGGCTTAATGGCACCCTTGCCTGCCAAAGGCAGACCAACACCTAAGTTGCTAGGTTAAAAACCAGTCATCGATCGGTAGTATCCCGATCGATAACAACTCAAACCTCTAACACTTAGCACAAGATGAAATCGAAGGAGATACAGTCCAAACACATGCCGAAAACAAAAAGGATTATTGTACCCACCATCCACCCACAAGATTTGAAAACCAGATTGATACAATACCAGACTGAAAACAGCTGGTAGAGAAAACAACAAAAAAAAAAAAAAAACAGAGAAAACAACAAAAAAACAAAACATTAAAAACCGTTCTCGACCTCCTCCTTATTGGTCTACCACCATCAGCCGCCGAGCCAACCGCCCGTTGCCTTCCCCACGCCGACGGGAATCTCGAGAAAACCCAGATCTGCATCGAAGCACAAACCGGACTAACGACTAAAGGCAAACACAAAGAAACAAACAGGGGTGGGGAGAGTATGACACACTGGTGAGAGGGAGAAGGGGAGGACAGGTCCACCCCAGGCTGCTGCTGTGTTTTTTTTCCCCGCATTGGAACAATAATTGGAACAATATCAAATCTTGCATTTTTGAAACAAGAACATGTGGTGACTTGGCGTCAAGTTCGTCTATGCTCACAGCATACGACTTGTCCACTTCAAATTTTTCCATATATATCCTTACTCGTTCGGATTCAAATTCAAATTTTTTCATCTATTTAAGCTAACGAAATTATGAGGAATAAAATTGTAAAGTAAGTCGAAAGAATATTGTTGTGTACTTTCTCATTGTTAACGAGATTCTTTTTTTGTTCACGATTATAGGAGGCAATGAACAATACAAATTAGCAATTGGATATTGAAAAAATTTCACCTTTTTATGTAAAATTCAACCAATGGTTTGTGTAATTCTTGTTTTTTCTCTTTTGTGCACCGTTGATTTTGTTAAATGATTTTTCATGCTTAATCCACAACTATGTGAAGGTCCTGTAATCTTGAATATACTGGTAACGCTTTGATTTGGCATATATAAGCCTTTCACTTTTTGGAAAAAAAATCACAACTGCTAAGTGCTAACGCATATGCCACATTGAGCAATTGAACAAATTATTTGATCATCTTACTTTTGTGTCGGATATTTGCTAGTCCGGATGTTGCAAACAACCGACAAGTTGTTCAGATAGCTCAAGGCAGGCCCAGGGTTATGATCTCGGAACCGATAGACGTAATGATGTCTATGATACGGTTACATATATATTGGCTGATATCTGATCTTATCGGTCGTTACATAAGTAAATAACGGTACCGGAGGTCGAAAATCCTCTTACTTGTGTGACGATCGATATTTAAAACCCTAGATAGCTCTATCAACATCTAGTTCGTATTTTTAATAGTACATAAGTCCTAACGACTAATCGTATGAGTATAGTTGGCAATCAATCACCTTCTTAACTACCTCTCTGTGAATATTAATTCTCATGTTTTTTGAAATGTTTTCCGTACATAGACGAGATTATAATTATGAATAGTAATTCTGTATGTAATTCTGATCATGTCTTTCAAAATGTTTTACATACATAGACGAGATTATTCACAATTCATTGAGCAGTGATTAATAATTTTCCTACATCTTTCCAATGACAAAAAAACAGAGCTGACCACAAATATTTCAAACAACAAAATGCACTCAGCCACAAGGTGATTGGAAATCAAGTGGGTCGGCAACGTCTAGACACATGTCAAAATCCCAGTAATCCTGGAGAACTCAGCCACAAGGTTTTGTACAGGCAAACTCCATAGTTGCCAAATCACCACTTCCACTATTCAATATGATATCACCATATCCATGGAATTTGACTTCTTTCAGGTCTGGATTCAGACTGCATAGAGCTAGATGAGTTTCTCAAAAGGGTTTAAAAATGTTAAATGGGCTAAAATTAACAAAAATACAGATTCTGAGACACAGGTTATATTCTCCTCACATATATCAACTACTTGGTTTTTTTTAAGAGACAACTTGTCTGGAAATCCAAAAGGCCAACTTGGCTTTTTTTTTGGGAAAACTCACCCTAATTTGTGTACTCTCAATGTTTCCTCTGTCCCAAAATAATAATTTCGTTCGCAAAACCATAAGTTAAAAATAATGCATATTTTCAAGAAAAATTCAAATGTTTTTTAGCAAGTTATCTAGATATCAATAAGCTCTAATTGATGAAAAAGGTTTGAATTTTTTCTTTAAAAAAGTATTTTTAACTTCTTGTTTTGCGAACCGGACTATCATTATGAGTACTTGGTAGAGATTTGTAAAATGACTAGACTCTTATTGGTGAGAATGAGACGTACAAGAAATTTAACTTACTTATTGCCAAGATAGGTGATCGAGATGCGAGTGCTTTCTTGCTGTCTGGGAATAGATTACCAAGAAGCCACAATTTAGCAGGAGATTCTTAGCTCTCAGAAAGGTCCGGACACGTGCCGAAAGTACAATAATTTTGGATAGCTCTGCTATATTATCAGCCACAATTAACATCCACCAAAAATTTATAAAATGCTCAAATCAACAATTCCACTAAGAATTAAGTCATCAACGTTCTTCCACTTTAGTCATTTCTGTACTTGTTTTACGCACTAAACTTACCATCAGCAACTATAAATAGCTCAATCTCAATCCACAATTTCTATGAGAAAGCTCTGTTCTCAAATTAACTTCTTGCATTCATAAGCACGAACCCGGCACCCGGCACCTCTTTCGGTTTCTTCATTAATTTGTTTGCAACTACTAAATCAAGATACATACATTTTACATAACATCGCGATAATGGCTGTGGTGAGGTCTTGTATAAAAGGCAGTATGCCCTTTCTTTCTCTGTAATGCAATTCATTCTTTCAATGAAGTATATACATTTCTTTCCACTCTCTCTCTAGAATTAGCTAGTTCTTATTCTTGTTAACACCTAGCGTTTATTGCCTTGCTAGTGCTTGCTACTTCTGCTATCATATGTGAAAGTAGGGTGGCAAGAAAAGACTTGGGTGTGGATCTTGGTGGGGTAGGAGTTGGGGTTGGTGCAGGGTTGGGGTTGGGTTTAGGAAGTGGTGGTGGTGGGAGTGGGTCTGGATCTGGATCTGGATCCGGGTCTGGCTCAAGTTCTGGTTCAAGTTCTAGTTCTGGGTCAGGTTCGGCTTCTTCATCAGGATCTGGGTCAGGTTCCAGATCAGAAGCAGGTTCATTTTGCCGGGTCCTATGCTAGCTCTAGGGGTGGTTCAGGGTCAAGTTCTGAAGCAGGTTCATCCGATGGGTCCTATGCTGGTTCTAGGTCCGGGTCAGGTCGTTCTGAAGCAGGTTCAACCGCCGGATCCTATGCTGGTTCTAGGTCTGGGTCAGGTTCTGGGTCTGAAGCAAGTTCATCTGCGGGATCCTACGCTGGTTCTAGTGCCAAATCTGGAAGTAACCAGGGACATGGAGCAAGATCTGGATCTGGATCTGGCTAAGGTGAGGGCCGTGGTTATGGCGAAGGCCATGGCGAAGGTGGCAATTGAGATCACGTCATTGCACTGAAATGTTTTCATACTTACGATATACTAGTAAAAATTAAAAGTTGTCACCATATTGTGCATAAATAAGTGGTTACGGTAACCCTTATGAGTCTTGTAGTTTTCTTTTCTTAGCATCAAATTCTAGGTTTTATGAACATTAATGTAATAGTCTTTCCCTTATGTTGTTATCTAGTCTTTCCCTTATGCTTCTTCCTTAGTTCTTGTCAATAAGTATTCTTGACAATGGCATTGATAAGTATGCAAGAATGGTTTCAATAAGTAAATCAATTGATTTATAAAATTCTCTCTCTCTCCCATTGAGATCAGAGCCAGTAAAACAATCAATCTTTAGAAAGTCTACTCACACATCTTTAAAACGCAATTTTGAATAATACTGTTTGAGGCATGTGAACCAATGTGAATCAGATGGTTCGCTCATAGTTGTTCTCGGAGTTGTGTTTGAAAGGTTTGTACGTATATGTTGCAGTCCTCGTCAATCTTTGGTCTTTGTTTTCACTTTGTTTACATCACTTTGTTGGCATGCATTGCAATTTGCATGGCCCATGCATGTAGGGGCGACTCCACTATATACCCAGCGAGGTCAAGTGACCTCGCTGGGTTCAAAAAATGCACTGAATTTTTTTTTAAGATATAAATTATATTTTCTTTAGTATTGTCAGCGAGTTACTCGTGCGAGATTAAAATAAATATATTTAACCAAATTTGACCCAACTATAGCCCTAACAAAACAAAACAAACCCAAAACCAAATAAATGGATATAATATCAAGTGGTGGATTTTTAAAGCCAATGGGAATATGGGATAGTGGGCTTTAAAACCCAACATATAATATATAATGGTAAAGTGGGGTTTGGTCAAAAAAAAAAAAAAGGGGAAAGTCGAATGAAAGCTCTCTGCTCACTCTTTGTTTAAGAATGTTGATAAGAGCCCTAGTACAATACATAAAAATGACCATGAATTGGGTATCCAACGGATGAGATCCGTCCGGTTCAATATTCAAACAGTGTACCAGATGGATCTCATCCGTCAGATGCCTTTTCATGTTCATTTTCATGTTTTCTTGTCATGTTCCATACACTTTCTCATGTTGATAATGAAGATACAATGCAACATTTTCAAAATATGAAGACTCATCGTGGGATATTGTAATATGTTGGAGTCTTTTTTTGTCAAACGATATAATGGATATGTCTCTTTTGCCTAGTCGGGGATTTTTTTTTTGGCATAGAGCTTTTCATCATGGACACGTTATATATTTTTGTCAGCGCTGGATGAAAATCCTGGAGTCGCCACTGCATGCATGCATCAAAAGTTTGCTTCAAATGAACTCCATCGCTCCCAAAAGCCAACCCCGATGTCTCTACTCTCTGCATCATTTCTTTTGCTAGAAACAAATATGCTTATACAAAATTATTGGACCACAGAAAATACAAAAAGAAACTGTATCAAACTCATAATGAATAATAATACTGATTTGTTTGCGCAACTTTCATTTGTTATTTTTCTCTGTATGTAATATTAATTGTTTGCTTTAATTCTGTAGAAGTACTCATAAATAAATCAATTAGCTGCTCTAATTCAAGCTCGTGTCAGTCCATAAAAAGCTCGTTCAAGATCGATTTAACATTTTATCAGCTCATTAAGCTTTCAAAGTAATCTTGAAAAGCTACTATTCTGGTCCCAAGCTGAAACGCGTTTGAGATTGACTTGTCTGGAAAACAAGTCTATATATTTAAAAAGATTTCGTTATTTTTTTCAAAACAAGTTTGAAGAATTCAATGCTCAGATTTTTTTGACTCATTTATCCGTCTTATCTAACTAATTATGTTTATCTTGTGAGATTGGAATTAACAGGAAAAAAGGATCCCTTTGTTCCCAAGCACAACCCTATGCCTTTTCTACCAAAATAAGCAATTAATCCACCAAAGGCAATAAGGCATATTATAGCAAGTAAATGCTTTATCTGCTTACTAAGCTCGCAAGTTCAATTTTTTTTACTAGTGAAAAAATCTCATTGGGTGACTGAAAATCTGCACGGTTACAAGGCCGGCCCAGGCCTGATCCAAAAAGGCCTAACACTAAAATAGACCTGATCCAAAAAATACACATATATTTTGATCCAAAAAATTTCACTTCAGTCTTCTCTCTCTGTGCCTCACGAACTCACATCCAAGGGGCACAGCCGCGCAAGCGAGAGAGAGAGAAGTAGGGATGGCAATCGCGACCGAACCGATGGGTACCCGAACCGAAACCGCTATTGTTACCCGAACCATAACCGAAATATTCCCCGTGGGTATGGGTATGGTATGGGATATGGCCGAACCGAATGGGTATGGTTCGGGTATGGTTTGAGGTCATAACCGAACCGTGACCCGAACCGAACCGTGACCCGAAACGAACCGAAATATGAAATTACATATTTACCCCCAAAATTTATAGTAATTATGTATGTACCCTTGGCTATATATATACCCTTATTTTATATATACATATTACATAAACCCCTTAGGTATATTTTAAAATTACACTTTACCTCTCGTATATATATGTAAGATATTCACAGGTTAGGTTTTGGTCTCAAATTCTGTACATTTTGAGACTCTCTCGATTGATATTTTATATATTATAGTCTTGAGTCTCTTGACTGATATTTGTAGCCTCCTTTTGTTATTTTTTTCATGTTTTTCAATTTTTTTGAGATAATAAAATATCCTAAACTCAATTTATTCATGTTTTAGTACGGTTTCGGGCGGGGCGGGATGGGTACAATTCGGTTACCCAAATGGGTAGCTATTTTTTCCTTCACAAAACCGGTTACCCGAAATTACCCGAACCCCGAATGGTTAGGTTATGGTTCATCCTCTCCCTTTTCCGAACCGAACCCGAACCGAACCGAAACCCTTTGGGTTTGGGTGCGGATCGGCCAAAACCCGAACCGATCCGCCCCATTGCCATCCCTAGAGAGAAGAGGAAGAACTAGAAGGGTCCCTGCCCATCGACCGCCCATCACCGTCGACCTCCCATCGCCGATCGCCGTCAACCACCCATCCCATCCGCGTTAGTTTCCTCTCCCTCAAAGGTGTACTCATATGAAAATGACTTGGTAGAAGAGGTAGATTATACAAGTGCATTTGATACTTTTGCTTCTGAAAATGCAACACGAGTAATATTCAAGTGATACTCATGCATAATATGTATTTGGAGACTTTGTTGTTTTGACTTTTCTGTTATTATGTAATGATTATTAGAACTTGATATTTTTTTGGCTTTCTCGTATTGTCATTGTTACTGAAAAATTATTTAAGTGTTGTACTCATAGGGCACAATTTTTGAACTAGACCTAAGACACTCCAAACTCTTGGGCTAGCCCTGCCCGGTTGTTACGTTTGAGCTAAAAAATAGTCTATCTTCTTTCTTTTTTTTTGGTGCTATAAAAAATAGTCTTTATGCTCATAAAGTACTTTCAGCCACCTGTTGTATAATTTTCTTTAATACAATAATGTTATAGACCCGGAAATGTTATCCCCAATTGACTCCAAAAGTGTAAATCAACGGCCCAGATTCACTCTAAGTGAATCTGGGCCATTGATTTTCAAATTTTAGGTAAATTTTGAGTGTATTTTCCGTGTATGTAGCAGTTCTGTTTTCAATAACAGACTCCACTTAAGTAAGTGGAATTGTGGGTAGGTGCCATCTACGTGGCTACCATATCAGATCTTCAATGGAAATGCCACTCTGTAAGCTTAAAGCTTTCTGCACCACAAAATTTGGTTCGCCCTCCAAAGTCAACCTGCAACCACCTACTTCATCATTCCATGCCCATTTACGTTAAGGGTGTATTCTAGAATCTGACTTTAGTTTTTTTTTAGTTGATCTATTGTGAGCGACGGATTTGTCTCATAAAGGGTACTAAATCATATTTTAAGTCAGTTTGAGAATAAGTCAATTTGTAGACCAACTTCTATATATTGTAGGACGGTTATACAAGTATGTTAAATGGGAGTGTATAAAAATTATTAGTAATGTTTGTAGTTTTGAGTGGGGGCACGTGCGGACGTGCCCATGTAGAACAATTCCTGCTCTCGCAGATTTTAATGGTTTAAGATGTAATTCAAAGACGTTTTCACGCTCGCGCTCCCTATAGCGCGGACACATGCGAGTTAGGTGACTTAGGTACCAACCTTAGCATCCACAACTAGAGCCTATAAATAGCTCTTTATCCCTCCAATATCATTCCCACAAAAACACCCCAAGCACAGAAGCACTAAAGTAACATTCAGTTAGCAGTATTGGTTTGGTTTCTCTGGATCATCTTTGGCGTCAAACATGACTTTTCCGAAGTCACTAGCACTTGTTTGCTTGCTTGTTTTGATGTTATCCGGGCTGTCCGAAAGCCGAGTCGCGAGAAAGGACCTAGGCCTGAATCTTGGTGGTCTTGGGTTAGGCATTGGTATAGGCATTGGGATAGGGGGTGGGGGTGGGAGTGGAGCTGGAGCAGGCTCGGGTGCTGGATCCGGTTCTGGATCCAGTTCTGGGTCTAGCTCGGCTTCATCGTCTGGGTCTAGTTCGGGCTCAGGATCGGGCTCAGAGGCGGGTTCACATGCCGGCTCCTATGCTGGGTCTAGAGCCGGGTCAGGATCAGGAGGTAACCAAGGAGGAGGATCGGGCTCCGGATCGGGCGAAGGCCACGGACAAGGTTCCGGCTCTGGCTCTGGATATGGTGAGGGCGGTGGTGAGGGCGGTGGGTATGGGTCAGGATATGGTGGTGGACATGGAAAATAATTAAGGACATATTTATGTAGTTTCCTTTTTACTTTGGAGTACCATCTTTGGATTATTATTATTGTTTTGGGTTAATTGATGACTGTGGGTTCATGTTGTGTGTGCTTTTTTTTCTTTTTTTGGGTAATTGTGTGTGCTTTTTTCTGTTATTATATCACTTGTAAAGGTTGTAAGAACATCTCCAATAGGCTTGCTATTTGCACCTTGTTGGTTACTATGCCTAGTCAAACCAAAAAATCATGTTTCAATAGACTTGCTACTTCGCTATCTACTCTAGCCTTGTCCCTTTTGGCTTGCTACTAGTAGCATGGCATTTGCCTCTCTACTCTACTTTTCCCTCCTTTTTCTCCTTTACCTTCCTTCATTTCCCTCCATGTTTGCCTTAACAGTAGAGAATGAAGAACAAAAGTAGAAAGTGGTTTTGGAACCCATAAGTGAAAAAGTGTCTAGGCAAAGTAGAAGTGTACCTTGTTTGGTACTTTTGGTTAGTTAAAGTGCCTAGTAGTGTTGGAGATAGGGCTGCTCAAAAAAACCAGTGAACCATGAATCCAGTCCAGACCGAACTAATCCGCATGTTTTGGATTTTAACCGTGGATTAATGGTCTGGACACGGATTCAACAAATAAAAAACCATGACTCGCGAGATTTTTATTATACATAATTTTTTAAAAAAAATAAATATATATGTATAGATAAATAATTCTACCACTTTTGTAGCCTACTGAATTTCAAAATGATATCTAAATTTTGTGTTTGTGACTGTCTATTTAGATGTGTTTGTTGGCATGTTTAACAAGTGTAATTGTTACACTTTATAAATGGTCAAGCTCATATTTATAGCCTACTGGGTTTGGAATTCCAAAATAAATTTTGAGTTTTGTTTCTTGGCTATCTATTTTGATTCCATAATGTTCAAATTTGATTTGTTCAATTAATGTCTAATAAGCTTTCATTATTTCTATCCAGTGACTTTCATTATTTCTTTCCAGTGACTGCTCTTTCTCTGTTCTTCTTGATAGTTTATATTCTCATATGCTAACTATACTACTGAAGTGTTTGTTTTAATGTTGAGTTTGGGTTTTTAATGAGATGATGAATTTTTTTTTAGAATAAGTTGAAAATCCGTGGACAAATCCGGAACCGATCCGTGACTCGCGGATCGGATTAGAACCGAACCGTGAGACTTTTGGATCGGACACGAATTTTATTTTTAAAAAACCGTGACTCGCGGATTAGGATTGGATTCATGCTAATCCGGACCGTGAGCACCCCTAGTTGGAGATGCTCTAACTATCTATTATCTAAGGAATGTCACAATAACTTGTTCATTTTGTTATGTACCGCGCGCCTAATGCTAAAATCAGATTTTATAGCGGTCAATAATAAAAAATATATTTAGAAAAAGTGTATTGATATCTGTGATTTTATTTATATTGATAAAATTTCAATCAACCGTATAGTGGGTGGTAGTTAAGACCCTTAATAAATTGTTTTGTTTATCTACAACTATACTTAGTTGTACAGGTGTACAAGAAAATATAGTGTAATCTCGGGTTCGGGTGATCAATTATTTTTGGGTGAGGGTTTTGTTCGCTGGTGAGAGTGAACAAATTTTTTCTCGAGATCTTTTCAAAAATACAAAACGTTATAGGAATAATTACAAATTACGTAACTTGTTTTATCAGATTTGTAGACATTTTCCTACCTCTAATAAAGATATAAGAGTAACAAAAATTGCTTTCACATTTTTTTTTTATACCCATCTTCCTTTTTCCCACTGTTTCCTTTAAAACCAAAAATTCCAAACACAGCATAAACGGACCCGGGGTCGGTGCTGTCCCTTTGGATACAGCATGGGTGTTGGCCAATCACGACCGTCACACTTGTCCCAACAAATCTAAATCGTTCGCTGCTGAACAGATCTGAATTGTCCATGGCCGACCACAGACAGCCATGATCGGCCCAGCACCCATGCGAAGGCAGGGGCAAAGGCAGCATAGGCCCAGGGGGTCATTTGCCCCTCCTGGAATTTTATCCCCAACACCATTTTTTTTTTTTTTTTTTTGAAATACCTACTAAAAAAAATTAGAAATTTTGGGTATTAGGCTTGTTTATTATTTTACGCGTGTTTTCAACCAAATCAATGGACTACTACCGAAGCAATCATGCTGAACTTTCAAAAGATTTGTACACCTACTCATAAAAATGTTAAAGAAGTTGGAAATTTTGGGTATTAGGCTTATTGTTTATGTTGTTTACGTGTGTTTCCAACCATTTAATGGACTACTAACAAAGCGATTATGCCGAACTTTAAAACGATGAATTTAGACTTTTGCAGTGCCCCCTCGAAGTGAAAATCCTGGCTCCGCCACTGTGCAAAGGTACAACACCGTCCCCATTCTAGCATAAACCAACTCGACTAAAAGTTATTAACAAAATTTTTTTTTTTTTTTCGGGCCGAAAGATTTCAAATTCTATGAAGAAGAAGAAGAAGAAAAAGAAGAAATTAATATAACATTTGGAAAAAAAAAAGTACATTTGGTGACAGATTGGGTTATGGTTTAGGTAGTATAGCCAAAAGGAAATATAGAGAGGAAAAAAAACAAAAAAAATGCTCCACAGGCCGGCCAAACTTTGGCCTTCATATATGAGTCCACGATGTGACTGTGGGCTTCATATATAAGTCCACAATGTTAGTCTTGTGATCCTTGTGTGGCTCTACTCGTGGGCTTCATATCCAAGCCCAGGGATATGGATCTTTTAATTACTGTAACTCTACTGCATCTCGGCCCGGCTAAACTTGGGCTCGAGAGGTTTTTTTGAAAATGAGTCAATTCCATTCACATAGAAGTCCGAGGGCAATACAGATTTCATCACGAAATACAAGATTGAACCAAAACTAAGTAGGCTCAATGACACTCCTACCGAAGGCAGACCAATAACTAGGTTGTTGGACTAAGAACCAGTCACCAATTGGGTAGTAGAGATCCCGAGAGTTAACAGCTCAAATCCTAACACTTAGCACAAGATGAAATCGAAGGAGATTCAGTCCAAAGACATAACGAAAACAAGATAATTACCCACCGTCCACCCACCAGATCTAAAAACCAGATCGATACAACACCAGACTGGAAAATAGCCGATAGAGAAAACGACAAAAAATAATAAAAAAAAAAATAGAACAGTAAAAACATTTCTCGACCTCCTTCTTATTGGTCCACCCCCATCAGTCGCTGACCGCCTAGCCAACTGCCTGTCACCTTCACCATGCCGGGCAGTATCTTGACACAGCAGAATTCACGAGAGAATAGTTAGCGTACTATTCCAAACGAGATAGTTTCTCGAATCCACGAGAGTTCTAGAATCCACAAGAGAAAGAGATGAAACTCTGAATTATAATTGATTAAAAGCTGAATAATAATAGAGGTTACATGCCCTTTTATAGGGAAAACTAGCAAACCCTAGCGAAACTTACCTAAAAAATAAAGAATCCCAAAAATTGGGGAAACTCCGAAAATTGAAAACTAGAAAGAAAAATAAGAAATTCCCAAATGGAAACAACGTAAACAGAATTACACTCTAAGAGTAATTCGTAATCTAATTATTACCTAAAATAGCAAAATTACTAAATTGAAGGCCAAAACGAATGAATTTGGCCGAATTCCACCATCAGTCACGATTTGGGTGGTGAGTATTGATCGCAGCGCGATTCTGCTTTAGCCCATCAAGTTTGGGCCTATTCCGGGCTCGTCGATAAATTGCCGAAATTGGCAATTTTCAATTAGGTTTTATTACGGGCCAATACAAAAAATAAATATTTATTACCACTAACTCCATTAAGGTTAATCACTTTTTTGGGGGGCTTAGACACTTAGGGTGCATTTTTTTATTACAGGGTTTTTAGTGGTTTAGGCACTTTCATAGAGTACCGTAGGACGTTAGACACTTTCATAGGGTACCCTAAGGTTTAGGTTTAGGCACTTTCATGGTACCCTAAATTTAGAATGTACATTTTAGAATTTAGACCGTACATTTAGAATTTAGAATGTACATTCAGAATTTAGACCGTGCATTTAGAATGTACATTTTAGAATTTAGACCGTACATCTAGAATTTAAACTGTACATTTAAAATTTAGACCGTACATTTAGAATGTACATTTTAGAATTTAGACCGTACATTTAGAATTTAGACTGTACATTTAGAATTTAGACCGTACATTTAGAATTTAGACTGTACATTTAGAATTTAGATCGTACATTTAAAATTTAGACCATACATTTAAGAATTTAAAATTTATATTTTTATATTTATATGTATATATAACTAAAATTTTGCTCAATTTTATAAACCTCCAATATGCATATGACTAAATACATGCACACACCAAATATACATGAACGTTAACACAGTATATTCCAAAATATTAAAAGTCAATTATGAAAATAATCAATTGAAAGTTCAAAACAATAATTACACCCGCAGTCCACATTATTTCCCACTTACCCATTTCTCAGGCACGTGATGCAATCTTGGAACTTGATCTCCTCTCTCTCTCTCTCTCTCTCTTCATACTTATCTCCTCCATATTTTCAAAACCACTGAAACTTGAGGCAAAATGCCTCCCCATTGCGATTCTCTCACCGATCTACAGTACCTTTCTTTTAAATCAGAGTCGACGATATCTCTGTCTTGCTTTACGTACATCGCTACAAGATTCTCATGCTGGAATGCTGATCTAAACCTTAAAAGATGTTTTTTTTGTACCGGACGGAATCCGGGAAATTGCCGGAACAATCCAGAACAGGACGATATTCCAGCCGGAATGGAACAGGTAGCTGGGTATCCCGTTTTTTGGCTAGCACGGTATATCTCGGCTAGTACCGGCCGGTAAGGTACGAGATTGAAAAAAATGGTCTTCACTCGTCGCCTAGATAAGAATTGGAGAGAGAGAGAGAGAGAGAGAGTAAACAAGGGTAGATTGGGTAGAAAAGTAAGAAGCGGAGTTATTCGAGCATTTTTGCAGCTCGACTGGAGCGCGCGGAGCATGGGCTTTAAAATATGGAGCGGCTGGTCATTTACCCTTTCAATTAAGAGTTGTCTGGGCCTCCTAGGCTTTGACCGGACCAACTGATCATAGAACTGGGCCGCTACTTGTTTTGCATCAAATCTTGAGAAAATCCAGATCTACATCGAAGCACAAACCAGACTATCAAGGTCCGAAGGCAAACACGAAGAAACAAATAAGGGTGGGGAGAGTACGACACACTGGTGAGAGGGAGAAGGGGAGGCAATAGGGAAAGCCAACCCCCACTGCTGTTTTTTCCATGCTACTGCTGTTTTTTCCGTGCTCTTTCTCTCTCCAGGGTTTCTTTCGGGGCCTCTACCGAAATGGGTTTATATGTTCGACGACTGTGATTCGATAGGTTCACTTGAATTTTATGAGGTACAAAACGATTCGTAAAAACAATTACCACATTTTTTGCATATATAATTCTGAAAACTACAGTATTGAGGTCACTGAATCATTGGTATTGTCACATCCAGTTTTCCAAAAGATTTTAGCACCCAGGTGCTAAAATCATGATTTTTCAAATAAAAAAATGAAGTGGTTCCGTGTATCGTTTTTCGATTTTTTTTGCACCAAACTAAAGTACACGAGGAGTACTTTAATTTGGTGCGAAAAAAATCGAAAAACGATACACGGAACCACTTTATTTTTTGATTTAAAATATCATGATTTTAGCACCTGGGTGCTAAAATCTTTTGGAAAACTAAAAGTCACTAGAACATTGGTAGATATATAAAATGACCCCATCCAAAATAAATAAATTAAGCACGACAAATTTAGAGTTTTTATATGCTTGTGATCATTTTGAGATGCGTACAATGAGATATATACATAAACCTGTCACCACATCAAGTGGCGTGATCTTGATGTGCGGATTCAAACTAAAAAATATTTCTTGTCAATTACAACTCATCTAGAAATAATTTTTTCAGAGGTGTCTCAGTCAATTAAGAGGTTCTTAAAAATGTCCAACGGAGTAACTACTCGCAATCAGCTGTGGTTTGTTCAGTTGGTCACGCTGTACATTTTCATTTTTCGAAGTTGTTTTTAATCCTAATCTCACCAAGAGACCAAAATGTTTAACTCCTAATGGATCCTTTTTATATATTGATTTTTTATTTAATAATATGTTAAAGAAGAAAAAAATCAATTTATGTATTTTTGAAAGCCAGGTTTCGCACTCCGTTTTCTGCGGAAATTGTTATATAAAGACCTTTGATCATACCTTGTTGATTGGACACGAGAGAGAAATTGTTAGAGACACTCCGGGAGAATTTGTTTGCTGGGAATGTCCTTTGATGATCAAGTCAGTATCTAATTAAGCTTTTTCAATATTTCAACTTGACAATTTACTTTTCTGTTGGCTTTCGCGTAATCAATATTTTTTATTTTAATAAATATTCCATAGCTTTCTAGTATTCTCATATGCGTGTTCATTGTTGACTTTACAAATGCTGACTCATAATTTAGCATAAATGCGTATTTATTTAATTTCACCTCCCACAGTATCTCTCTAAATTAAAGAGAGGGAGTTTGTCATTATTGTGGATTCACATTAGTAAAATTAATTTCACTAACTTTGAATGGAAAAACCACAACCAATAACAAAATGAGCCTCCCAAAAAAAGCCAATGAAGACTCAATGCATATCAGAATTCCCCAAGCGAAACCCCGAAACACTCATATGTCGTCATTATTTTCAACAAAAAATGATGTGTGATTGTTGAAATTCCAAAAGGATATCATCTGTTTAGAGCAACTAAACTATGAGGCAAAAAATCCGCAGAAATGTTGAGAACGTTAACCTGGAAAGTATGAATATTAGGGTTATTCCCATTCTACGAACGAGACGATAAATCTATTTTTTTGCGAATTAAGATTCTAATTAAAGTGAGAGAACAATTAACTCAAATTAGTTAAAATATTGAAAATATATATGATAAAAAAAACAAATATTAGAAATTGTATTGTTTTATTTACTGTAGTACAAAATAAAAAGCTAACTCCCCCCACCACTTCTCAAGAATCTCATCCTCTCAAAAATCTCATCCCCTTCCCCCTCCCCACTTTCTCTCTCTCTTTCTCTCTAAATCCACACCCGCTCCCCCCAGGTATCTCCTTTTTTTTTTTTCAAATTTAGAAAGTAAAAGAAAATCAAAACTCTAGGAATTTGGGGTTGAGGAATTGAAAACTATTGGAGGCTAAAACACGTTTGTTTATTGTATTGATAGATACGTAAGAACCGTCCAGTTGACGAAATTGCAGAAGACAGATGAAAAGAAGAGTGTGAACTGAGTACTAACGCGTTATAATAATATGTGACGTGGTAGCTAGATTAAGACCTCACTCGTGCTCCAATTGGAGGAGACCGAGCTTCAATTTCACTTGAATTGTGAGCAAAGAAAACACGCAACAAATGGCCAATGTGTCTTGTTCAGTAAGCTTTGCAGTCCCTTTAATCCTCAACAACCATTTTGCATATTAAAACAAAACGTAATAACAGAAAGGACAAGAAAGAGGATAACGAAATGGAACCTCAAACGTTGTCAGTGGCGTATTTAGATTTGCGTCAGAGGATATTTGTGAAAACACAATCTTATTAACAGAAACAAATTACTCCTTTATGGCTTTATATATAGATAACGAAAAATAAAAAACCAATCCCCCCGAAAGGTGTTTTTCATTCTTCACCCCTTATCTTCTCTCATCGCCCAACAACACCCACATCATCAATCCTAAACCGATTTCAATCTCTCTCTCTCTCTCTCTCTAAATACACATATACATACAGTTATTAAACAGGATGCGATCGTCGGAGGTGGAATACGTGTTTCCATCCACGCCGGGAAAGATCAAAATCGAAAGAGCCCAGAAGGTTAATCGACAATTCCACCGATGTCTCGGCACTTTCGCCTCAACGAGCAGCACAATGTTCTTCTGGGTCCTGGTCTTAATAGCCTTAACGGCATCGTCCATCAGCTTCGTCAACTCCGGTAGCCGCTGCTTCTCCTCCCCCACCTCCGTATACGACCGCGTCGAGTGGCAGAAACTTGTCCGTACCTCCGCCCAGATCCACCGCTCCAACGGCCTCTCCGTCCTCGTCACCGGCGTCGCCGGCTTCGTCGGAACCCACGTCTCCATCGCCTTGAAAAGGCGCGGCGACGGCGTCGTCGGGCTCGACAATTTCAACAACTACTACGACCCGTCATTGAAGAAGGCCCGGAAAGCACTTCTCAATTCCAACAGTATCTTCGTCGTCGAGGGTGATATCAACGACGCGCGCATTTTAGCGAAGCTGTTCGATATTATGGCGTTCACGCACGTGATGCACTTGGCTGCACAGGCGGGCGTACGATACGCCATCCAAAACCCACACTCTTATGTCCACAGCAACATAGCCGGGTTAGTCACGCTTCTAGAAGCATCCAAATCCGCTGACCCGCAACCCGCTTTTGTATGGGCCTCGTCCAGTTCTGTTTACGGGTTAAATACCAAAGTACCCTTTTCAGAATCGGATCGTACCGACCGACCTGCTTCATTATACGCCGCGACTAAGAAAGCGGGCGAAGAAATTACCCACACATATAACCACATTTACGGGTTGTCGATAACCGGGTTGAGGTTTTTCACGGTTTACGGCCCATGGGGAAGACCGGACATGGCGTATTTCTCATTTACCCGGAACATACTCCAGGGGAAGCCGATAACGGTTTACCGGGGCAAAAACGGGGTCGACTTGGCCCGGGATTTTACCTACATTGATGACATTGTGAAGGGGTGCCTTGGGTCGTTGGATACTTCGGGGAAGAGTACCGGGTCGGGCGGGAAGAAACGGGGATCCGCTCCGTATCGAATCTTTAATTTGGGTAATACGTCGCCCGTTACAGTTCCTAAGCTTGTGAATATATTGGAGAAGCATTTGAAGGCGGAGGCCAAGAAGAATATTGTGGAAATGCCTGGGAACGGCGACGTTCCGTTTACCCACGCGAATATAAGCTTGGCCCGTAAAGAGATCGGGTATAAACCGACGACCGATTTGGAAACCGGGTTGAAGAAGTTTGTTAGGTGGTACCTATCTTATTACGGCTACAATCAAGACAAGCCTATCTGATGGAGTAATTTCTAGGTGTTAGATTTTAGTTTTGGAAACAGTAAAATACTAAAAATACTGTTGGGGTCAATTGTGTCCTCTTTTTGAACTCATTTGTTTCATGTGTTTATGTCATCAAATACCTTTCTCATCGTATCGAATCTTTGATTAATTGTACAATTTGTAATATGTATATTTTCAAAGATTGAAATCACAATATTGGTCGGAAATCATATGACTCGAAATAAATGTGGTGTGATTTGGTTTTTTTTTTTTTAAAGTCTAATTAACATGAAATTTTGCATGATTGTTGTTTGTCGATGTGTTTTAAAAGATGAATTTATATTTTTTTTAGCATCAAAGTTGATTCGGAAAATGGAAAGACAAACAAAAAAGATGTAAGAAATTGGAGATGAGCTGAATCGTCCATATTTGAGATTTGTTCTTTTCAACAGTTTCTCTTCCGATTTTAGAGCTCTGTAGTTGACCTCGGCCATCTAGTTACACGACGCATAACCGTGCCGCGGAGCTCTCAACTATAGGTGCAACAGTCACTTGAAGAGAATGTATTCGATCGAGCTAATTTTTGATACAATTGTTCTACTCTACGAGATCTTCGAAGTGAATATTTTTTATCATCGAAACGAGACCGGAGCGCACCGGAATCGCCGAGGACAGCTGTCTCTTTTGATATATCGACGCAGACAACACTAGCAAACTATTGATATAAGACAATTTATTCCACGGTCTTGGGCACAGCCACGTGGTGTCTCAACACCTTTATCTATCACACGTTTCTGCAGGCCCAAATACAATGTATCTTGACGTATAAGACTACTGAGCCACTACCGACACTCAGCAGTGCTCCAAGACCTTGAAATAGTTACTTATTGATATACATAGGTTGATGTAGAAATGTGTTACTTGAAATCTCGCAATTATTTATGAGGATAATAAAACTGGTGACATTTCACGAGTATTTTTTATTGGTTTGTGTGCATTGCTTGATGTCGATATGAGCGGGTTCAACTTTCACTAATAACTGGTAAGCTTTAATATATATTGTACCACAAGTTAAAAATAAAAATACTATAAACTAGTGAAATTACACCTATAATTTTCTCGTGAACATCCACAAGATTTCAAGCCGTACATATTGACATCAACTGGTGCATATCAACACTACTAGGAAACTATAGATATATATACGACAACTTATTTCATAGTCTTGGACACCGTCAATGTCTCAATACTCTTATCTGTCACACATTTTTGCAGGACCTAATACAATATGTCTTGATGTATAACGCTATCAGGCCCGGCCCTGTGGGCAGGCAGGGGAGGCCCGGGCCTGGGGCCCCCCGGTTTTTGGGGCCCCTTCTCGTAGAAAAAAAAAAATTATATATAAATATATATATATATATGAAAGGCCTCAAATTGAGGATAGGGTTGGGACCTCGCGAAACACAGGACCGGGCCTGAACGCTATTGGGACACTGCCGAGCAAGACCTTGGAATAATTACTTAGTGATATACGTAAGCTAGTGTCGGTGCTTCCCCAAGACCTTGGAATAATAACTTATTGATATACATAGGCTGACAAAGACATGTTTGACTTGAAATCTCATACTCCGTAATTATTAAGGCCCGTTCCGCTAAAAAAAAAACAGTTTTGTTTTAACTCAAAAATTATCTCATTCCACTAACAAAAAACAACTTAGTTTTTTTGCAAAACTAAAAACCAAAAAAAGCCAAAAAAAACTAGTTAGTGGAACAAGTTAGTTTTTTTTAAAATTAAACATACAAAAAATTAGTTTAATGGAACAAGTTAGTGGAATAAGTTAGTTTTTTTGCAAAACTAAAAACCAAAAAACTAGTTAGTGGAACAAGTTAGTTTTTTTGCAAAACTAAAACATCCAAAAAAACCAAAAAACCAAAAAAACAAAGTTAGTGAAACACTCCTAAAGAGAATAAAACTAGTGAAATTTCAAGATTACTATATTTTTTATTGCTGGTGTTCATTGGTTGATGTCGATATGTGCGGCTTCAAATCTCTCGAGTGTTCACGAGAACAACGCATATACCTGACACGTACAACAAGCTCACGGAGGGGAGAGACAGGTGGAATGGAAAATAGTCATTATCAACTGTTAGAGCATCGCATCACACTCTTTTCGATCTTCACCACTAATATTATACTCCCTCTGTCCCATTTTATATGTTCCTTACGTAAAGTTATGCCATTTTGAATTTAAAACAAAACATCTTTCTAGATTTTTTTTTTTAAATTTTTTACGTCATTCAAAAGTACTCGTTGAGATCTTTTGAACGGTACAAAAAAATTTAAAAAGTAATTCCAAAAGTATTTTATTTTTTAAGGTCAAATTTACACGGTCTTCCGTAAGGGACATTAAATTGGAATGGAGGGAGTAGTAACGAACGAGTGAAACGACAAAAGGGTAGTTTATCAGCCTCGCTTGTTGTCCGGTGAAATGGAAAAGAGCCACTGTTCATAAGTTAACTCATATTTTAGGAATCTGGGACGGGAAATTTTCTTGGTCCGGACGAAGGGTACCGGTTGGTGTAGTTTTGCTCCAGCATCTCGGGTCCGGACCTGGTAAGCTTGGTCCGGTTGAACGGGGCGGCGGCTGTGCGTTTTAATGTATTTTTTGACCTAAATTGTATACTTTCTTATAAATAGGAGCCTTGTGGCCTCCTAGGGTTTGGTCTTGTCTTGGGATTTGAGATATCTAGGGTTTGGAGTCGTCTCTTTCATGTATGTGAGACTTTGACGCTCTGTTAATGTTTCTAATAGAGATTTGTTCCTAGATATCTATTGGATGCTTCAAGTAGAGTTACGGGTATAGCCAGCTCTTTGCAATTTCTCCCCATTGATAGTGAATCCTCTTGCTCTTTCCCCGTGGACGTACCTCTAGAGCTTCGTGCTTGGGGGGGAACCACGTAAATCCTTGTCTCTTGTTTTCTTGTTGGTTTGGTTATATTCTTTACTTCGAGTTTTGGCACAACAGATAATCTACAACCAAAAACCCTCCAATTTTCAGATACTCTAAAAAATAAAATACTTTCGAGCATAATTTCTTACATTCCTTGACACAAAAATAAAGAACTAATTGAAATTTTTATCCAAAAATTGCACATCTGTTTATAATAGACTATCTTTACGACATTATGTGACACAGAGAAAGATAATATTTATTTTGAGTGCCAACTCTGAGTCGAAATCCTAGCTCTGTCCCTAGAAGTGACACTGAGAGAGAGAGAATAGACCAACAATAATGTTGCCGCGGATCCCTATCGTAAACTGTGGTTGCACAATATTAGGGGGTGTTCCGCTAAGGGTATTTTTTATGTGATGTATTATGAGAGAATGACATGTTTCGATTTTTTGAAAAAACTATTTTTTGTTAGTGGAACACCCCTTTAAAGTCGATGACAGTTGGGGGATGAATGGATGGCAGTAGGTGGTTGAGTAGACCAACGATAGTGGTGCGGCTGCTCGCAAGTCGAGAGAGAGTGTGGCTACTGGCGGCAGTGTGAACATCCCGTAGCCAAGCACAGTGGCGACTCCAGGAAATTTGAACAGAATATTCAAGAATTACCTTAATTCTACTAGCTCTATTAAGTAATCATATATACACATTTTTTCATATATTAATGTGAATAATGCAACCAAATAATAAGAAAATATGTGCTAATATACTTATCACAATTGTTTTCGGCGATTTCTATATTTTCGGTCAAACAAAATTAAACAAGCACATAAATATTCTATTTATTGTTGAAACTATGTGACAAATAGATTCACACAATTTTTTGGACATATGTTCTTGTTTATGAGATTTAAAGTTGATTGTCGTTCAGAGGGAAAACATAAATACTTTTTTCTCTTTCTATTTTTCTAATTTTTTTCATTAAACGTGTGTATTTTCTTTTGAGTTAATATACTAAGTATTTATTCGTGAATTACCTAGATTGATGGGTGTTCATAGTAGAGAACTAAGTGTTCAAACAAAATCTGAGATAAAATTACCAGAGATAATATAAAAAATAAAAAAACTCTAAGGTGTTCAATTGACCATATATATGAGTTTTATTGGGTTATTTACATTGAATTAATTTGCAGACTAATTTTTTGGGTTGTCTGTTCATGAATGACTAAATTAATACAGAACTAAAAATATTAGTATATGTATTCTTAAAAAAATATATGTTTTTGGGACGTTCATGTGATGTGACCACCCTTTAGCAAGGGTGGAGCCGCCCCGGGCGGAGTGAATGAGAGTAGAATGCCCACATCATTATGATACGTTTGAAATTGTTTTTGATTGGATTTTCTGTCTTAAAGTCTTTTCTTCGTGTTTATCAGTTCTGAGTTAGTCTTTTTACTTTTGTGATTGGTAATCACAAGATTATAAAGTCAAATATTATGGGAAAAGGCAAAAAAAATTATCTAAACTAAATTAGAAAATATAATTTTTGCCTTTTCTATTTTCTTTTAACTTCAGTTTATTTTTATAAAATAATTTATTTCCTCTCATCAAGACGAATTCAAAAAAATCAAATTATCTAACCGATATTAAAAAAACTCTCTTATTATTAAAAAAAAAACTGTCTCTAAAATAATCTAATTGATACAAACTCCCTCCTTCAAAATTAATTTGCCAGATAATAATCATTGTTAATTCTAACTGGCCGCCATTTCTCGCAAGTAATAGCTGGTGGGACAGAGTTCTATCTAGTTTTTTTTCCATCTAGTCTGGTCCAGTTTTAGGTCTTTCTGGATACATCTCGAACCCACAACAATGATCGGAATCGTTCATTTTATAGATCTCGTAGAGTGCATCGTCCAATCAAAATATTAACTTGATCGTACATCAATAGGTACATAAACAAAATACCCCTAAATTTGTATAAGAAAAGAATGGGCAATTTTAAGTTTCAATATTTTTTGTCATCTATTTTCATCGCCCACGTATGCATGTTTTGTTCATGTATTCATCGATATCCGATCAAGATAATTTTTTACATTGACAACATACTCGATGAGCTCTACAAAATGAACAATTCTGATCATTATTGTGAACCCGAAATAAACCTACAAATACCCAAACTCGGACCTTGTTGAACAGAGAAAAACTAGACAGCCGATTGTTTGGCTCGTTTGCAGTCAACCTACTTCAAGTCAACCCTCGTTCAGCCGGCCATATATATGTTTCTATGTAACTTCAATAATGGTTGCAAAATAATTAAAAAGAAAAGTACTAATCCATCAACAGTTTGTCAATTGCTTTAGCCAAAATCTCATAACATTAGTATTTAGGAAGTATATTCCTACTGAAAACGACCACAATTACTAGCTATTGTGTATGAGAATGGCCTAATAATATCGCCTAATAGATACTCCCTCCGTCCCATTTTAAATGCTCCCTATGTATATCCGTGTCATTTTCAAACGTCTATATCTTTTTATTGGCAAGGTTTTCAAAGTTTTTAAATTTTTTGTCTACTAGAAGTCTAGAACTAATTGAAGTCTACCAAATAAGATCCATATTGCATATAAAATACATTATAGAATGAAAACTATAAGAGTTTTAAAAGAACACGCATAACCGTTGGAGGCATTTAAATTGGGATGGAGAGAGTACAAAATTGAGAATGTCAATGTGAAAATGGTGTAACAGAATCAATATAATTCCTTTTTTATTTTGGAAAATGATTTACAAAATCATCTCCCCCTCTCTCTCCTCCAACTCGGCCGTCCTTGAACGCAATCACGCGTATTTCTTTGTATATAATCCTCCGTCTCCTTCCTTCTCAAGCAGGTGGACAAAAAACCAATCCCCTCCCCGAAAGGTGTTTTTCTGCATCTTTTTCATTCTTCACCCCTTATCTTCTCTCATCCCCAACAACACCCACATCATCAATCCTAAACCGATTTCAATCTCTCTCTCTCTCTCTCTCTAAATACACATATACATACAGTTATTAAACAGGATGCGATCGTCAGAGGTGGAATACGTGTTTCCATCCACGCCGGGAAAGATCAAAATCGAAAGAGCCCACAAGGTTAATCGACAATTCCAGCGATGTCTCGGCACTTTCGCCTCAACGAGCAGCACAATGTTCTTCTGGGTCCTGTTCTTAATAGCCTTAACGGCATCGTCCATCAGCTTCGTCAACTCCGGTAGCCGCTGCTTCTCCTCCCCCACCTCCGTATACGACCGCGTCGAGTGGCAGAAACTTGTCCGTACCTCCGCCCAGATCCACCGCTCCAACGGCCTCTCCGTCCTCGTCACCGGCGTCGCCGGCTTCGTCGGAACCCACGTCTCCATCGCCTTGAAAAGGCGCGGCGACGGAGTCGTCGGGGTCGACAATTTCAACAACTACTACGACCCGTCGTTGAAGAAGGCCCGGAAAGCACTTCTCAATTCCAACGGTATCTTCGTCGTCGAGGGTGATATCAACGACGCGCGCATTTTAGCGAAGCTGTTCGATATTGTGGCGTTCACGCACGTGATGCACTTGGCTGCGCAGGCGGGCGTACGATACGCCATCCAAAACCCACACTCGTATGTCCACAGCAACATAGCCGGGTTAGTCACGCTTCTAGAAGCATCCAAATCCGCTGACCCGCAACCCGCTTTTGTATGGGCCTCGTCCAGTTCTGTTTACGGGTTAAATACCAAAGTACCCTTTTCGGAATCGGATCGTACCGACCGACCCGCTTCGTTATACGCCGCGACTAAGAAAGCGGGCGAGGAAATTACTCACACTTATAACCACATTTACGGGTTGTCGATAACCGGGTTGAGGTTTTTCACGGTTTACGGCCCGTGGGGAAGACCTGACATGGCGTATTTCTCGTTTACTCGGAACATACTCCAGGGGAAGCCAATAACGGTTTACCGGGGCAAGAACGGGGTCGACTTGGCTCGAGATTTTACCTACATTGATGACATTGTGAAGGGGTGTCTTGGGTCGTTGGATACTTCAGGGAAGAGTACTGGGTCGGGTGGGAAGAAACGAGGATCTGCTCCGTATCGAATCTTTAATTTGGGTAATACGTCTCCCGTTACGGTACCTACGCTTGTGAGTATTTTGGAGAAGCATTTGAAGGCGGAGGCCAAGAAGAATATTGTGGAAATGCCTGGGAACGGCGACGTTCCGTTTACCCACGCGAATATAAGCTTGGCCCGTAAAGAGATCGGGTATAAACCGACGACCGATTTGGAAACCGGGTTGAAGAAGTTTGTTAGGTGGTACCTATCTTATTACGGCTACAATCAAGACAAGCCTATATGATGGAGTAATTTCTAGGTGTTAGATTTTAGTTTTGGAAACAGTACAATACTAAAAATACTGTTGGGGTCAATTGTGTCCTCTTTTTGAACTCATTTGTTGTGTTTATGTCATCAAATACCTTTCTCATCGTATCGAATCTTTGATTAATTGTACAATTTGTAATATGTATATTTTCAAAGATCGAAATTACAATATGGGTCGGAAATCGTATGACTCGAAATAAATGTGGTGTGATTTGGTATTTGTGTTGATGTCTGATTAACATGAAATTTTGCATGATTGTTGTTTGCTGATGTGTTTTAAAAGATGAATTTGAATATTTTTTAGCATCAAAGTTGATTTGGAAAATGGAAAGACATACAAAAAAGATGTAAGAAATTGGAGATGAGCTGAATCGTCCATATTTGAGATTTGTTCTTTCAGATTTTGTTAAATTTCTATCTCCGGCATTCTATTTCCGGCAAAATATTAACTTGATCGTACATCAATAGGTACAGAAAGAAAATACCCCTAAATTTGTATAAGAAAAGAATGGGCAATTTTAAGTTTCAATATTTTTTGTCATCTATTTTCATTGCCCACATATGCATGTTTGTTCATGTATTCATCGATATCCGATCAAGATAATTTTTTACATTGACGACATACTCAATGAATTTCTACAAAAAGAATAATTCTGATCATTACTGTGGACCCGAAATAGACCTACAAATACCCAAACTAGGACCTGACTGAACAGAGAAAAACTAGACAGGACTCTGTCCCATAGCCGATTGTTTGGCTCGTTTGCAGTCAACCTACTTCAAGTCAACCCTCGTTCGGCCGGCCATATGTATGTTTCTATGTAACTTCAATAATAGTTGGAAAATAATTAAAAGGAGAAATACTAATCCGTCAACAGTTTGTCAATTTATTTATTTTTGGTAATTAACAGTTGCTTTAGCCAAAATCTCATAACATTATTTAGGAAGTCAATTCCTACTGAAAACTACCACAATTACTAGTTATTGTGTATACAGTTTCCTGTTATTATTTATATATTTCGATGTTTGTTTTTATTATCGAATGAGACTACTATAGTAAGGGACTCGTAAATTTTCAACCTCGTAAGAAATAAATTCTTAACCCACGTAAGAAAACCCGTATGTCATAGATTTATATGATCATTAACTTTACGGCTTCGGAATTTGGAAAAAGCAACCTCACAAACTCACTTCCCAAGATCAAATAGTCAATTTGAAGACAGAGACTTACCGTCGCTAGATTGGTTTGTTTTTGGTTTTAGAAGTTTTTTCCCCTAAAACCGGTCCTCAAAAACTACTACGTACTATAGTTCTCAAAACATTTAGCAAAATAATTTCCACACCCCATTTTTCTTATAAAAGCACGCCCTTTTTGTCATGTAGTAAACTTTTGAGTGTAATTCTGTTACTAAAAGATAAAAAGAAGATGCATTTACAAAAAAAAAAAAGGGGTTTGAATATCAATACACAACATTTAAATGAACATAGTTAAAGATTTATTCGTTTTGAGTTACAGAGGTTTTTTTTTTCTTTTCAAAAACCTAATTCTCAAAACCAATTTTCAAAACCCGTATTCAAAAACAAATTTAATTTTGTTCACCTTCTTTTGTTCACCCTCTTCATTACCGTCACTCATAGTGGTTGAGATAGTGTGGATCTCACAAAAAGTGATGTCATCCTTACCAAAAAATCATGTGTACTACAGGAGTGAGACCTACACTATTTTAACCAATAAGAGGTTGGGTAATGATCACCATCTTTCAAAGAGTGTGAACAAAATCACAATCTTCAAAAAATGATTCTCGAAGGGTTTTTTCCTTAAAAAAAAAAAAACTGTGTTCCATTCATGGATACTGTCACCCTTTGCCACTTTTGCGGACTTGCAGAGCTTAATTTTTTACCTCAGTGAGGAAATTGTTTATTTTTTTAAATATAAACAATTTCCTCATTGAGGTAAAAAATTATGCACTGCAAGTCCTTCCAAACTTGGGGAAAGATTAAAAAAAAAATTGATAAAAAGAATGGAATTACATATGGATCAAATTAAACTCATTTGGTTGCTTTGGCTAAATGAATCAAGTGGTTTATTTTGCTTTGCCGACCAGTGGCTTCCCCGGACAAGGCCCCGTTCCCCTAGCCCCGCCCATGGCATTAGGGAAGAGAGGTGAAGTACTATAGTGTCCTTTAAAGAGACCTCCTCCTTTAACCATGTTCTGTCCTTCCCATAATATCTAGAAACCTCCACCGTCATGATCCACAAAAGAATATCAACTGTCCAAAACCCAATCAACCTGTTTATTTGCCACCTCTAGCCACAACATTCAAAATCATTATATAAGCATAATAACAATATCATACTCCATCTGTCCCAAATTGGTGGTTCTTTTTATTATTTGGGACATCTCAAAAAAATTTCTATATCTTCTATTTTATAATAGTACTTTTTATATCCGATATAGATTTTGTATGATGGATCTCAATTTGTTTTATTAAATAAAATTTTTAAAATCGTAAAAAATAATTGTCAATAGGCAATTGTTTGAGTGACACGACTGGACAGAGAGAGTATTAACTTCCTTTTATATATATATATATATATATATATATATATATATATAGAGGAAATAAGAACTTCACTGATAAGAGATATTATAAACCATCGAGTTCAAACAATTACAATTAAAAATACGTAATTCATATTAACTTTTCAAATTGTGAAATTTACAATCTTATAAACCCAAAAAATAAGTTTCATAAAATAAGTCCCAAATTACTTATTTTGATAAGCATTGTATACCAAAATAACTCTTTGATGATTAACTATTCGATTTCTAGTATTGAAAGCCTGGTGTTGAACGGAAGCGGGGATGATGCAGCGCCCTTAATGCGCTGCACAGTACAACACATATCTGAATTATTCAAAAATATGTTGAACGGTCCGGGTTAAAATAAAAAAAAACTTTTCTAGTTCAGATTTAAAAAAACTCTTCCAAATTAAATACGGATCGTTCAAAACACTTTTGAACGATTGAGATGCTGCACTACAAGATGCAGCTCATTAAATGCGCTAAAGGATCCCCGAGTCCCTGTTGAACACGTGTAGTTGTGCAAGAATTAGTAGTATAATATTAGTAGAGTATGATGGTTTTTTATATGGTTGGGATAAAGATCGTTTCCAATTGGCTCCATCCATCCTCAACCGTTTATATGCATTGTAGTTGTAAATGCCGGCACGGATTCATTTTGCTTTGATTACGACTGAGAATTTAAATATGCAACGAGAAAGAGGAAGAATATATTTTTATTCACATTTTATGTTTATTTTTTTCCTTCTGAAATTGACATTTCAGCTAAGTTTATAATAATAATAAAAAAAGCAATCTAAAATTTAAAAATTGTGTTCGAATTGTGTTGTGAGTTCTTTCGGGTTTTTTTTTTTTTTTGATCCGAAACTCATCGTTATATTCATGAAATGCCATTCGACACTTACAAAGATCTCCAAGCAAATACAAGGAAGAGGAAATATACAATGAAACATGAAAGTAAACTAATGCCTCCACCCTAACACGAGCGAGTTCTTTTGGTTGATGGAGAGAGAAACAAAAACAAGTATCATAATTGTAAACAATTAAAGTATAAGGCATATGGCACGTGGTTTAGCCGTCACTTTTGAATTTTATACATAATGCATTAGAGGATTTTAATTAGTGAGTGGCGGCTATTTTTTACATTAGAGATCTCATTTTGCTTTTCGCCACTGTAGTGGAAATGTCCAAAAATTTTACACAAAAAGTCGAGAAATTATATGATACTATACAAAATATGTTGCAATAATTATAAAGAAAATAACTTTTTTTTGAAATAATTTATGAGGCAAATGCAAGATTAAAAAATAATGAAATTCAGTGGGGACTCCCTCCACTCCCTCCAGCACTGTTCTATAGAGACAGCCGGGATAGATTAAGCAATTCTCTTAAGTACATTGCTAACAATTTAGCCAATTTTTGCATAGTCATTTGAAAAACTATTTTAAAATTCTTGAACAGTTTAGATTATTTGTACATGACCTAAAAATAAACCCGTAAATTGTTGTACATTTTTGGTAGCTTTCTACTCCGCATTCATTGTTGTGAGGAACCAGATCCTTTCCTGTCCGACGGAGAAGATCCTATCCAATTCTGGCCCAATCACCAAACTTTAACATTTTCTGAAAAAGGATAAAAGCCAAAAAAAAATGCTTTTTTTTTAATCAAAAAAAGGTTGAATTTTGATTATAATTTTATAAATTTTCAATTCCTCTTGTCAAAATGAATTAAGTAAAAAAAATTTGACGCGAAACAAAAAATGAGAGAAAAATTTGAATAAACAGTGTTTTTTCATAGTTAATGATATTTTTATTTGACAACTAACAGTGAATTCTCACATTTATAGTGTTTTTCATAGTTAACAGTATTTTTATTTGACAATTTACAGTGCTTTTTCATAGTTAACAGTATTTTTATTTGGCAATTAGCATTTCATTCTCCCAATTAATACTGCTTTTAATAGTTAATAGTATTTTTATTTGACAATTAACGGTTTTTCACAATTAACATTATTTTTATTTGTCAATTAAAATTTCATTCTCCCAATTAACAGTGCTTTTTGACAGTTAACAGTATTTTTATTTGGCAAAGAACAGTATTTTTTCACAGTTAATAGTCACTACAACAAAAGTTAGTTTTTATAGCATGCCAAAAATGCTATAAAAAGTCATATATAGCGTTTTAGCAAATGCTGTATTAGCCAGCACTATAAAAAGGGTCGAACTTTTTATAGCATTTCTTCCCTGTTATGTATTTGTTAGCATTTTTTGCATGCTATTTATTTTGTAGCTTCTATAGCATTTTTTGCAAGCTATTGATTGTATACCTTCTATAGCATTCATTTCTTGCTGTTGGTTGTACATATTTGATAGCATTTTTTCCTCGTTGTTTGCTGTATTTTGGACATTTATAACATTTTGAGCCTACCGGTGTTTTTGCCGCTTATTTGGTCATAATTGGCTCCAATTTTTTCCCCAATAACCAAAATAGAATTCCATAGCAAGCTTATAGTAGAAAACTAACCAAAACAAAGAAAAACCCAATGACTACACATTTCTTGGCAATATATAGGTACATTTCTCCGAACATCAAAGTTATTAACCCAATGTCCTTCCCAAAAGTGAAGCACAAGCCTTGCACCAAAACATACCCAAAAAAAAAATGCTTCAACCACTTAATTAAGCGACACGAGCAAGATCACATCTATATCTTCAGCAAAAAGTCACAAAAGAACTTCTCTTGATCTCTTTCAATCCGTAGACCTACATAAAGTAGAAAACAACCTTTTAGTTTGAGTAAGCAATTAAAAAAACAGTTGAACCAATTTTATAGACAAAGGAGTAAACAAAAATCTATTCCTTTTCGATATCTAAAAGTGACAAAAAGTGCATTACCCTAGTGTCCATATGAAATTTTTTAGTAGGCCATGAAACAGTTGTTCCGACAGCTTCTTCAACCTACAAATGCAGCCATTGTGCGCTGTTCTAGATATGCCTCCTTACTGTCAAGAAACCTTATGAAGTTACAGACAAGTCACCATTCCCATTAAATTAAATGTGGTGACAATGAGACCATCTGAAGGAATTAAAAAATAACCTATTCTTTCAAGGAGAAAATGCAATAACAAAATCATCATGAGCATATATTCCAAGTTTCACACAATTAGTATAGTTTTTTCCTTCTAGTTCCAGGAGTTACCCATTGGATCTATAGTCATTCCTGAACAACCTATAGGTTCCAAAAATTTGAGGATTGAAAAAAATGTGTGAATAAGAAATGGCCAAAATTTCACTTGAACTTATAAGTGAAATTTTCATCAAAAGTACATAAGAGAAAATAGGCCTATGCAAAATAGTGCTGGAGAAGTTTAAAATAAGAAACCAAAGAGTGATTTCTTGTATTCATGCTAATGCAAAGGAACGAATTGCTTAGAGTTCAAAACGTTACACAAATAATGAAATTGATTTGGTTACCTGTTGAGGCCATTTTTCTCCATTACTCTGGACCAATTGCCTACCATGTTCAAATCAGGCTGCAGCTTTAGCCTTTCTTCCTCATTCGAGGCGCCTTTTACTTTTTTTTGACTAATTTCGACTTTAAGGCTATCCAAAGTTCATATATTTTAATGACTTTGGACAACGGCTTTTAAGACCTTCGGAAGGAATTAACATAACCTATTCTTTGGAGGAAAAAAATGCAATAACAGAAACACCATGAGCATATATTCCAAGTTTCACACAACCCCTACCAGCAGCCCTATCTCCTATTTTTCCTTTCTCTCCTTCTGAGGATAATGCTACTGGATTGCTAATCATAATACCAAAATTTACAGTTATACCTGAGCAACTCTGAATGAATCTTGAGTAGCCCCTGGCCCCTGCACACGATTAAATTAAGTAAAACGTGTCAGTACATAACTAGCATGTCTAAAGAAAGCCAATTGCACGTTAATCACAAGCAATTTAGATAAACCGTATAAGACTATGGAGAAGGAATATCTACTCCTATAACATAACGTAAGTTCATTCGTATTGCTAAGAAGATCTCAAACAGTGTTCGCATAAGCTAGAGTACATTCCAGCATAAGCGCTAGAAAATGAACAAACCTTTGGATGGAAGAAGAACACATGATTAAAAACCCAAGCTTAACTGGAGATGAATCTACTAGAAGCCTGCGTATGCAATTTTTGGGGAAGAGAGTGGTGCGCTAGTTAGGGATAACTGGATAAGGGAATCTAATTGAAATGTTAGAAGCCCGCGTATGTGATTTTTGGGATCGAAGATATTTGGCGCTTGGATTTTGCTATTCACTGTGAAAGAAGCAACTTTTACTGGCAAAGGTTATAGCATTGAACGCTATATTTGAACCCTTCCATAATTTTCCTGTGTTTTTAACTTCACAAAATGCTATAGTTGCTACTCTATTATAGCATTCTTGAAAAAATGCTATGAAATTATGCTATAAAAGGTCACATTTGTTTTGTTGTAGTGAGTTAACAATACTTTTTAGTAGTGACAATATTTTTATTTGGTAATTAACTTTGTTTTTTTCATTTAACAGTGTTTTTTCACAATTAGTAGTGCATTTTTATTGTTCAAGTGCAAATTGATTATTAGTAATGTAATTTGACAATTAACAGTATTTTCATTTGATATTTGGCAATGAAAAGTGTTTTTTCACAGTTAACAGTAACAATTAACAGTGCATTCTCACGATTAACAATGCTTTCTAATAGTAACAGTATTTTTATTTGACAATTAACTGTGTATTTTTTCAATTGACAGTATTTTTTAACAATGTTGTTTTACAATTAGTAGTGCATTTTTATTGTTGAAGTGCGAATCAGTTATTAGTAATGCATTTTGACAATTAACAATGTTTTTTCACAGTTAACAGTATTTTTATTTGACAATTAACAGTGCGTTTTCACAATTAACAGTGTTTTTTAACAGTTAACAGTATTTTTATTTGACAATTACCAGGGCATTCTCACAATTAACAGTTTTATTTGACAGTTAATGGTGCATTCTGCAATTAATAGTAAGTAAACAATATTTTTATTTGACAGTTAATGGTGCATTCTTACAATTAAAAGTATTTTTTCACAGTGAACGGTGCTTTTGTTTGACAATTAACGGTGCATTCTCACTATTAACAGTTTTTTTTTTATAATTTGGAGTCGTGTTTACGATAAATGGTTTATATTGCTCATATATAATATAGCTTCTGATTCTAAAGCACTATAACCGTGGTGAACTTGTGATTAGGCTATAGTTAAGGGACTTCGGGGGTGCTGTGCACCCTTCGGGCGTTGGATCGAGTTTTGGACGGCTCGGATGCGTTCTGTAATTTTTCTTTAATTTTTATTTTTTTTACCGGTAAAAAATCAAAACACATCCGAGCCGTCCAAAACTCGATCCAACGGCCGAGGGGTGCACAGCATGACTGTGCATAGTCGGTATTGTTTGCTGCAACAAAAGTTGAAAATTGGAATATTATTTAGAATCCAGATTCTCTAATTTAGGTCACATTTTAGGATTTGGGGTATCCGTAATGACCCAAGTCACTATATTTCTTTAGTGACCTCAAATGTGGACACTCTATAATCTGTATTTGGGATCATAACTGTACAATTTGTCGGTGTTGTGTTACTTGTGTAGATCATTCATATTGAAAATCAAATTAATTGGATATTGGTAGCCATATATTCAGATATCATTTATATGGATAGCCAATAGGCCCAATATCATTAAGAGAATACACTATCAGACAAATTTGTCTCAATTGTGTGTCTACCAATCCCAGGTGATCATAATTATTTGTACTCATAATGTGCTCAACATTCCTAAAAAAATGGACGGTTCCGATCCCAAATAAAGATTTCAGGGGACCGACAATTAAGGTCACTACGGAAATGTAGTGACTTGACGCACTACGAAAACTCCAAGTCTCACATTTTAGCCCTTTCTTCAGCTTCTAGGAATTTCGAGAATCCCAAAATATGTTAATAGAGAAAACCTTTTTCCCGGATGAGCCGTTAAAAGGTAGTTTGCACCGACCAAATCCGGGCCATGAATTCCGAGATCCAACGGCTTGCATTAATGCGCAAATTTTGTTTGTTTTTTTTAATCTGACATGCTTTAATGTGAGAGAGAGAGAGAGAGAGAGAGAGAGAGTGCATTGATCCGAGCCGTCGGATCTCGGAAGCAATGGCCGGATTTATTCGGTGCAAACTACCTTTTCACGACTCATCCGTGAAAAAGTTTCTCTTTTTAATAAGAATCTTTTACAAACATTCACAACATCTTTTCATAAGTTAGAATCTAAAAAATGCTCGTAAAACTTTTCATAAGCACAAACTGAATGTTTAATAAAAAAAAAAATTCACATATTTTCATAACTAGTATATGTTACTTTACGTACTTATTACAACAGGTTTTGACCCATTAATTCGCTGGAAAGAATTAAAATATTGACAACGAAACTTACAAACTCTTAGCATAACCGAATTAAATGCCCAAAGAACCAATGCAAATGAAACTGACCAAAACAATCCCTTAAAAACCCCTTCACGCCTTGCATTTCCACACCAAACACCGTGACAATGGCACCTTTCAACCCCATCTTAATCGCCGCCCTCTCCCTTATCTTAGCCACAGCCCTAGCAGTCCACCCCGCCTTTGCCGACGACGATGACGACGATGACAGCAAGAAGGATGCACCCGCGCCTTCTCCCTTCGGTGACCTCTCTCCCGCAGTCTCTGCAGACCTCAATTACATAACCCATATCCCTCAGGCGGAGAGAAAGATCCTCGAGGACTGCTCAAACCGGATGACCCGGAAGTGCGGTGACGAGGCTGTTTCGGGGATGCTGTTGAAGTCGAACATGAGCGATGAATGTTGTACTCAGCTAGTGAGGATGGGGAGGAAGTGTCATCGGCATTTGACGAGGTTGTTGATTCAGTATCCGGATTTTCGGCAGAATTCGGGGGTGATTAAGGAGACTTCTGACAAGGTATGGAGCGGGTGTGAGGATGTTGCAGCGGATCCGCCCGCGTCGTCGGACTGAGAGAGTTTTACTAGGGTTTTGTTTTTTAGCACTCCGGTGACAGGAACTGTACCTGCACTTTTAGTTTTCGTAATAAGAAAAAGGTTTGGGGAATTTAGTTTGGTATAGAAAGGTGAGAGGAAAAACAAACCCTAGAAAAAAAGGAAATCAATAATAATTCGACGCGAAAAAATCTGAGAGCGATCTTAAAGGAGGAAGTAAAAGAGAAATGATTCTACTCCGAGTTTTTTTTTTCCCTCGTCGAAATGTTTTAATTTTCACTACGTACTTTTATAAGCCACTTTAGATTATTTGTACGGTGTGAAATTTTAGATTATAAGAGACGAATTTTAGAAAGTAAAGCGTGAAAATTAATTATACCAGTTTTTTTTCTTTCATGTTATTGGTGTCTTTTGTTTCCCTTTATTGTTGAAATATGTATCTTTTTTTCTGTAATAGTATGAACCTAAAATCAAGAATGGGGACAATACAAAAAATTTAAACCCACAACCAAAAAACGAAATAGAGAAATCGCCAGATACAAATCAAGTATTTGTTGACATAATTCAAATTCGTTGTTACTTGTAATTTAAAATAGACTTTTCGTCGTCCAAGATAAAATTATCTACAAAAAAGCGTAGGGCTATTTTTTTATTGGATTTATTACGGGCCAATACAAAAAATAAATATTTATTACCACTAACTCCAATCATTCTTTTTAATTACCACTAACTCCATTAAGGTCAATCACTCTTTTTTGGGGCTTAGACACTTAGGGTGCACTTTTCTATTACAGGGTTTTTAGTGGTTTAGGCACTTTCATAGAGTACCCTAGGATGTTAGGCACTTTCATAGGCTACCCTAAGGTTTAGGTTTAGGCACTTTCATAGGGTACTCTAAAGTTTATGGTACCCTAAATTTAGAATGTACATTTTAGAATTTAGACCGTACATTTAGAATGTACATTTTAGAATTTAGACCGTACATTTAGAATTTAGACTGTACATTTAGAATTTAGACCGTACATTTAGAATGTACATTTTAGAATTTGGACTGTACATTTAGAATTTAGACTGTATATTTAGAATTTAGACTGTATATTTAGAATTTAGACCGTACATTTAGAATGTACATTTTAGAATTTAGACCGTACATTTAGAATTTAGACTGTACATTTAGAATTTAGACCATACATTTAAGAATTTAAAATTTATATTTTTATATTTATATGTATATATAACTAAAATTTTGCTCAATTTTATAAACCTCAAATATGCATTTTCATTGGGTATCCTAGGATTTTAGGCACTTTCATTGGGTATCCTAGAGTTTAGGTTTAGGCACTTTCATAAGGTACCCTTGGATTTAGGTGGGGTGGGTAGAGAGAGAGAGAGAGAGAGAGGGACAGATGGATGGGCAAAAGAGTTAGCCGAGCTTTTTACGAAAAAAGGGAGTGGGAAGTGCAAGCTCTCCAAAAAGTGGAGCGGCTTGTACTTGTCTCTTTTTTTTTTTTTTTTTGGGTACTTAAGAATTTCTCAGCAATACCGTTTAGTATTTATGTGTCTGTTGAATGGACCACACCGTTTTTGCACCCTCTTGATCCAAATTCTGACTCGAGAGAGATGTATAAGCAAATTGGTTGCCATTTCGAAAATATTCAATTAAAACATGAATTCATCCATGATGAAGAGATCGGATATACAAATTGGTTGAATGATATAACACAGGGTATATAGTCCATATAATTTGGGATTTGGGGTTGCTGTTGTGCATGGGATGCACAACAGATGTTGTGCACCATCCGAACCTCGCGTCCATTGTTTGGACGAACGGCCCAGATTTCATCTTGCACGCATGTGATAACTTCGGAATGTATCATTTTCTTGAGATATAAAGGTGATAACTGATAATCGTAAGAAAACGAGTTGTGAATATTTCTTTAATGCCCCGTTTAGTCAAACGGAAAGGGAGTGACAAGAAAATTGATTTTCTGTAATTTTCTTGGTGTTCGTGTTTTGCTGTGGGAATACCATCACCCGACAACAGGTGCACTATTTCAGAGCTCAAAGCTTTGGTTCTTGGTGTTCAATTGTCAAGAAAGTCATGGGAATTGCTTTAACATTACACCGGCTGGAACACACTTGCCTCCATAACCATAAGTGGACGATAGAATTGGTCTCTCAAATTAGCCGAGTGCATGAAAGCTGACCCAGATACCTGATTTTCAAAAAATAAAATAAAATTATGCGTCCAAAACAAATCCTGCTACATTTTTTTTTAGCTTTCCTACGAAATAAGTTAAGATTTTCTCATCTTAAATTTCATTTCATCCACATATTACAGCAAAATGGAAGAAATGAAAATAGAACCAAGTGATACAGGCCTACTGGGCCGAACATGACGGCCCAGTTTTTTCTCAGCCTGCTCCAGTCCTCCACCGAATTCCTGGGTCCTATCTTGTACGGAGTAAAATAATACAGACTGAGCACGATTTTCCGGGAAAGAGCAAAAAGGAAGATGAACAGCGGGAGTCGAGTGCTGTGCAAATCATTTGTACCCTCACTCGCTTCTTCCACCTCCCGATTCCAATTTTTCACAGCTCGCGCTTCTTCTTCATCTTCATCCAATCCACCAGCTCGGGTTTCACGAATGGCCTCCGACCCTCCGCCGCCGCCGTCATCCTCATCACAACCACCACCACCGCACTCAACCTCGGCTAACGGCGGCGATCTATCCTCCGTGTCAGCTTCATCCGCCATCGACTTCCTCTCTCTCTGCCACCGTCTCAAGGTATCTACTTTTATGTTCGACTCGTGGATAAGTGCATTTGATTGGGATATATACGGGAAGCGATCAAATATTGGGGATTTGGTTAAAATGCTTACGACCCATGTAAAAAATATGATGCATATAGAATCCATATATAATACCGTGATTGTAGAATTATCAGTCCGATTATAACAAAGCATTGCATTTCCGGTGAGATTAAATATCCTTAAATGTTAGCTAAAGAGTTTTATCGAGGAGAAAACATTTCGAGGAGGCATTGTTCCCTGCTAAACTTTGCTCCGTTTGAATGTTTGTGGTTATGAAATGAAGATTTTTCCATTCTTATTCATTGAAAATAGCTCTAATTGTGGAGTGACTGTTTCTGTATGAATGTTGACTCTGAGTTTGGGAGATTTATGTGATCTTTTTGAAGTTATTGCCTAACAGTACTTTGAAATCCTACGTGAGGATTTTAGTCATAAAAGGGTTCTTGTATAATACTCCATCTTTTCTACCGAAAATTCAGGCACTACTCTAGTTTCACAAGCTACCTAAAGTAAACCTCTTATCCTATTGAGTTTGGGAGATTTATGTGATCTTTTTGAAGTTATTGTCTAACAGTACTTTGAAATCCTACGTGAGAATTTTAGTCATAAAAGGGTTCTTGTATAATACTCCATCTTTTCTAATTCAGGCACTACTCTAGTTTCACAAGCTACCTAAAGTAAACCTCTTATCCTATTGTCAGAATTGATCATTAACAACTCCTTTGCTTTGTGAGAAATGTGACGAAAGAAAGGATTATGCTTTCTCATCAAATCTCACCATATTTGGTGGGAAATGCTGAGGAAACAAAATGACGTTGTATGTATGTGTACCATTATGTTTCATTTCTCACATCTTTTATTCACCTGTTCAAATAATACAATTTCTCACTACTTGTCACCGGGCATTTGTTTATTTGAAATTAACATTTATGCAAACAAGTGCTAGTTGTCATTTTTTAAAATTGTCTTAGAATCTTAGTTGAGATTTTTGGTTATGGGCAGACGACAAAGAGAGCGGGATGGGTGTTAAGGGATGTACAGAATCCAGAGTCCATAGCTGATCACATGTACCGAATGGGGTTGATGGCTCTCATAGCTTCTGATCTTCCAGGGGTTGATCGAGACAAGTTAGGCTTTCTGTTACTTCTCTTATTTCTTCTTTATATGGGTTGCTTCTTATTGTTGCATGTTGTTAAGGTTGGCTCTATCTGTTTTGACTTTGTTATTCTTATTTGGTTTATTTTGAAATTCCAGGTGTATAAAAATGGCAATTGTCCATGATATTGCCGAAGGTAAAGCTTTTCATTTGATGTTTGATTGGGTTGATATTGTGCACCGTTTAATTGAGAATGTACTGAAAGAAATCAAAGACGGAGAATGTTGAGTATCTGTCTTAGGCTCCTTTACTTTCCAAACATTGTCATCCTGCTTCAAGCCTTCAACCTATAAATCATTTCTATTCCTCGGTTCTTTTTACTTGAGACCTCTGTCCCCTATGTCCGCTTACTTCCTCCTCCTCTTCAGCATTCATACTTGTGCAGTTTTTCCATTAATGTTTTTCATCCTTTACTACGGTTTGTTGTCTCACTTATATAGTTGTTTGAATAGCCATTGTCGGGGACATTACTCCTTCAGATGGGGTACCAAAAGAAGAGAAGAGTCGCCGTGAGCGGGAAGCTATAGACCACATGAGTAAATTACTTGGTGGAGGTCAGAGAGGTACACTTATGCATGTGCACATGTCGTCTGTTTGCTTTGCAGTTTGCACTCACGCTGCTAGTTTTTTAATTCTGACGTCAAAATGTTGTCATCATCAAACTCTGGGCATGTTGTAGCGGAAGAAATAGGTCAGTTGTGGATGGAGTATGAAGAAAACGTGTCCCTAGAAGCGAAGGTTGTGAAGGACTTGGACAAGGTATGTGGTATGTTTATATATATATATATATATATATATATATATATCTGAGCAGTTTGTTTTTGTCGGGAACAAGCTAATTCTGGTAATGCCTTATCCGTTACAGGTGGAAATGATACTTCAAGCCTTGGAATATGAAACTGGTAAGGCTTCTTAATTTGACAGTTCTAGATTTGAAGCCTAGGACATCATGATATATTTACTTTTGGAAATGATAACTTACAAGAGCAAGCAATTATTTATTTTTCTGTTTATACTGCAATTTATCGTGGAAGACGTCCATTCATTTCTGAAAACACATTTCATTCAGTTATGGAAACTTATTGACGAAACTGATAACGTGTCTTTGCTTTATGCAGAGCAAGGCAAAAATCTAGACGAGTTTTTTCAGTCAACCGCTGGTATAATTTTTGACCCATCTACATAATTCAGAATAATTTTGTGATTTGCCTGCTACAAATTAAGAAGGCTTACGAGTGTAAATACTCTTGCAACTATACTCTATTTGTTGATGTGAAAATTACACTTGGGCACCTTGCCAGATGATGTGATTAGTAGTAGAAAGTAATTACATGGTAATTTACTGTACCTGACTTTTGTACTTGGATGCTCACCAAGTATTTCCCTTGAAGACACGCCCCCGAACAAACCACCACCCAATTGTGCTAAGCATGTAAGACCAATGTACCATACTACATCTTGAGTACCTGCTGTATAAAACTAGATGAAGGAAATAGAATGTTTGTATACAGTACTCAATAAGGTAGTTATGAAAAGCAAATAGAATGTTTTCCATGACAAGTTGCTTCCGATTACAATATATATGCTCAAGGTTGCTCATAGAAGGGCTTGGGATAATCTTGTTGATCATGTGAGATTGAGAGTTAGTACATGTTGGAAAAGGTTTAAGTTTTGGTGTGATAGGGGTCTAGGAGCCACACGGCCCTCACCTTTGTGAGATCAGTTATTCTTGTTGGTCACAAATAAAATTGGCGACGTTTCAAACTGAAACTGTAATCTGTGTAATGAATCATAACCATATCTTTTGCGTCATTTGGTTCCTCCTTCTCTTATCTTAGCTAAGGTTTGATTATTATTTTTTTAATTTACCTGCAAATTTTAATAATGAGAATTTGCAATCTATATTTGAAACACTGTCGTTACCATTGGTTTTGGGACTAGAATGTATATTTCCCCATTAATGGACTTCACTTTGTGTGAAAATATTCTGGAAATGATTTCAAATGAATATCTGATCTACGAAATTTTGATAGTTGCAGGCCATTGGTCAACAAGGCATGTGCTTTTTGGTCTCCCTGTGGTTTGGTTTCATACTGTACTAGTGTTGTGCCCGTGGGGCTGGAAAAAGGAAAGTGGGGACGTGAGAATTGGGTTCCATTGGGATTTTTTCAAACAAAAATAATTGGAAATTAGAAGGAAAAGGAAAAAGAATTGGGGACGTGGGTTCTTAAGTTTGGAAGATTTTGTAGGCAAAACACATTTCTATAGGGTATTGATAGATTCGTTTCCCATGTTAAATTCTTAATTGATTATGCACATCTAGTCCACTACTGTTTTCCACTTGATACAAAAGACTCTTAAACAAAGCACAATTCTTGAATAAAGGATGAAACTATTCGAACCCCTATTTCTCTTTTTCTGGATTCAGATAAAGCTTTTGAATTAGTGCCGCTTTGTTCTCTTTGGTTCAGTTGAAAAGCAAGGCATTGCTATAGGGCCTAATCTTTCGGTAGAAAAACAAATACAGGGCCTAACGTTTTAAGTTGGTGCATTTTGAGTTTGATCTCCATGATGTAGCGCATCTATTTATTGAAGCTACAAAACCAAGTTAAATGCCATTCCTAAGGAGGCATTTTTAGTAGTGAGGCAACTTTAAACTCACCAATTTTGTTACTTCATCTTTTACCATGTTGCAAGAATTAAACAAGGGATTATGTTTGTGCTAAATGAAATATCTATTGAAACAAAAGCATTGTTAATTATTTGGTTGCTCTCTGCAGGGAAGTTTCAGACTGAACTGGGCAAGGCTTGGGCCTCTGAAATTGCATCAAGAAGAACTCAGAGTTAATTTCTACCTGAAAATTTCAGCAACACTTTTTGGTGAATGCTTGCTGTCTGCTCTTTTTAACTGGATAGTGTATTCAATGCAAGATAGTTCTCACTAGCCATTAGAAAATTGCTTGAAAGCAGAAAATGAAATCAGAACAACCGCGCTGGTCGTACTAGATCGACTTTCATGCTGGAGTAATAACTAGCATAAAGTTCCATCATGGTTCTTTATCTCGTGGGACGTTTTTACAGGTCACTGAATCACTGTACAAAATGATTCTCGTGAGTTGCAGTTGTCTTGATCCTCCATTTGTGACTTTAAATTGCTGACGGTTTTCAAACTGGCTCATTACACAGAATTAGTTCCGAATTCCTTACGCTATAACATCCCCCTAGCAAAACTCTCGTTTATATCACATTGTTACCCGAGCACAAATCACGTCTACCATAATCTTGGGACTACTAATGGTTCCGGTGAACTTTCTTCCCCTTCTTATCCTTTTCTTCTTCATCGCTAGCATTTCCACATCAACTTATGGTTGAGTGTTTTCTATATATGTAGCTTTGACATTCTTTGTTATGGCCCCTAACTTGTAGTTTGTTTCCATTGGAACATGCTGTTTTCGGAGGCTCCTTGTTGGATGTCAGACTTGGTAGTTGACGATATTAGAGGAGCTACGTTTTTCAGGCAAGTTGTAAACTTGCTCAACTTCTCCCTTTTCTATCTTAAGCTGCCTTCAGTTCTGAAAGTGTAATCTCACTGTAAGGCAGGCTGTAACTGACAGCATATGTGTATGGGGTGCATATATGGCATGGGATCCTCTTTCCCTATATTCTGTTCACATCCTCCGTCCTGAAACCTCTTGTTTCGACAAGTGTCCAAACTTAATCACAGCCCTTGAATCAAAGTCTCTCTAACTTTGCACTTCACCAGCAAAATCACTCCGTCTCCACTCATGGCTGCCGGCAAACTAAGTCATACCTGGTGCCTCTGTACTTGCCTGAAATCCCACTCCTTGGGATTCAGGAATCAGATCAAAAACTGAAAACAAAAATAACTGGAACTCTGCTCGTCGTTCCTTATATTTAGAGTTGTTGAAGATGTGTTGGCGTCCAATCCTTGATATCATCGTATGTGATTCTTTAATATGGTTAGATTGTTGTATTCCAAAGATATATGAAAATAGTGATGAGGAAGGTCGGACGTGCAAAGTTGGTTAAATGATCGGCAACGAGACACTTGCGACGTAGAACCTGCAAACTATGGTTCTGGCGTTGGATTCGGAACAAAAATTGGAGATGGTTTAGATGGAGTGATTTCCCTAGAGAAGTGCAGAGTGAGAGAGACAATTTGATTTAAGGGATGCGATTAAGTTTGGACACTTGTTGAAACAATAGGGTTCGGGACAGAGGACGGAGACAGAATATAGGGACAGAGGATCCAACGCCGTAGTGCATTAACAACTGCTAGATGGAACAACTTGGCATCAGATGACCATACACAGGGATGGGTGGGTTTGTTGTGGAATGAGATGGCAACCGTGTTTGAATTATTGAGGTAGAGTGATGGGTATTTTGTTGTGAAATGAGGTGACCATACGATATCATACTTTTCTCTCTGAGTTGTTAGTATAGTGGTGCCGGTGGCGTTACTACCTACGACTTGGCGTCTCCTGTGCTCAACCGATACATCTATCTGGTTTTGCGGGTGATTGCATGCATGTATCAAGTGTTTATTCTGTCGGACCTGTCAAAACAGCCCCGGCTTCTTGAGGTTCTTGTTATTATGATTATAATTGAAACACATTGCCAGATTTCGTGAGTTAGACTAGTACTGTTCAGTTTGAGAATTCTGTTCTTTCCTGAGATTGCTGAATGGTTTTTACAAAGAGATGAGTTGTTTAGCAGAGGATTCCTGTCAGCAACAAAGAGAAATTAAAGATTATTTGCCGCATGGATTCTCAAGGAACAAAAGGCTGTTAACTGTTATGTTCTTTCCTCCCTCATTTGTAAACATCCGCGGTTTTATTTAGGAACAGGATTCTCTCCGGTCCTTGAAAATGGATTGGACCATTTAGTTAGCCTATTTGTGGACCCTTTCCGGATCCATTTTGATGTCCCAAACTGCTCACAATTTATCCAGTTAAAAAAAAAAACTGCTCACAATTTAGAGCTTGTTGATAATATCAACCACGACAAATAAAAATAAAATGGAGGACCCATTTCTGTTAATTGTTTTGGTTAGTTAAGATAATGAGAAGATAATGAATAGAAAACTGCAAGTATAATTTCATTTTCTGTTTTCTGCTTTTTGTTTAGGGATGGCCAGGGGGAAGGTAGGGGTGGATACCACTACCTCCATCCCCGATCTCCGAACCTATATCAATCACCATCCCCTCCCCGATCCCCACTGGGGATTTTATTTTAACCTCCATCCCCGCTCCGATGCGGGGAACGGGGATCCCCACGGGGAATCGGGGATCCAAAAATCCATGCACTTGTCATATACTCATATGTATGAAAGAGGTATATATTTTTTTAATTGAAACATATTCGTAACATTGACTTAAAAAAATAAAAATCACATTTCTAAGAACATTGCAAACACTTACCTTCAACATTTCTTAAATCAATTTTGTTATCAATTTGGAGCCCAAGTCAGAGAGAGGAGGGAGTGAGGAAAGTAGTTAGCTTGGCAAGGGTTGAGTGAGGGAGGGATCAATAAACTCATTTGGAAAGTACATAAAACAATTGCGAAGATGAAATAATGAAAACTTGGCAAGGGTTGAGTGACTTTACCTGTGAAATCCTTGTTAATGGGTTTCACTTTGGTAACCCCTGCACCCAACCCAGGAATAATAGTAGTTAGCTTCAACATTTCTAAGACAATGTCGAGAGATAAAACGAAGCCTGACCATAGATATTATACCTATACATATATATATGCATGAATGGGGATGCGGGGAGGGTCGGGGAACGGGTTGGGGACTGACAATACCATCCCCTCCCCGATCTCCAAATTTTTTAAAAAATAATCCCTATCTCCTACCCGATCTTCGAAAAAATCCCCGAATCCCCTACCCATTCGGGGAGGGGACGGGTTGGATCTGGGCGGGTCGGCCGAGATGGCCATCCCTATTTCTGTTTGCTTACCAAGAAAAAAGGGGATGTGATTAGTAAATTCGTTTCTCTTTCATGTTTCTTTAATCTAGGTTGGTTTTTACACCGGAAATGGATCCTCTGCAGTCCAACTTTTAGATGGGAGGAGATAGTCCCTATCGACCCCGTACATAATGATTCGGATTTGCTAATGAAATCTGACCGGTAGAGTTGATTGGCAAATCTGAACCATTGATGGCATAAATAGAGGGTGTAAATGAGGATTTTCTTGTCCAGTTCACCGGAAAGCATCCAGATCCTTTTAGACCATAATATTTATCAATTACCAAATGCAACATGTGGGTGTGAGATAATGCAATGTTTTTGTTTGTGTGTGTGTGTGTGTGTGAGAGAGAGAGAGAGAGAGAGAGAGAGTCAAAGCATATGGGGTCTGGAAATAGTAGATTGCCTAACACAATAGTAAGATGGATACAATAACCACCACACAAGTCCCAGAACCGTTTGCTTCTTGGTAACCAAAACCACCATTTTCTTTTTGGACCATTTCAGATAAAACTTTCGTATGTTTGTGTCTCTCATTTTCTCATACGTTTTCTCCATCTTTCTTCTTCTGGGTTTTCCAATTTTCTATTCAACCCTTCTTCACCTTTGCTACACGTTATAGACTTATAGTAATACTAATTGCTCCCCGTGCATCCCCACTTGATTCTTCTTGCACGAAACCCTAAACTACATTTTTTTCCCCCCTTGATTCTGCAAAGGGTAACGATCAAGTAAGTTTAGGTAAATTTTAAATGAATTACTGGACACAGGGGCCTGCTGTCCTTTGGGGTCGGCAGACCCTGTCAAACTCCATCCAAGCCATCTGTTTCGCGCGTCAATGGCTCGGATCACATCAAACAATGGACGGTACAAATACATTTAGACAAGGTGAGATCTAAGCCGTTGATGCGAGAAACGGACGGCCAGATGGGGTTGGCACCCTCTGTCGACCCCAAGGGATGGTAGGGTCTCCCAATTCAGAATTACTCCCTATGTTTCAAAATAATTGTAGCCCCTCACGAAAAGACGTGCAATTTTCAGATAAAAAATATAAATAATTTAATATTGATTTTTCGAATTTCTTCGCACCAAATTAAAGATCTCGATTAATTCTACTCTTTGGGGCAAACAATTCAAGAAATTATGAATGACAATGCTTTATTTTTTTTATCCCTAAATTGTACCGTCTTTTTGTAAGGGACTACAATTTTGGGTAATTTATTCATAATTCAATAGCTCGATAATTATTAGTATTTTTAGTAGTTTGTGGTATTAATGGGTAACTCGCTAATTAGTCCACTCACTGGAAACCCATTTTAGATGAGCCAACGTGAGTTGTCTTATAACCGTTTTGGGCTTAAAAACGACGGAGCCGGCCAAAAAATGATCATAAATCAACTAAAAAAACACATGTGCTAGCAACGCATCATTCAAATTTCTGCCCTATCAACTTTCGATGATAGGATAGTAGTCTGCTATGGTGGTGACGGGTGACGGAGAATTAGGGTTCGATAGGTGGTATCCCTTGGGAATACTAATGCGTCATCAAAGTTGCACGCTTGAGCGAATTTAGAGCGATGAGTTTGAATGAATTTCATGAATTCGGATAAACCTCGATAGGCATCCCCAGTAGATTCGTGGCTATTCGTATCTTGTAGGCATCTCACCTTCTTTCTAGACTTCTCAAAACAGCAAAAGAAGTAGTAATGGTCGAGGACCACATTGGCATTTGTTTCATAAATGAATCTAACGCATAGGTCTAGAGGAACCAAGTACAATTGTGGTATCAATAGATTGACACGTTATATTGATTATGACAGTTCAATCCTAAGAAAGGACAGGCTTGTTCCACATTCTCGTGAATTTTAATAGTTTGGAATATTTGCAAAAGGCATTTTTACAGACGCGTTTGCGATTGCACATGCCGACGTGCATTATGTTAGTAGTTTGGTTTGCACTAAATGACATGTCCCAGTACTAGGAATAAGTAGATGCCTAAAGAAATCTGTGGCAAATGCTTTATTGGCATTGTATTATTAGGAAAGTTAAGTGAGAGGAAAAGTATCCTGAAAGGGGATGTGAAAGGGGATGTGATTCACCCGGTGTACTATGCATACAGTACATCGGGTGAATCATCTGTATCAAATGCTTTGGCATTAGTATTATCATAAAAGTTAAGTAACAGGAAAAATAAGTGTACTATGCACACAGTACATCAGGTGAATCACACCTGTAAATTTTCTTTTCGGGGAGATTTTCGGTATTACTTTTTCATGTAGTGTATTACATTATTGCCTAAACCTACTAGTAGTTTCTTGACCACCAGCCACCAGGGCACGTTCTCTACCTACTTAGCAAGAATAAGTACCATGTGTGTTAATGCATTATCAAATTTTTGTTCCTTTTTAGCCCCAAAATTCAAACATTATTAATGATCAGCCGGCTCTACAATCAAGGTTAGGAGTTAAATTCAACACCCTAAAAAAGAAATTTGTAGTAGTAATTTTATTCATGCTTTCTTTGAACAATTAGTCTTATATTATGAACACCATCAATCAAGGTAATTCAGAATTGAACGCATAATACATTTATGAAAGATCATTAGATCTATTGATACCAAGACTTTTTTTTTTTAAATTCTTTGTCTTATAGGAAGTATTTTTAAATTGATTTCTCTCTTTCCCATTATCGATGTATTTTTTGAATTAATTATTTTTTTCCTCTTTTCTAGTCGCCAGGATGGTAAATATTAGTTAGGTTAGATTACTGCAATGGGTATTAATGTTTTTCCATTAGCCCGAACCTGCAACTTCCTCGTCCCTAAATACCGGTACACGACAACTATAGCGAGAAACTCTGGCCTTCGGATTAATTAGTTGTTGAACTCGATTTGTTACTATGGATCAACTCTCGTAATTATAGTAATTTAACAATTTCGTAGAATCAAATATTAGACCATTTTCTGCTTATACTAGTATTCTATGTTCCCAAAATATTTCGTACAGCTGCACATAACTACATTCATTCAGGAGTAATTATTCATGCCCCGGGCTCCTTCTCCACACATTGCAGAAGGACTTGGAGCACCACGTAGCAGTGTCGCTGGGGCATTGGATAATTTTTCATAGTTACGTGGATGGCCCTTCTCTACCCTTTCAACCGAGCAAAAAGAACTATTGATTTGATCCCACTTGATTCTAAGTTTCTAACACGTTTTTTATTGTTTTTTGTTCTTCTTCTTCTTGGGTTAAAGCTGTCTGTGTCAACTTACAGACACTTCGACTAAGCCCTCTCTGGCGAGTTAAATGCTCCTAAAAATCAACCTGATCGATAATGTGGTGAACAAATCCACCAACCAACTAAATTAATTGAGGCTGAACACGCATGTTTTTACTGAATCCGGGGACCCTGCTTTTCGCACGTGCTTTTCTCCCTTCTTTTCGCTCAAAATGACGTCGTTCTGGGCATTATATTGGTACACCTCCAAAGCTTTCAAGGGCCCTGTTTGAAGAGTTAATTATGGGGTTCAATTTTAGGAGATTTAGGCTATTTGGACTAGGGTATAGTTGGTTTAGACACTTGGATCTAGGCATTTTGGGTTTAGGCACTTTGGGAAATTAATTCTTCAAACAGGGTCCTTAGAAACTTTGGAGATGTACCAAAAAATGAGTAAAACGACGTTGTCTTAAGCAAAAAGCAGGGATAAAAGCAGGGGGCGAAAAGCGGGGACCCGGACCCTGCTGTTACTACCGCAAAATAACTCCCACAAAAATTGGTCACACTTGTTTAACATGACATATTCTTGGCACCTGCACGAGGAATTCAAGTAGTCCTCTTCCTTAGCGAAAGCACAAGATGATGATTGAGTAGATGAGAACGTGAAACTTGTATAGTTCACCAACTATTCCTTCCTCTATCCGTACCCGCCATCTACCTGCAAATTCTCCTACATATTCTACCCAATAGACATATAAATACCATCAAGTAGAAGAGAAAATTTGAAAAAAGAAAACTGAAAGGAAGGAAGGAAAATTGAACCTCGAAGGGGCAAACATGGACCCAGAAAAACCCACTGTTTGTGTACTTGATGCATCAACCTACGTTGGTTTTTGGGTTCTCAAAGGATTGCTTTCAAAAGGGCACACTGTTCATGCTGCTATCCAGAGAAATGGCAAGATTTCTTCTCTCAATATGTGCAATTTTGTGACACTGAATTGTTGTCAAAATTGAAATTTTTTTGTGGGTTTTTTTTTTGGTTTGTAGGAGAGACAGAAATAGTGGAGAAAATAAGGGATATGGAGGGGATAGAAGAGAGATTGGTGGTTTCTATAGTGGATGTGTTGGATTATCATAGCATTCTTGAAGCACTGAAGGGCTGTTGTGCTTTGTTCTGCTGTTTGGATAGCCAAGAAGGGTATGATGTAAGTTTTATTAATTTCCTGCATATTTGGAATTGGGTGTTCTTATTTTAAGTACTGTTGATTGTGTTTTATTTGTTGCTAATTTGGGTTTGAATGGATAGGATAAAATGGTGGATTTAGAAGTGAGAGGAGCAATCAATGTGGTAGAGGCATGTGCACAAACACATAGCATACAGAAGATTGTTTACAATTCTTCTCTAACTGCAGCAATATGGAGAGAGAATATTTGCTCAGAGAAGGATGTCGATGAAAAGTCATGGAGTAATCAAGATTTCTGCAGGAAAAAGAAGGTATATGTCGATCCAGTTAAAACCCTTTTTTTTTTTTTTCCTTTTTTGTGAAATTAGTGGCGTGTATTGTTTTTTTGTTTGCCAAATCATATTTTTTATCACTGTAAATGTTCCAATCAGGCATATAAATCTAGAAATTAGCCAATAAAAAAAAGCACTTGTAATAGATTTCTCCCCTCACTACTGTGGTTGGTTAGAGGAAGGAAGAACTTGAAGCAGTATTCCAAACTCCACTATTTGGTTTGTGAAAAAGAATCAATTAATTGGTAGTTCTAAGGTGATATGGAGAGAAGAAATCCTCCACTGTAAATCTGAATTAGCCCGCGAAAATGGTGGAGTTTTAGTTCAAGAAAGCTTAGTTTAGATTCTGCTTTGATCTATTCAATCCTTTCTCTTCAATATTTATCAAAAAACCTGAAGATTGATCAGACATGGTCAAATCTTCAGCTTTTTCTCTCTTACTTCTTGTGATATTCTCTTAATTGACAGACTGACTGGTATATAGATTGCCTTATGGAGGCCCAGTAGTCTTCATCAGTAATTTGCCTCAATATCATGCTGAAGTTTCTCAATGAAGAAAGGATTCATATAGCTGGCCCCAATATGGGATTTAAGGCTCAGTTTAGATAGGACTTTTGTTATTGATGCGGTGATATGAGATTAAAATGGTAACTTTTTAGGTTTAAGATATTAAATGGTTCTGTTTTGGGGAAACATTTCTGATTAAAAAGAAACGATTTTGCTCATTTAGACACCATGAAACCATAATCCACTTAAAACTCAGAATAGCAGCAGAGTTTTGGGCCTTTGACGTCATAGTCCGAACATCAACGCCCCTAGCTTATGACCAGTTAGAAGTGGAACTGATTCACAGGCTATTATTTCAATGCAAGAGACCCTAGCTACAAGCATACAGACGAGTAGCTATAAGCATCCAGATGAGTAGCCACGCCAAACTCACACGTTTGAGAGAGGGCTAAATTAGTGTGTAGATATCTTGACGCAGTGTTGTCATGTTGTGCAATAGATAGCTTGTCCTACCCCATCGATTGGGGATTACACGGGTACTAGTAATGTTGGATTTCTTTTTCCTATATCTTTGAAAACCTATTTCGAAAAAAAGAATTCATGTAGCCGACCCAATTGATTGGGACAGAAGACTCGGTTTGGTTTTGGTTTGGTATTGAAAGCCTCATTGAGGTGGATGCTAGAAGTGCTAGATATCCTCGGGATTCATGCAACAGATAGATAGTTTGACGGTTACTCTACTTCTTCCTGATAAAAGACATGTCCTATTGCGTTGGTGATATTTCTGATATACTTAAAAGCTTGTGATGGTGTGCTGTTTGTAAGCAGAACTTCTGCCCCCAAAAAGGCAAGCTTTTGTTTTCCCTAAAAGTTTCTTTAAATATCTTTGTGTGTTTCAAACTTGTGGGCGCTGAGCCTTTTCCATTAGCATATCACTACTTAGCTGTTGACACAGCCTTTTCCTTTTTAATTTCAAAAGCATGGCTGTCCGAATATGATAGCTATTTTTGCAAAGCAGATTAAATAAAATCTCTCAAAATATGCTGAGCTCGAAGTTGTCAAGTATAAACTGGTTGAGAAAAAAGGATTTTGCACAACTCGTCCCAGAAGCTAAAAGGCCAATCTAGTTATGCATTAGACCATTTCTGAACTAATCTGTTACATCCAATGCAACATCGCAATTAAACGTCTAGCTTGTATGTTTCAGTTGTGGTATGCATTGGCAAAGACACTCTCAGAGCAGGCTGCTTGGGCTCTAGCCATGGACCGGATGCTTAACATGGTTTCTGTAAATTCAGGTCTGGTTCTTGGACCTTCCGTTGCCAAAAAGAATCCCCAAGTGACAATGTCATATCTTCAAGGTGAGAATATAAACTAATTCCCACTTTTCTTACTTTGCTTCACTGTTGTTCTATTTTATAGTCTTCTCATCCAATTATTAAAAACATGAGCAGGGGCGGCCCAGATGTACGAAAATGGAGTCCTGGCAATAGTTGACGTGAACTTCCTCGCTGATGTTAATATTCGAGCTTTTGAGGATCACTCGGCATGCGGGAGATACTTCTGCTTCAATCAAATTGTGAATACTGAACAAGAAGCTGTGAAACTCGCGGAGAGCTTGAGTCCTTTGATCTCCTTACCACCTAGGTAAGACCTAGTCACTGAGTTCTCTAAGGTTGTATTAGAGGATCAAACATTTAAGAAGAGGAAGGTACAATGTGAAGAAAGACAAGTAGATGATAAGTTAAAAATCTTAAGTTTTCCTTTCCCTTGGAATACCCTTCACAAATCCTTGATCCAAATACAGCCTAAGCACAAAGGGCCAACATTCTTGAGGTCGCTAGTCTATAACTCTATAAAATGATCTCCCGGCCAGTAACTATGCAAGCCTTCAATTGAGCAAAATTTCGGAGAGCAAGTAGTTAAACCACAATGTCCCCACTTTTCGTGGAGAGTCTGGCCCTCGTGACTCGATTCCTTGCCCTCAACGGATGGCATTTGTTATGATCTACTGGTTAGACAATATCTTCATCGCGCTGTTAGCAGAAAGTCTCAAATATATTGGAAAAACTAGTGCCCGATGACATCAGTGGTGAGACGAAGAAAAAAGAGGATGTTGGTGGTGGTTGGTGATGGATCAGATATTGGAACTGGACTGAGGGAGTGTTTGCAAACGCTGTGGAAACAAATTTTTCTAGGAAAAACACTAACGTAACGGCTGCTTTTTAAGAGCGAAAAGCTTAAAATCCACTCCTAAGTTTTCACAAACACGCACTTAATATAATCAAGGACCTGCAATATTTGTGCTGAATCCCGGTTTTGGTTTTCGTACAGGTATGAATGCCAAGGGAGTGAAGTGTTTGCTGAGAGATTGAGGAACAAGAAACTGAACAAGCTGGTTGAGGGCACTGCCTGTTAGCATCAACCATGACTTGTTACATACATTTGTAGTTTGTAACTTTGATATTATTAATGTAAAAGTCATTCCTTTGTGTACACTTGGTAATAGTATATGTTAATTTATTCAATCTATTATTATCAATATTGTTTTTCAATTTATTTATTGGGAGAGTGGGAATTGTTCTTAGAAATGAAAGAATTGTCATGACAGGATAAGTTTGGACCCTGAGTTTATGAAGTGCAGAAATAGGATTTGCTTTGAGAGAGTCATTTGTTTCGCATGTAACAATTACATCTATTTATTTTCTTTTTGTGTTCCTGAACACTCAAATCGTAAAAACAAATTAATAGTCAGGGGCGGAGCCAGCCATGGGCTGGGATGGGCCCTGGCCCCCCCGCAGTTTGAAAAATGCACTAAAAAAAAATTAAAATTTTGATATAAATTAATTTTTTTTTGCTATTTTCAGCGCAGAGTTACTTGTTTGAAATTAAAATAAATGTTTCCAACAAAATTTGAACCAAATTGTTATAGCCCTAACAAAACAAAACAAGTATGGCCCACTTATGAAAGCTCATATATAATAAACATATAAGGATAATAGTTATCCGACATTAGGTTCAATGTGGAAACACTGAAAAATTAAAGAGAATTAGACGACTTCTTTGCATACAGCTTTCATCATAAATATGTTGTGCATTTTTGTCAGCGTTAGATGAAAATCTTAGAGCCGCCCTTGAACTCGGCCCCCCCGGATTCTCAATCCTGGCTCCGCCACTGTTAATAGTAGTGGAAAATCAAAGAGAAGAGGTGAAGAACATTGGAAAATAAAGTGTGACAAATCAGAATGTGTGACAAAGCTTAATATGAGTGTTAAATCACACGAAGAATTGGATATTGTGTTACGAAAATTTGCAATCTCTTTATTTTCGTTAAATGAAAAATAATAAGCAAAAAGAATTGTTTGTTCGATGTACTTAAATTGTTCATAAACATTGTTAGTTTAGGTGTACACTTTTTTTATTCTCTTTCAGTCAGGACCAATAGAAAAAAACAAAAAGAATTAAAAACTAGCAAACAATTAAAGAAAATAAAACAAGCCAATTGGCTCTTTTTGTTTCGACGTAAAATATTTTTCAGGTGATATAATTTTATGGAAAGTATGTTTTTTTCTTCTTCTTTTATTTTATGGTGTTTGGTGGACACTCATAAAATATTTGGGTAAATGACCAAAACATGGTACTAAGGGGAAAAAATGACCAAAACATGGACATGGTTTCACAAATAACCAAAGCATGGTAAGCAAAACAAAAATTCCACATACATGGCTACTTATGAGTGAACTGACCAAAATATCCCCCATTCTAATTCTTTTCTCAAATCAATGGAATTGGAGGTGGGATCGTCATCATCATCAACATCAAAGAAACTCATCTACAACGTTAAAAATGCAGGTTCATCAGATGCTTTTCTAAATCAAACTAGTAATGATAAAAACGAAGGTTTCATTTATAATAAACAATTTGACATGCAAAGTCGTCTCATTTCAGGAAGAGGTGAGAGAGAGATGGGTCTCCTCAGCAACAACAGAGTAGAGAGAAATGAGATCAAAGCAGGAGACCACATCTACACTTGATTCGCTTGATGAATCTTCGTTTCCACTGATCGGGATAAGATTTGGAGGTGGGATCGAGATATTTACAGTTGTCTCTCGACATTAATGGCCATGGCTGCAAGTGATGTATAAAACCCAGATTTTAAGATATGAATATACCGATCTCTTGGAGACATAACCCAGATTTTTGCAATTTCAAAGTGTCGTTAGATGAGAACCTCTGTTTGGTTGACAATCTCACAAAAAAAAAAATCTTCGTGCGTTCTTACCAAACACGACGGGAAGAGACCCAATGGAGAAAAAGTTTCAATTTTGACTATCCCGACACGGTTAATTAAAAAAAAAGAAGATTGTCAACCTCTCAAAGGAGAGAGAGTAAAATGATGTGCTATTGATGAGAATGAAAGCCCATGATGATGATGAGAAACCAAATTATGGAAGAATCTGAAAAACTAACTGATAGAGATGACGAATACTTTGCAAAATTGTAGCTTTGGTGTTTTTGAACGCGTTTTGGTTGGTTTTTTTTTCTACTTTTGACAGATGGGGGAGGGGAAGGGGTGTATGTGTTAGGGCTTCAAGAATGAGGAGGGTATTTTGGACCTATAATTTGTTAGTTCCATGTTTGTGAAATAATTTTTTGGCCAATTCTATTCGCAACCGTGGAATGGCTAAATTCAACCCACTAAAATTTAATTAGTGGTAGACAAAAATACCCTTGTGTAAAAAGACTTTTTTGTCCCTTAAATTAGTGGGATGCATATAGCACAAACCAACTAACAACAATCACACAATTTTGTACAACCCAAACCAAACCCTCCCTCCATCTCATCTGACATAAAAAAAACAAAAAAAAAACACAACATTATCTTCTTCTTCTTCCTCCATGGAAGATAACGTTACCAGGGCACCACTTCTTCTTCTTCTTCTTCTTCTTCTTCTTCTTCTTCTTCTTCTTCTTCTCTTCTCTTCTCCCACATCTCCCACATCAAACCCTAAAAAACTTTCACTCCCCTCCTCATTCCTCACCTCTCCCTGAATGGAGAATCCAATGGAGCCTTCCATGGAAGGTTCTTCACCTACCTTTGACTCACTATGCTCCAATTTTGAAACAGAAGAAAGGCAATGGGGGTCAATTTTTCGATTACAAGTTGCACGGAGGTCGACAAGGAAGATGATGGAAAGAAAATGGTGGTTTGGGAGGCAAAAACACGCAAAGAGGAAAGACCCAGATTTCAATTTCACGTTTTTCGTCATTCGCAATTCAGATTCCCAGTATTGAATTTTCCCACGGTTTTCATTCTTTAAAGTTTGAAATATGTACCTTATTTTGAATCGTAAAACATGAATAATAAGTTTGAAACCATTAGGTTTAAATTCCCGTCATATGTTTCATTTGTTTGAAACCGAATTTTATTTACCTATTCAAAAGTTAAAATATGAATTAAGACCTTACTTCAACTTATAAAATCTGAAGACATGCAAGTGTAGGATATGTAGATTTAAATTAATTGTTTCTATCCAAGTAGTAAATATTTCATCCTTTGTAAGCGAACGGAGTGAGAAGAAGAGAGTGTGCACGACAGGGTCAAAAAATATTAGTACCCCTTTGAATTGAAATGTGTACAGACTTATGATGGGTGGACCATTACTGTATTGAATGGCACCCTCATTGCTCCACTTATAATGTTGTCCTTGTCCATCTCTCCCCTTTGTTATTGTTGTTGTTGTGTGGTTTGCCTGGGGTATGCCCCTTGTACACGTGTACACATCTTTTTAAAGATGAACGCAGTCTCACTATTTCATATTTTGATTTCTACATTTTGTGTTTCGTTCCAAATTTTAAGTTTTGAATTATTAGTTAATATTCAATTTTTAACATTTGAACCTTAATATTCAATTTTTAACATCTGAATCATTGAGTGTTATTCATATTCTAAAAATCGAAATATGGTACTCTTTCTTTTTAGTTGAGAAAAATGAATTACGTAATGTTTTGATTGGAGAAGGGGAAAAAATGAGAGTTAAAGTACTTCTCAAGTCCAATATGAGTTGTATAAAATACTTCTCAGATCCAATATGCGCAGTATATTTTCAATTAGTACACCAGAAATTTCAAATGCTTCTCAGGTCCAAATTGAGATGTTCAACGACTTCTCATTTTAAACATGAGAAGTATATATGGACATGCTGGCCAAACATCCACGTTGGACGGGGGCATGTTGGATGAAATTTTACGAGACTTCTAAGGTTGAGAATGAGAAGTGGTTAAAGATCTCAATTTGAAAATGAGAAAAACAACGTTAGATTGCTAAATAGTTTCAAAAACAACGTTATTTTCATAAAATAAAAATAAAAATAAAACTAGAGAGAGAGAGAGAGAGAGAGAGAGAGAGAGAGAGAGAGAGAGAGAGAGAGAGAACTAAGATTTGTACATGGTTTCTACTATAGCCAGTTCTGTAACATCTATCGTCAAATTTTCTGAAACCACATTACAAAACAAACATCGCCCAAAACGCTTTGACTTGGAAAACAAAAACGAAAAAAAAAAAAAGAAACCCCTCAAGTCTTCAAAAATGAGCAGGAGCTTTTCACCAAGAGAAAACTTCAGCTAACTATGCTACACTCGCAATCGTAGTATATACTATAATGACGAATAAGAATTTTTAACCACAATGCCTTCTATTCTTGTGATGGCTTCCTTTCCCGATATAATCTCAAAAAGTACTACACCAAATACATAAACATCACACTATGATTAAGAGAAATTGTAACTTGATTACGTTACTTTGGCACGAAAGGATAGCTTGGTCCTTGCATAGTTTAGGATACACTATGATTAAGAGAAATTCAAATTCTCATTACAACTTGTTACAATTTGTATTGTAACAGTTACCAAAAACAAACTTACTAGAAGGAGAAATATTTAGCGTGCTACTGTTTCTTACAACTTCTTACAATTTCTAAGAAACCATAATATGGGCAAGCTTGGGTGCCATCAACAGTTGTTATAGCTGCACTGTGAGGAAGAGTTTTCACTCCATCCATATGACCTCTAACCTGCTAACACGGGAACTTGGCTTAGGAAAAGGGAGGTTTATTTCTTGAAGCTTCCACGACTGCAAACTTGAGTATTATTTCTTGGTCACATAAATAACTTAAATTTCTCAGCCACAATATTTGCTCCACAGTCTTTGATTTGATTAGCAGGAGATAGACCCGCATTTTTCACTTTGGTTGCAATTCCTTTGCAGTCAATAAGCCAGCTCCTGCATTATCAATATGCAAAGACAAAAACATTATAAGAACACCTTTAACCTGAAGAAGAACACAAGAAGCCACCTAGTAGACTGCCAGCATTAGAATCAAATAACATATGAACTAGTAGCAGCAGGGGAATCCCAAACTTGCGTGGAAGCAGGAAACAGAAACAAACATCATCTTCAGAAGCTAGCAAAATTTGCAATGATACCCACCAAAGTATCATTGAGATGCACAATTTTGTACTATTCTGCAATAAAATCAATTGCGAAAGAAATAGAGCTTTGTCCGTACATTATCAAAGCATTCACCTTGAAACCAAATAGCAATGAGTGGTGAGGCCATCTAGGCTTGTATGCTTGGTTTCTAAGGTATTATTGAACGACGCAGAACAAGTTCTAACAAGGGTTGAAATATTGGTATCGGTCTCCCTAGTGATAGCAATGACGCGGTTTTGGGGAGCAATGACCGTAATGGAACGGTAGCAGAACTTAGGGACATGATTTTTCTTCAAATTACATACAGGTAATGTAATTTAGCATTATAAACTTGCATGTTCCAAAGAAGGATATGGTTATATGATATTATAACTTATGCTAATTCTGTTGATATCTAAATTTCAAATATAACACCGTCATCTAACAGCCCGATATTGTTACACAATAAAGATGCAACTAAAATTTTTCAATAACATTGCTGTGTCGCCGTCTTGGAACTCAAGAGATTGACCAGCAAAAAAACCCTAACTAATTCATAAAGATTCTGTAAATCAAATCATTTCCATATTCAATCACCCGAAATACTTGAACCAAATCAAATTGATTACTCACAGGGAGTAGCCAGTACCAAATCCATAGCTTCGTTCTTCAGAGACTCCACATTACTTCATCTTTACTTCCCATTTTAGTCTCTTTAATTTTCAACCACTAAATAAAAATCACAAATAAACTACAAATACAGACACATCTAGATATACAAACAAGGAGGAATTTGAAGGGCTAACCAAAAATAGAGTGAACTTCTATGTTCTGTAGCGTTTGGGGGCTATCAACTGTCTCGAGGAAAAGCAGGTGTTGAAGAAATAGAGTCCAAAATGGGGAAAACAAGGAGTCCCAGGAGAGAGGGAAACAAACACATAAAGAATGAATTACAGATGTTCAGATCGTTGGCGTGTGAAGCTTTGAGGAGGCGCTACGAGACCTCAGCTTCGAGAGAGCTTGAAAAGTCGTCGGTGCCGTCACCTGCTTCAGATCCGATCGGGTGAAGACCTATGCACCGTCGGAGAAGAAGGCTGCCATCGGCGAGACTTCTGTAGATGGGGGAGAGAGCCGCGAACACCTGGTTTAGTTCTCAGCAAGAGAAGAAACGGTGTATAGTTGGAGAAGAATGCGGCACCGGCGGGCGTGAGAGGCAGTGAGAGCACAGAGGGGAGGGGAAGAGAGGAGAGGAAGGAGAGAAGAGGAGGAGCGGGTACTGTCATTTTTTTTTTGGTGTTCTTGCTGAAGAAGACGATGGAAACGATGGAGGGATTTTAGGGATTAGATTGATAGGAGGGGTAGTTTGGGTAGAAATTAAATGTTAGGAAGGAGAGGGATAGAGGGGTAGATTGGGAAAGTTTTGGAAATTTGTTGGTTGTCTTTAGTAAAAAATGGGTTACAAGGTAGCAATTTCATTTTTCAGTTTTTAGTGGGTTGAATTTAGCTATTCCACGGTTGCGAATAAAATTGGCCTAATTTTTTTCCTTGTCATATTATTGGTCATTTCAGAAAATCTTGCAAATTGGAATATTTAGTTTTAAAAACCATATTTTGGTCATTCTCTCAAAATATTTTCGAGAACAATGGATAGGAAAAAATCATTTTCTGTAATAAATATTGTCAAGTGGTGAAATGCTTTAGTCAATGTGGGACTCTTCTCCAGGTTTTCAACAGAAAGAGAGGGCTCTCCCAAGCTTTTTTATCTGCTGCCTAGATCCCATTTCTCCGGTTGATTTCTTGCTTCTATCTTCTTCTCCCCACACTAATGGAGTCCAGTTCAAATGGCTCTTAACAAGCTTCGAAAACCCAATACCTACACTCTTCCGATTGGTACTCCCCTATCCGCTTCCAATTGGAACAACAAACTCAATGGCCAATTCTTCCACTGCTCCGCCTCCGCCGCCGCCGCCGTTCTACGCCCTATCTATCACAGACAAACCGGCAGAGGACAGAAAGTGCGCTGCTTGCTTTACGGTATCTCTTTGTCCTTGTCTCGTCTGCTTCATTTTACTTATGATTATAGTCTCAATTGTAGTGGTCGTCAAATTCCACATCTTTTGCCACACCCCTCTCCACCCTCTCTCCTCCCTCCTCTACAAGAAACACTGCAAACCCTAGCCCTAAACATTACTACTAACGAATATTTTTCTAGGGTTTCATTTGGGTATTCAAATTCTGATGGGTATTCCACATTTCAAGCCCTGGCCCTAAAACCTAGTACTAGTGGTGGTTTTTGTGGCATTTCAAATGTGTATTCTGATTCTGATGGATATTCATCGTTGCAATTCCAAGCCCCAAATTTTACTACTAGAAGAGATTTTTGTAGTGTTTCATGTAGGTATTTATTTTCCAGTGGGTTTTCAAATTATGCGCATCTAGCCACAAACTTTACCACTAGAAGAGGTTTTTGTGTTGTTTCAAATGGGTGTTCAGACCCTGATGCCGATCCTGAATTGGATAGTGAGAATGTTGAGAAAATTGAGGGGGGAAATGTTGAATCTAAGGCGGATTCAAAAGAGGTGGAGAGGGTATGCAAGGTGATCGATGAATTGTTTGCTTTGGATCGGAACATGGAGGCGGTTTTGGATTCGTGTGGGATCAATCTTACCCATGATTTGGTGGTGGAGGTTTTGGAGCGGTTCCGCCATGCGAGGCGGCCGGCATTTCGCTTCTTTTGCTGGGCAGGGCAGAGGGCAGAATATTCTCATGATTCGAGGACTTACAATAAGATGATGTTTATACTTGGGAAGACTAGGCAATTTGAGACAATGGTGACAATGCTTGAAGAAATGGGTGAGAGAGGGTTACTCACAATTGAGACATTTGAGATTGCAATAAAGGCCTTCTGCGAAGCGAAAGAGAGGAGGAAAGCAGTTGGGATTTTCGAGTTGATGAAGAAGTATAAGTTTAAAGTTGGAGTTGATACCATCAACTGTTTGCTTGATTCTCTTGGGAGAGCAAAACTTGGTAAGGAAGCTCAACTATTGTTTGACAAGTTGAAAGAGAGGTTTACACAGAATTTGAGAACGTATACGGTCTTGCTAAATGGATGGTGTAGAGTAAAGAATTTACTGGAGGCAGTGAGGGTCTGGAACGAGATGATCGATAAAGGTTTTAAACCGGACATTGTTGCCCATCATACAATGCTTGAAGGTTTGTTGAGGTGTAGAAAAAGGTCTGATGCAATCAAGTTGTTTGAGGTCATGAAGGCCAAAGGCCCAAACCCAAATGTTCGAAGTTATACAATCTTGATTAGGGACTTTTGCAAGCAAACGAAGATGAGAGAAGCCGTTGATTATTTCGAAGAGATGGTTAAATCTGGCTGTGAGCCAGATGCTGCAGTTTACACATGTTTGATTACAGGGTTTGGGAATCAAAAGGAGATGGACAAAGTTTATAGTCTGTTGACAAAGATGAAAGAAAAAGGGCACCCACCAGATGTGCAGACTTACAATGCGTTGATAAAATTGATGACGAATAAGCGGATGCCTGACGATGCATTGAGGATTTACAAGAAGATGATTAAATGTGGTTTTGAACCAACAATCCACACTTATAATATGATGATGAGGTCCTATTTGGAGACGAGAAATTATGAGATGGGTTATGCAGTTTGGGAGGAGATGAATCGGAAGGGTTGCTGCCCGGATGATAGTTCTTACATTGTTTTAATTGGAGGGTTTATAAGGCAGGGAAGATCAGAGGAGGCTTGTCGATATCTAGAGGAAATGATCGAGAAAGGAATGAAAGCTCCTCAACTTGATTACAACAAGTTCACTGCTGATTTCTCCAGAGCTGGAAAACCTGATATATTACAGGAGTTGGCCCAAAAGATGAAGTTTTCAGGAAAATTCGAGGCCTCCAATTTCTTCTCCAGGTGGGGTGAGATGATGAAGAAAAGAGTTAAGAGAAGAGATCCTGTTTAAAGTGGTAGAAAATGTACCGATGAACATCGGAGATTGCCTTTGTTTCTTATGCGTGTAAGCAGCCAGTTTTTTGTGTTGAACACATCTCAACTTACTAATTCTTGAGATCCATCATTGACTACTGTTTTCTTGCAGTATATATCTCACAGCTTTAGATTGTGTTAAAAATGCTCTTCTCGTATGTACAGCAACATGATTAAAAAAAGAGATCGCGTTTGAAATAAGACATTTTGTGCCCACTTACTTGCTTTGGGAAAATACTCCTGCTGTTTTCATGTGGCATGAACCTTGGAGATTTATTGCTTCTCTTTGCATGTGAGATGTCGGTTTAGCTGTCAGCGATTCATTTCCTTTTATTTGCAATAACATTACTAGTTCTTGAGATTGACTTCTGTTTTTATATCTTACAGCTTTAGATGCTCTTTTATTTTGTATGGGATGATTTTGTCTTTAATTGTCATGGATGAATCATCTGCTTTAATTTACGTTCAACCTATAGCAATCATTTGGTACATACAACACAAGATCAAGCATTGGATTGGACATGAGATTTGTTCTATAACGTGTAGAAACTATCCTGGCTCTACCCTGCTCTATATTCCCATCGTGGTTATCTAAATTGAGTAGGATTGTAGGTTGCGTAAACAATGTACATTGGTGTAAAATTGTATTCTTGTAGTAGCACGAGTAGATCAGTTGGGTCACAATTGGATTAGGAAGATTCATGCAGAATAAGAAGTAGGATCTTTGGACTAGATAAGTTTAATGGAGTGTTAAAAGAGACGTGAGTTGGTAAAATGAAAATTGTGCACTGTTCACGAGCATTTTTGGCTAACTGCTGCTACATATGCTCTTACATCTTAAAAGAACTGAAGAGTTGATTGATGGACGTGCAACCTTTGCAAGAAAATTCTACTCAAACATCTTAACCAAATTCAAGAATTGATTGAGGGGCGGGTAACCAACTACACACAATTTATACTTAGTGTTTTGATCTAGGAGACCATGCAGAGCCACTAAGAGAGTAAGCTCTTCCACATCTCAAGTTGCATAATGAATGCAGCCTCAACCAGAGAGATCAACCTGTACCTTTGATTGTTGGCTGTGCAGAATGAACTTCTATGCCAAAAAGGAGGCATTTCTTCCCTTCAAATCTTGTACTGTGTTTGTCCCACGGAATCTCATCAAAGCTGTGCAACCAAAATATTTTCAATTACCAGACAAAATACCATATATGGATCTCATTAGGACTAATGTCCTTGCTTAAGATTAATATGAGATTGTGTTTGTAAATTTTGCGGCTTGTATGCAAGTTCAGCACGAATGACCTTCCACTGTCAAATTAGGAACTTTGCTTGGCCTGAAATGAGTTACTCTCTGGCAAAAATAAAACATCAGCATAAAAACAAAAAGAGTTTCAATTCTTTCCATTATGGGCTTCACCCTGCATTTATTTGTAGTAATCTTGATGCATTCATTGTAGGGCTCACAGAGTAGTGTATCCATGCAAAAAAATCAACTTGATCATTGGAAATGTGCCAATGAACGTCGGAGATTGCCTTGGTTTCTTATGCCTGTAAGCAGCAAGTTGTTTGTGTTGTACACAATTGTTTGCATCCCCTCTTTAAGCATTGTATATCTGTAAGCAATTTGATTACTGGTTCTTGAGATGGTTGACTGCTGTTTTCGTTCAGCGTATACACCAATTCAATTACTACGGCTGTTGAATTGCAGCATAGCTCAACTTACTAATTCTTGAAATCTATCATTGACTACTGTTTTCTTGCAGTATGTATCTCACAGCTTTAAATGGTGTTAAAAATGCTATTTTAGTATGTATGGTAACATGATTAAAAGAAGAGGTCACGTTTGAAATACGACCTTTTGTGCCTGCGTACTCTGCTTTGGGAAAATACTTGTGCTGTTTTCATGTGGTGTCATGAACCTTGGAGATTTATTGCTTCTCTATGCATGTGAGATGTCTGTTTTGCTGTAAGCCTGTAAGCAATTCATTTCCTTTTGTTTGCAATCGAATTACTAGTTCTTGAGATTAACTGCTGTTTTTATATCTTACAGGCTACAGCTTTAGATGCTCTTTATTTTGTATGGGATGATTTTGTCCTCTTAGCAATCATTTGGTACATACAACACGATATCAAGCATTGGAAATGAGATCTGTTCTATAACGTGTAGAAAGTATCCTTGCTCTATATTCCCATCGTGGTTATCTAAGATTGCGTAAACGATGTATATTGGCGTAAAATCGTATTTCTTGTAGTAGCACGAGTAGATCAGTTGGGTCACAATTGGATTACGAAGGTTGGTGCAGAATAAGAAGTAGGATCCATGGACTTCATTTTTTGCTATAAGAAATGGCCCTTCAAATCTTGTACTGTGTTTGTCCCACGGAATTCTCATCAAAGCCGGCGTAAACCAAAATATTTTCAATTACCAGACAAAATACGTAAATATGGATCTTATTAGAGCTGAAATACTACTAGCACTAAAATAAAGGTAAAAGATCAGGATAATTCTTTCTAAAGAAAGGTATCTATTACCTCAGAAATACTTGAACGAAGGAAAATTGGAAGGGCTTAACAAAGGGAAATCCATCAGTTCAAACAAGAGCAAGACAAATACACTGCGTTTACATTACATAACACTAACGGCTCCTTTGGCAAGAGGGGTGAGAAAAGAAAAGAAAGGGTTCTGCTCTCCCTTATTAGTGAGAAAAGAGAAGAGAGGAGAACAATTTCTCACCGGGGATCCAAACAAGAGTGAGAAATCAGAGTCTCTCCCTCCTATTCCGGCGACCAAACTCTCTCCGGCGGTTTTCAGGCTACTCTCTGGCGACCAAATCCAAGCTTCAAATCAAAGATCCAAGATCTCCGCCAGTGCCACTCTCCCCAACACCTCCATTAACGCTGCTGTATTGGGTTAATTGCAGGTTCTTTGGCGACGTCGCTGTTGGTGGTACGGCCGCCTGGGGCTTCCTTTCTCTCGAAATCTCACCAAAATTGGTGAGAAACAAAAACGGGGGGGGGGGGGGGGGGGGGGGGGGGGGGGGTAAGGGGTTCAGGTTTCTCGCCTATTCTCTCCCTCTCTCACCGCTTTGCTCATCATCCAAACAAGGGAGAGAAAGCACTCCCCTTCCATTTCCTTTCTTTTCTCCCGATTTCCCTCAATCCAAAGGGGGCTGTAAATAGCAATGTGTTCTAACCATCTGGTAACAAACAGATTATACTGCGATCCACCTTTTTGAAAGGAAAAAAGAACACCTCCTGGCATCTGAGACATAAACATATTCAAAGTTTCTCGAAGCCAATTCATTCAAAGGTTTACAAGAAGTTAAACATGGAGAAACAAAACACGAGCTCCAACGCGTTGCAAAAGTGATAAAGGTTCAACAATTACTCCAATACTCAAACAGGGGATAGGTTTTGAATACAGGGATAAGCAGTTAAATAAAGATGACCATAAGCCACATCACAAAGAACCTTCCATGTCTTGCACTCCAGATTATAGGATATTACTTTCCCTCCAATAGCTAACACAACTGCAAAATCTTCTTCCTTCTCACCCTTGACAACACACACAACGGAATAGCCGTACTTAGTTCCCAACTGAGGGTATACAGATTGTAAGGCGCCAATATCGACCAAACACTTCACAATCCAACTGCGGCGGTCCTTGTCCATCTCAAGTATCGTAAATGCGGTATCAAACGGTGTTTGAGTCTCAGTAAGAATCAAACGGCCATCACATTCTCCGAAATACCTAATCATGTACACGGAATAAATTATCGGAGGGCTTGGCATTTTTATCATCTTCTCTGAATCAACATCAAAGCCAAACAGAACATTATCATCACATAACCAATGGACAACTCCACCACAAAACGCTTTGTGTCTAATCCTGGTACCAGGTGCACGAAACTTTTTCCAGGATACACTCTGAGAACAATAGATATCAATTTGAACGTAGGAATCAAAACCCAGAAACAAAACTTTATAGTGAGGCCGCGTCTTCGAAGGATCAAAAGCCAAGAAAACAGATAATTCACAAGGCATACGCGCAGATGATAACACAGCGGGGGGTTCAGGAATTAAGGTACATGTCTGTGTAGTTGGATTGCAAACAAGGTAACGAACTGAGATGCGAAAATGATGATAGAATTGAAGATACTCACATAACAGCAATCCATTGCAAGAGTGAATAATCCTTTTTTTCCATCGAACAGATCCAAAGCCGTTGAGGAAATCGAGTGTGGGTAGATATGGGTCGCCCTGGAGCAAGACATACTTAGGTTCTTCATTCGTATTTTTGCAGCACAAGAACAAACCCGAGGGCCTATGGTTTCGGCGGGAGTGGTAGGTGCCGAATTGGGAATCAGAAATGAGAGAGAGCCATTGCTTGGACACGGACTTGAATCGGCCTAGGGATTTCGCCGGCAAACATACAAGGATCTGAGTAAGGAAGCGTTACTGGCGATTACTTCCGCCGCCGGTGAGACTTCCGACGAAACACAACCGATGATGAGGTTTCCGCTTGTACTGGATGCAGTCATGGCCTCGGAGAATGGGAGTGATTAAGGTGAAGGGATTCCTGACCCTTGTTTTTACCCAATTTTGGGCAAAAACCCAAGTTTTCAGTAGGAGCATCACAAAATCACAAGACTAATCCAGATTTTGCACCAATAATTTGGCAATTATAAACTTGAATTTCATATTAGCAAAGAAATCCAATAGTACAAGGAAACTGGCGATAACAAAAATTACAAGGAAACCTAATTAAAAATCTGTTTTTACCTTTCCAAAAATCAAAGGAGCTAGTGACAAAAAATAAGAACCGGCCAGATCCTTGCACTATTGCCGCACCTGCAATTACCAGACCTCTGATCGCAGTGAGATGTTGCCGGACCTCCGTTTGCTAGAAACAGTGTTAAAGATTTATATGGAAGGCCACAACGGCCCCAAAACGACGTCGTTTGGGGCCCTTCCCATTAAAAAAAAAAAAACGATAAACATTTTCCAGAATTCTCCTTTCTTCCCCGCTCCAGTTGTAATAGAGAGAGAGAGGACAACCGGCATCCAAGCTCGACGAATACCACCACCACCAACTCCAACCCCAGCGAACGCCGCCGCCTTCGCCTCCTCGACCACCAGCACTGCCGTACACCGCCGCCTCGACCACCATCTCTGCCGTACGACGACGCCGCTGAACACCACCACTGCCCGTCGTCCGCTTCTCTTCAAGGATCCCATTGCCCGTCGTCCGCCGTAGCAGCATCGTGTAAGTCTCCTATCTCAACCCTCCCCTTCTGAAATAAAAAAAAACCCTAACTCTATTTTTTGGGACAGAGCTAAATCAGCCCTAGCACACCAAGTGTTTGATATTATTCCTCAAAGAGACTTGTACTTGTCTGATTATTTGAGAAAATCTTGTGTGAAATATATGAATCGTGAACTTCAATATAAGCTCTATTAATGGCTAAAATGTATGATGTTTGAATAGAAAGGCATTAGCCAGTGTTGTGATTTACCATGTATAACTAATAGCTATACAAAAATTAAGAATAGAAAGGCATTAGACTATGAAATTAGACATTTTTCGTGCAAGAGAAAAAATTGGGTTTTCAGGGTTCATTTGTTTGATTCACTCTTTAGTTTTTTTCAGTGTTCATTCTCTGCATTATTGACTTATTGCTACTCTCACCATTCACAGAAAATGATTAATGGGATGACAGTCAACTGATGGGCATGCATCAACTTCTCACGTAGTGGGCAAGAGAGCGTCGTTACTCGTCGGTTCTGTAATGAACTGGCTCAAATGTGTCAACAGTCGGTTCTGTAAGCAATTGGCAGTAATTAAGGCACTCAATACTAGTTTCCATTATCTTTCCAATAAATGAAGTGTTGTTACAATAAACCACCTCTAGGTTTAGTAGCCTTGCACCTCAAGGTAGATTCACGACTGACCACTGCTTTGCAATAGGCCTACTTTGCCTCTTTTACTAATCATTTGTTACTAATGATTAGTTCTTTACACTAATCAGTTGTACTTTGTATGTTAGTAGATGCTGAAAATAGCTTATAAATGCTGAAAATATGAGTAATAGGTGCTGGAACTGGGTTTAGAGATGCTAAAACTGAAGTTAGGTGCAGGAAATATCAAGTTAAGGTGCTGAAACTGCATATTAGATGCTAGAGAACATGGAAACTAAAGAAGCCTATGGATTGGTGTACATCATTTGAATTTATACCTGTCCGGGACATCTTGACGTTGCATTGTAGAAAGTAGGTTTCGGGTTCGGCTTAGCAATGAGCGGTGGCCTTTGTATTCACTTTCAGCTTTCTTTAACACTCCTGTGGATTCCTCTGCAATATTTCAAGGATACATTGTTATGTTCAGCTATACAATCAGTAATTGGCAAAGAAATCCAAAGCATAGAGGTAAACAATTCACTTTCATGACCACTCATTTTGCAGCAAAGTATGGACACCCTTCCCACTCATGTTGCTGGAATGGTGTAATCATAATCATTTATTACAACTGAGAGGCAACAGGATTCCTTAGAAATGAGGAAAAAGAACTCCTAATTTACTTGAAAAACCAAATTGTTCAAAACCCACAACATTGCCTACCAATCCTACTCATACCAATTACTTGAAAAAAACTTATGGAATCTATAAAAACTCCAATTTTTTTACCAAATTGTTCAAAACCCATAGCATTGTTCAAAACCCATAACATTGCCTACCAATCCTACTCATACCAGTTACTTGAAAAAAACTTACGGAATCTATAAAAACTCCAAATTTTTTCCCAGGAAAAAGAAAAACAAGTAAGAAGCACCACAAATTTGGGGTTTTTCATATTGGGGGTTAGCAAATCTCAGATTATCAAAGCACCATAAGCACTCCAATTTAGGGGTTCTCAATTACGCGGTTATTTTTTGGAACCCAACAAGGGTTTTTCAAATTGAAACCCTAATTTCTGTGAAAAAAAGAGACCTTTGTAGAAACAAGGAAGGAGGGAGGGAGACAGAGGGGGAGACTGAGAGACCTTCATCGCGTCTGGTTCAATCGTTGTCGGTGTGAGAGAGAGCGCGTTCAGTGATGGTGGTTTGTAGGTCGTGGGCGTTCGAGGAGAGCCCATCTGTTTCTCACTCGCTGGTGGTGGTGGTCGATGATGGTGATCGCCGCCCGTCCGCTTCTTCTTCGTCTCCCCGCTCTCTCTCTATGTAAATTTTTGAAATGGGGGTTGAGAGAGGAGTCCCGATCTGGAGAATAATTTTTTTTTTTTAATGGGTAGGGCCCCAAAACGACGTCGTTTTGGGGCCGTTGTGTACGTATCATTATTGATAGAACAGAGAAGAGAGAGAGAGAGAGCAGTCGTTGACAATATAAGGAGAAAGATTATCCAGTGATCCGTACACCATTTATAATCTTGCAATGTGAAGCAATCCAACGGTCGTTCAATTTGTTTTCAATGGTAACAAAAGATATTCCAACCGTAAAAAAAAAGAGTGAAAATTTGGGGCGTGTGAAAATCAATTATTTGAAAAAGCAACCCAATAGTTAATTAATGAAATTGTGATTAGGAGGTGGTTAAACAATAATTAAAGTATATAAAATATTACGGGTGGTGTTAATGTCAAAATCGTTTTTGTTTGCGCCAAAATCGGTTTTGTTTGTGCAAAAAATGTAGTGCTTAAAAACCTTGTACCATGTGCAAGGTACAAGCTTGTTGTACACTATAATTTTGGCACAAACAAAAATAGTTTTGACATTATCATTTCCCAATACTAATTGAAAATTGAAAAGTTAGTTGAGAATTGGTACTTGGAAGATAGTTGAGGAAGGGTACCAAATTTTGGCACCCAAACCACGGAGCTGGCCAAATTATGGGGAAAAAACACTGTATCACTGTCAAATTTGGGTTTGGCACCCACCACTGGAGATGCTCCAAGGGGAAAACTCATTTTGTACCAAACTATATGAACTTGATGGCATTCATGTAATTAGAGAGAGGAGAGAACATCAATTCGCCCACCACATCTGACTTCTCCAACTGCATTTGTACATACTACTCTGGCGATGCATGAATAAAGCTCCGCTGATCTTTGTAAATCTCTGGCAAAGTCCATCTCTCCATCTCTCGTCCAAGAAACAGGTTCGGCGAAGCTCATCCAGCTCCGACAACTTCCAGAAAAAGGTCTCTGGTCTCATTTCTCTCTCTCTCTCTCTCTCTCTCTTAAAAGAGCCTTGGGGATTTGGGTTGTCCCCAATTTGGCTAAAGAAATGGGTAAAACCCAAAATGGGGAAAGATTTGGGTCACTCATTAGAGATGTGTTTTTGAAGTTTTTTTGTCCAAATTTGGGTCTTAAAAATGGTCAAAGTTGGCGATGCTCTAAAGGAGTACAGGTGGGTCGTACTAATTCACAAGACATGGTTTACGATAATGATTCGTTCACATCGTAAATCTCTTCGAGACAAATAAAATGCAAAAATTCAGTTCAATTGACTATCAATAGAAACTCTGATTAATCATGTTTAGTTTTGCAAAATGGACAGTCTGGTGCAATTTGTAACACGAGACATGAGCAATTAATGTGTCTATCAGAGTACGATTAAACTAAACATGATTTACGAGGTGAACTGTTAGATCATTGGGGTGAGTCTTGAGAAATTAATTTCTTACCAAAATAGTCAGTCCAAATGAGTGATTTCGCTACCTCTTTCTTTTCTTATGAAATCCCTCGATCCAAATGAGTTGTTGTAAATCTGACTTATTAAAGAAACATCATTATCACGTCAACTTTTACATTTACTTTACACCTTTCACATCAAAATTTACCTCCACTTTTACCTGTTAATTTTTTACCCGCTAACTTCAAAATGACAAAATAATAATTGTACAAACTTTTACCCATTAACTTTGCAAAACACATATTTATTACGGAACAGTTCAAAATGGAATAATCGACTATAAAAAAACCGAAGGAGAGAGTAACACTTTTTGTATGTTAAAAAAAGGGTAAATTTCACTTACCTCCCTTGAGGTTTCTGATAATTACAGGAACCTTCCCTGTTGTTTCTGAAATTTCACTAACCTCTCCTACTTTTGAAAAAAAATGTCACATACCTCCCTTCTGTCAACTTCCGTTAGAAAATGTGACGGAAGATGATGATATCATGCTTCTCTCTCACTCCTCTTTTTATTTTAAATCTTAAAATATTTATAACTTTTATATTATATATTTATTTTTTTCATGAAATTTATATATTTAAAATCTACTCGAAGAGATCTACAAAATGAGATCCATGTCGAATGTGAAATTATGTAAAAAAAAAAAAATTCTTATTTTTTCAATGTGAATTTTAATTATAATGTTACATAATTTAATTTTTTTCAATGTGTAAGTCAAAATTTTACGCAAAAATTTTACAAAACATCATAAAATCTTCTAGTTTAACAATTTATTTTTTCCAAATACATTCTTAATTAAATGAACATGGTAAATTTGCAAGTCCATTTTTCTACATATTGGTGACTTTATCCCAATAAAAATCAAATTTTCAATTCAAATTTTAATTATACTGTCACTTTTTTTTTTTTTTTTGCCATTCGATATACATCAGTAGAGTTAGTTATTAGATGTTGGTAAACCCCAAGGGTTGACCTCCTCTCCATAGGAATTGAACCCAGAACCTTACCCCTATAGAAAAGGCTATGCGACCAACTAGGCTAACTGCCCTGGTCTACTGTCACATTCAAAAATTAGAATTTAAATTTTACATGAATTTTATGAAAAATGAATATGAAAAAAAAATTGTAAAAATTTTGAGGTTTAAAATTTTCAGTTACACTTTGAAAAATTTAAATTATATAACATTATAATTCACATTTAAAAATTAAGATTTTATTTTTACATAATTTGACATTGAATATGGATATATATATATATACAAAAAACTTCACATCCAAACTCCCGGATTTTAAAACGTCCGGACCTCCACCTTCCCAATTTTTTTTTGAAAATCCGAACCGTTAGATGTGTTTAAAAGGTGTTTTCAAGGTCCAACGCAAAGATTTGGCAAAAAAAAAATACCCGGAAGGGCTTGATCGGAGCGGTTTTTCATAAAAACGCTATATGAAAAATGTGGTTTGGATAGGAAGGGGTTCCTATATATATATATATACACACACTGGTGATCCAGTCAAGGATCTTGGATTGAAGGTTTTTGGGTGTTTTTAAGGTTTTAAAAGATGTTTTTGCATGATCCGAGCCGTCCAATGTGTTCAAAAGGTGTTTTCCAAGGTCCACACGGGAAATCTGCAAAAAAAAAAAATTACCGGGAAGGGCTTGATCCAAACAGTTTTGCGAAAAACTGTTTGGATCAAGCCCTTCCCGGTATTTTTTTTTATGATTTCCCGCGTGGACTTTTGAAAACACCTTTTGAACACATTGGACGGTTCGGATCATGAAAATTTGATCCGGAACTATGAGTTCCGGACTTAGGGATCCCGGACTAGATCGGGACTATATATATATATATATAGTCATAAAAAGCACGCTAGGGGTAATAAAGTAATTTCATCTTTCCAAAGCACCAAAAAAAAAAAAAAAGTAATTTCAGCATGAAAGTTAACCCCGTTAACTGCAAATTGACGGGAGGGGGAATCTGACATTTATTTTCAAAAGTATGGGAGGTCAGAGGAATTTCAGAAACATTAAGGAAGGTCTCTGTAATTGTCAGAAATCTCAGGGGAGGTAAGCAAAATTTACCCTTAAAAAAAAAAAAAAAAAGAGAGTCGGGAATTGATGTAAGAATCTTAATCTTTATAACGGATCCAGCTCCTCTCCAATTCGTCTTTGAGTTCCTAAACCTAAACTTTGCCATAGTGGTGTTTTGCAAGTCTTTCAAATTCATTTTAATGATTGAAACGGCTCATTTTTTAAGTTTGTTAATAACTTTATTTTTATCAAGACTCATTGAGCACGACCTCCATTTTAATAAAGCCATTCAGCACTTATAAATGATTTACACCCAAGGAATAGAGAAATAAGTCTAAACACAACCCAACAACAAAGATAAGAGCAGATTACAGCCCAAAAAAAAAGAAAGAAAGAAAGAGAGAGTAGAGTTTCCTAATGCATCTAGAAAAGAGCCTCATACTCATTACACCTACTGTGACCGAATTGAATCCGGCAAAATGAGTAGCACATTACTGCAGTGTATATGACCTTGTTTTCTTGATTGTGTCTAAGAGAACCCCCCTGAAATTCATACCTAGGTTGGTGCCGTGAACTCTGATTCGAGCCGCCTAGCTATTCAATCCCGTCACTGAGATAATCAATTGACTCCTATACCTTGATAAGAGTATTTTGATCTACGAGACCATGCCGAGCCACTAGGAGAGTAAGCCCTTCCCGCGTGTCAAGTTGCATAATGAATTCAAACTCAACCACAGAGATCAATGCTCAACTTTGATTGTAGGAGGTCAGCAGTGTAGAATGAACTACTGAGAAAAAAGGCACTTATTCCATTCAAATCTGGTATTGTGTTTGCCCCACAGAATCCTCATCAAAGCCGGCTTAACCAAACTCAAAGCTTTCTTCTTCATTGAATCATCGTTTCCTATTGAGTGATCTTTACTTGAAAAGTGGTGGAGCTTCTTTGAATGTGATCACTCTAATCAACTCACACTCAAGCTGAACCAATTAACATTTGTTTCCTACAAATCAAATTACCAACAAAAACAATATTTCTTACCATGAGCTGCGCGCGCGCGCACACAAAAAAAAAAAACCACCATGGAAGGGGCCTTACGTATGGTACCTCACCCTCTTTTCCAACGCAAAGAAACCTCCTATAATCCTCCAAAGGTAGCTTTTCATGCATTGGCAGTGGAATCTTACATCTAGAGTCACTGTCAACAACGATTCGTGCCATTCTTTGAGGAGAAGACACCAAAGCTCTCTCTCAGTATGCACATGACATCCAAATTTTCAGCAACTTCAAGCTGATCCAGATGAGGGTCCTCAGGTGTCTTTCTGTGTTTACCATAAACTATCTCCAAAAAAATTTACTCTTGTTGATGTTTGGCATACACAGTACATGAAAGAAAGGAAAATCGTCAATCACACGCTCATTCAAGGAATTTGTACCATATCCAAATGCCATGAACTAAAGGAGTTTTGGTACTACTAAATGGAAGTGCTCATTATTACTTGCAAGAACTGACGTAACTACGTGGTATTTAGGATACAAAATGGTTTGGTGGTTGTAGTCGAGAGACAAAATAGTGATCGTTATACAAGTAAAATGATAGTTTTCATTGATAGTCAAAATATAATCAACTACTAACAATGTTACACATGTAATTTTTTTTCCCGTGATAAATTTACTTTCACTTAGAAAGTCCAAACCAACATACAGCAGCAGCAAAAGGGCATAGGCCGCACACCCCTGTGCTTACATCGAGGATCCCTCAACTGTGCATCGAAAAACCCAAAAAAAAACCAACTGAAAAAAGCAAACTAAATCAGCGGAAGATTAAAACAGAGCCAAGGAAAATAATGAAGGGGTAAACTATAGAATTTGGTGTATATTGATCTTGTTAGGAGTAATGCACCTACCCCAGCCTCTGAAATTATGTGTAAATTGCGTGGAAGTCGAATGGCAAGACCAACCATAATCAGAGAGAATATCAAGAGATTTCTTTCTAAAGAAGACATCTTTTAACAAAAATACTTGAGCGGAGGAAAATTCGAAGGCTTCACCAAGGTACATCCATCAGTTAAAAAAAGTGCAAGATAAAGAAGCATAGTCCTTACATTACATAACTCTAATTAGCAACATGGTTCTAACCATCTGGTAACAAGAAGATAATACTGCAATCTACCTTTTCGAAGGAAAAAGAACAGTTATGGCCATCTAAGACATAAACATATTCAATGTTTCTAGAAACAAAACACGAGCTCTGACACATATTGTGCATGACAATGCTCAAAGAGGGGTTAGGCTTTCAATGTAGGGATAAGCAGTTGCATAAGGATGACTATTAGAAACTGATTCACCTGGAGCCACATCACGAAGCACCTTCCATGTCTTGCCCTCCATATTATAGGATATTACGTTCCCTGGAATAGCTAACACGAGTGCAAAATCTTCTTCCTTCTCGCCCTTGACAACACACAGAATGGAATAGTCGCTGTACTCATTATCCAACTGGGGGTATAGAGAAAGTAAGGGGCCAATATTGACCATGCACTTCACAATCCAAGAACTGTAGTTCGTGTTCATCTCAAGGATTCTGCATTCCATAGAAAACGGAGTAAGAGTCCAAATAAGAACCAAACGGCCATCACATTCCCCAAAATAGCTAATCTCATCCACGGAATGAATTTCCGGAGCCTCTTTAATTTCTATCATTTTCTCTGAATCGATATCAAAGCCCAATAAAACATCCTCATCACCAAACCAATGGATAACTCCACTACAGAACACTGCATGCCTAAGGCTTCTACCGGGTTCACGAATCTGTTTCCAAGATGCACTGTCAGAACAATAGAGATCAATTTGAACGTAGGGATTTTGAACATAGAGATGAAGACCCATAAATATAACTTTATAGTGAGGCGATTTCGAAGGATCAAAAGCCAAGAAACCATTACACCCAGATGAAAATACAGGGGGTAGAGGGATTAATGTATATCTCTGCGTAGTTGGATTGCAAACAAGGTAATGATCTGTGTAGAGATTACAAAGGAATTGACTATACACACATAACAGCAATCCATTGCAAGAGTGAATAATCTTTGATCGGAATTCAAATCCAAGGCGGCAGTGGAAATCGAGCGTGGGCCCAGTTGGGTCACCGTGAAGCGAGACGCTCTTGCAGTTTTCTTTGGAATATTTCCAGCTCAAGAACAAACCCAAAACCGAGGGCCTAGGATTTTGGCAGTAGTGTTTGGTGGCGAAGTGGGAGTCAGATATGAGAGAGAGCCATTGCTTGGACACGGACTTGAATCGCATCAGGGATTTCCCCGGCAAACATACAAGGATCTGTGTAAGGAGATCGACGCTGTTGGCAATTACCTCCGCCGCCGGTGAGAGCTCCGGCGAAGCCATGATGAATTCACTGGAGGCATTCATGGCCTCTAGGTGATAAGAAGTGATTACAGGAGAAGGGTTTTCAATTTGATCGATTTATAAATTTGGGATCATTTGATGCCAACAAAGCTGTGGTGGAATCTTTAGTTTCAGCTCTTTTCATCCCATTGACTTATATGTTCTCTCTTTCCCCATTGGCTTTACAGTCACTGTCTCAGTGGATGATTTAGAAGATCATTTCACTTGCTGACGGAAGACAGGAAAGAAATCCAGCGCTATTTGGTAAGGTCATTGTCACAGTGGATTATACATTTATACTCCTTTCGATTGCGTCACGTGACTAATCTGCTCTCCGATCCGGTCAAAGAATGCGAATAGTTATGGGTGGTGAATGGTGATGCAGCTTTTTGTGTTTTGATTTGGATTATTTTTTATCTTATGCTCCTTTCAATCATGCGACTAATCCGCTCTCCGATCCGGTCAAAAAATGCGAATAGTTAAAAGGGCTGTGATGCAGATTTTTGTGTTTTGATTTTGGATTATTATTTTTTCCGGCATCCATGGTCAAGCCATTGCAGCCAATCAAGATTTGCTATGGGCATAGTTCAAAGTGCTGACAAATGTTGAGATTCTTACTGATTTTTTGGAGGTGGTCTTTGGCCTTAGGAGATTTTAGGAATATTTATGCGTTTTTCTCCATTGTAACATTTTGTTGGACGTTTCTAAATTAGTAGCTCTTTTTATGATTCAAACGGCTAATTTTTTTAGAGCTGAAACATCAATCATCATCCAAACCAAACCAAATTGAGCTTTATATCTCAATCAATTGGGATCAGTTATATAAATCTTTTTGATTTTTACGTGTTGATTGTCCACAACCTAATGCACAACCCTCCTTCTTTATCCGGGCTTTGGACTGACAAGGAAAATAATAAGGCTTCAAGCACGTTAACATCATTCATCATCATCATTTCAAAATTTATGTTTAATGATTGCAATACATTTATCTTGAGGTAAATATGCTCTAATTCAGTATGCGAGTTTACTTTTTCAATGGAAAATGTGTTCTGAAATCGTATTTTTCGAGATCTACCGGCCCTTATTTGTAGCAAAAATGCTAGAGTCACACACAACCACACACCCTCTCACATGTGGTGGGGCCCACTGTGGGTCCCACATGGGGTGGGCCCCACCACATGTGAGAGGGTGTGTGGTTGTGTGTGGTTAAAAGTGTGTGGCTCTATCACTATTCTATTTGTAGTTTCCACTGGGGTTTGATAGTCTCAACTCTCAACAAAATCTTCATTCATCATCATTTCAAAATTTATGTATTAATGATTGCAATACATTTATCTTGAGGTAAATATGTTCTAATTCAATATGTAAGTTTACTTTTCTATGAAAAAAGTGTTTTGGAATCGTATTTTTCGAGATCCGCCAGCATCCGCTGTGGTTTGATAGTCTCAACAAAATCTTTGATGCGACAATAAAAAAAAAAAAGTTACTCTTTTTCTGATTATTTGATTGGTTTGATATCTTTCGTTCAAATCTATATGATGACAGTCTACATAAAATTTTCAGTCTTTTCCTGATTAGTATTTGATTTGTTTGATATCTGTCGTTCCAGTCTATGTGATGAAAGTCTACAAAAATAGACACAAACTGGCAAAAGGATCAACAACCGACGGAACAAAAATGGTCGATTTTTTTTTCTTCCACAATTGGAGAGAATCCTCCTCGGTTGATATATTATGTTTTGACGACCTGACCAGTTAAACTTATTTTTCTAAAAAAAAAAAAACTGCTTAATTTGACTAGATCAGCAATTGGACCACTTAAACATAAGGTGTTCTTTTTGAGAGAGCAGATTTGTTGTCCCGAAAACCCTGTCCCAACTCCCTCTTCCGTCCATCCGAGCAATCGATGGCTTAGATTTGCGGATGAACATGGATGGCTCACACTTGTTTGGGGTGAGATGGAATCCGAGCTGTTAATTGCTCGGAAGGATGGGAAAGGGAGTTTTTTGAACTGAGACAAGGAGTTTGGGACAGCAGATCCGCTAGCGTTCTTTTTTCCCCAAACAAAAAAGATACATATATCTTCTTCAATATTACGCGCTTTTTCAGTTCAATTGTTGTTTCTGGACATGGCCATTGAATTATTCGATCTAGAATAAAGTTACGAAAGCACATAAATGAATTCACCAATATTCCGAGGGAAATAGTAGTCAACGCGAACACATGTTAAGGATGACCGATCAAAATTGGATGGTATAGAAACTAATGTCTTTTTCTCACAACTGTTTTTGATATGTCAAGTAATAGAGGGCACTAAGCAATGTGAAATTCTCGCACATGAACATGTCTGAATCTGTTCCCCATATGCCATGCATTTCTTATGTGAATATTGAAGTCTCTAATAGGGCTATCCCAATGCTAATTCTTCAGGATTGATCCGACATTGGTACACAGAGCACACACACCATTCTTCTCAAATGAATGGCTTAGTGTTCAATTTAACCTTTATTAGAGATTTAGCTTCAGGTGGCTCGTGAAACTAGAGAAGACGACCTAATAAAGGTATAATTGATTTACTTTGTTGGATCTTTCCATAGCCATAAATCTGCAATATGAAGGATTTCAAACCACTCCTAATAAATGGTTAGTTCAAATCCATCATGATAAAGCCCAAAACGTTTACTATAATAGTAGTATAATCTACTTCTGTTACAGGAGGGACTCTTACATCTATCGAGAGGGACTCTTACCCATTACCGGCAATCATTCTGAATGCTGGTGACAGCAGTTTGCAGTCTCAGAGAAAGAATGAGGCAAGTTGAAAGCAATACAAGCAATAAAAACTTTGGAATAGCATAACGCAAGCTGAAACATGCTTTGAAAGAAAACTTGGGAACACTGTATTTTATTAATCAGAAGGCCTTGTGGACATTGTCCAGGTCAGGAAAGCTAAACCTTGTGTGCTGCTTTTACTGAGAAAAATGAGTTGCAGATCATGCAATAAAAGACAATCATCCTTGCCAGTTGGGATCCAGGCACAAGGAGCCTTATTGAAAAAATAGCAAAAATAGCATACACCAATTTTCCAAATCACAATCAATAAAACGGAGTTCAGAAAGTTTACTCTGTAAAAATCCATAAAATCATCTACCAAATGCCAAACAGTCATCAATTCTTGCACAGACAAGAACTAAAGCATCAAATTAAGTAGGAGACTGTCATCCAATATTTGAAACTGAGGCTGAGAGAGATTGTTTGGTTCGAGTTCAATTGAGAGATGATAGATTGACGTGGTGTATTGTTTGTATCCAATAGATTAAGACCTTAGTTTACATGTCGTTTCCCTTAGAATCAAAGTTCGGTGCAAAATGAAAGAAGCTCACCAGGCGCACACTTAGCACCTTTCTGAAAGGCATGCACCTTGGTCGCCTAGGCCTCGCCTATAACATGTCACCTCACCTAGATCCCCTCCAAGCGTCAAAATAGAGCCTCGATTTGCCTAATCGCGCTTTTAACAACTATGATAGATTCTCTAAACTAACAAAAGATGTTGAAGCACACGTGCGATAAAGTGAACAAACATCTAGTGCAAGCAAGGTATATCAATGTAATAGATTTTGAGATACTACTTTTGAATCAGTAGGAGTGTTTAATATATTCTCAGATTCTATAGATTTTGGAAAGCTGAAAAGGGAATTCTGAAATCCCAAAGCTGGGTTTGGGTAGCTTTAAATTACTAAGGGAAACAATCAACCTTACCATGAACTGCTCACCACGCACTAAAGCAACCTTGTCAAGGGGCCTTACAGTACCCCAATCCCTTTTCGAAGGGAAATAAAGCCTCCTATAATCCACACAAGGAAGCTTTTCACGCACGGTAGAATCTTACATTTCTCATGGATAATGCAACCGATCCACCCTCTGACCAATCCTACCAAGGATAGTGATTTTGACAACCATTGCTTCTGTTCTTTGAGAAAAAGACACCAATGTTCTCTCTCAGTATGCTCATAACACCCAAATTTTCTTCAATCTACGCTGGAATTAAACACTCTCCCTCAGGAAAGTTAACTCTTGTTGCTAATTTGGCAAACGCAATGCATTCAAGCAAGGAAAATCCTATATCACTCACTCCTTCAAAGGATATGTATCATATGCGGACACCATGGTAGTGTTCATTACGACATTGAACTGATGTAACTAGTCAAGAGACGTTACGAGAGTAAAATGACAGTTCCCATTAATAGTCAAAATATTACTACATCAGTTACTAGACAAAATGGTATTGTATGGATCTTTTCCCCCTGGTAAATGTGATTCCATTAAAATGCCCCAAACCAACATACAATAGAAGCAAAAGGCATACAATGCACAGCCCTGCATACACCAAGGATCCCTCAACAGCAGTGCTCTAAAAGAAGGTCTGGAAGCCAAGTACTCGCTGCCAGGTGCTAGAAGGCCCCTCGCCGACTAGCCCGATAGTCGGCCGTTGCCGAGTACTTGGCTCTAGAAGCTAGAAGGTGCCGGCCGCCCTGGATCTTTTTAGGACTAATGAACCTACCCAGCTCAATCGGAGATTGTTGTGTAAATTTCGTGGCTTTTAGGCAAGTCCAATGGCAAGGCCTTCCATAATCAAATTAGGAAAGCTTGCCTGGGCTAAAATGAGTTACCATCTCTGGAAAAATTAAAAAAATATAAACTTTTTCATGAGATAGACTTAGGTTTTTCAGCGTTATACCCAAAGTGGGTGAACAAACCTGAGATCGAAATTGGGAGTCGGAAATGAGAGAGAGCCGTTGCTTGGATACAACTTTGAATCGGATAAGGGATTTCGCCGGGAAACATAAAAGGAATCCGAGTAAGGAGATCAACGTTGTTGGCAATTACTTCCGCCGCCGGTGAGAGTTCCGACGAAGCACGACCGATGATCCGGTTTCTTCGTTTGCTTGATTCATTCTCGGTGAAGGAGGAGAATTTTTTGGTGGGAAGGAAAAAGAATTAAGAAGGGTATTTTATGCAAAAATTATTTTCCACGTCATGACACAGGTTCAACCTGTGTCACCCCCCAAAAACGACTTCGTTTGGATAAATTTTAGTTCTAGGTACTACGAGGACGATTTCTACCTATTTCGACCATTGTTTAATGATCCGATACATTCTTCCTATAGAAATTATTATAACGCATATGATGTATGAATATCTCGTAAATAAAATACATATTAGTACTTAATCTAAATGAATTTTTATATCTTAAAATGGATTTGGTTACATTGAATTATATCCCTTTCCATATCAACAACTCTTATAGACTTTAAATACGTTTTCAATCTATCTGGGTGATATTTTAATAATCTAAGACATTCATATCGTAGAACGCAGAAAAATACAAATCATGTAAAAATTTCATATTAATTGAAAATGAATTAGTACTTGACGTAATGAATTTATGTTTCTTAAAATTGGTTTCAATATACTGAATCAAAACCATAAAAACTTGGTTTCAGTTCATAATTTGGCGTTCCCCTTGGACCCGACGTCGTTTGCGGTGGAGCTCTCTCCCGCCCTTTTACTCTGTACCTTTCCTGCCCGACGGTCGGCAGTCAATCGAGACTACGTCGAAGCTCGCTTGGTTGAGCAAAGAAACAAAAATAAAAGAAACCCATCTTCAATGGTGACATCTGTTCGTGATTTTGGTATGAACCCAATCTTCTACTGAATAATCTTGATATGCACAATTTATGCTAAGCTGCCTATTCCGATAGCTATGGTTGCTTCTTTTGTATATTCTTCGGTCCAAATATGGTTTTTTGTCCCTTCATATGAGTATCTGTTTTATTCACCTTTGCTATCTGTAATGATGAATTGGGTATATGCTGTGAATTGTGATTTTGGTATATGCTGGAAATTAGAGGTGTCAAATGGGTGGGTTGGGTTTGTGTGGGTTAGTATGGGTTGAATGTGGGTGGGTTGAATATGGGTTGAAAGTGAATGGGTTTGATATGGGTGGGTTGAATATGGGTCAAGACAAACCCAACCCAACCCAATTTTTTTTTTCTTTTTTCTTAAAAGAGTATGCGCTGTTATATTTGAATCATTTTTTTTGGGAGAAATAGAGAGAATATCATTAAAGAACATCTGATTACGAGTATACATGCAAATGTGGTTTTGAATTTGTTTGTTTATGGCATGAATTGGAGCAATTATATAAAGCCCAAATAAACCGAACGGAAACAAACCTATTAAATACAATGCGGTTCTGTTCAATTTTTTTTATCAACAGTTCTGTTGAATTTTGTTGCTGATTTTGATCGATTTCGGTAACAGTAGTAAAAAGTCGATTTAATCGGTCCTGTTCAATTTCTGTTTATTAACGGTTCTATTCAATTTGTTGTTTATTTTGATGAATTTTGATACGCAGTAGTAAAAAGCCGATTAATTAGTTTAGCAACTCTCTCCAAAGTCCCCCACAAGTTCTTCCTCCCCTTCGATAATTTTGATTTTCATCGGAACAGTTCACCAAATCAAACCTTAAAAAGTAAAATTCTACAAAGTGTAGCTTTTACCGCATTGATAGTTTTCGAAATGTTAGGCTAAAATAAAATTATGTAGATAATATCAAAATTTTAGGCTAAAATAAAATGCGAGTCAAAATTAGGAATAAAAACAAGTATTTTATATTTTTTGGTTTTTGCTGTAATCGTGTATATGCATTTGTCGGTGTGATTACATGAAACCAACCATGCACTTGGCTCGTGTCAGTGCCCACGGATTAATTAACGGGTAATAGTCCATTGTAGAGACTAGAGAGAGAGTGAGTAACGTGAGTGGGAGTGTGGGAAACGACTTTTAATTTTTGGGACCAACCCATTTTGGACCCATTTTGAACCCAGGCAAACCCATCTAAATATGGGCAAATATGGGTTCACCCATTTACAACCCATATTATAATATGGGTGGATTGGGTTGGGTTTTAGGTAGGTGGATTTGGGTGGGTTCAAAATTGCCACCTCTACTGGAAATGGAAGTTGTATTTCTCTTAGATGTCTACTTTTGAGCACCAAAGCAGAGGCGTGACCTCTGTTAAGATTGACGCCTAGGCTACCAAACATGGATTTGCCCAGGTTTTAGTCAATCCTGTTCATTTAATTTCCTCAACTTTGCATAGGGATTTTGTAATTTGTAACTTTTTGAATTTGTTTTTATGGTTTTACTGAATATGATTGAAAGGTTGATTCCATTCATTGGCTCTTCCTGTTGCATTCGGGAAGAAATTCCCCTTTATGTTGCCATTCGTTAATAATTCCATGGTACTGTCTAATCGATACGTGTAGAAACCTACATGTTCTTTAACGAACAAATGTTTTTTATCAGTAGTATTTTTGCTTTATGAAGTTAAGATTAGTGAATGTGAGATATTTTACCATTTGCCTGCGCAAGAAAAATGCTAGATGTCATCTCTAAATTTAGAAAGTCTCTCTTTTCCCTCGCTCATTAATTACAAATTTTGTGTACCACTTCATGAGAAAGTGAAATTTGAATAGCGCTAGCACAATTGGATAAGAATATTCTGTGAGTATATCAGTGTAAAGTTTTATGTGATTTCGCTCACTTTAGGATCGGATTGTGTACCTACTGTGAATGCATTTTCTTTTTTCGTTTTCTGTGAGAAGCATGTTGTCGTGAATCATGAATGAATGAACATCGACAAGTTTTGTGCAGATGGGCATTCCCTTGAAAGAATAAAGTCCTATGAGTATCATTTTCATAAGCCTATGAGTCTTGCATATCATTGTTAGGCGTCTTACTCCTTTCACAAACTTGGCGCCCGAATGGGAACTGGATCCATCCCAAGAAAAACTGATTCTCAATCTCCATGTGTAATTATTTAAAGTGGTTTTGTATTCGTATTCTGAATGAGGCTGAGATTTGGTAACTGAAACTAAGATTTTGATTTTGGCAGGCAATGCTCAATAGAAGGAGAGAGGATATGGAGCTCACATGACCGTTTCTCTTGTTGTTGCTGGGTATGGACCTGAGAAATCAAAGCTTTTGAAAAGTATTATTGCCATACAACGTGAAAGCCAAATGTCTAGAACCAATAACATACACAGCAATTGAATTCTTGTACTTTGAAATCCAACAAGTGGAAGCCTATACTGATAAATTGAATTTGAAGTTCCACATTTTGACTGTATCATGTTGTAGTGGTTGCCTATTTTCTGTAGTACATCACCATCTGTTCATCCCTAGTAATTCCGTAATGCCTTTTCAACTTTTAAATTTAAGTTTCACGGTTGATTGTATATCAAGCTGTAGTGCAATGTTGATCTGAACCGCTCGGGCTCAGGCCCAGCCGAATCCAGGTTGGAGAAGGCCAAGCAGTTCCCATTTTCTCGGAGCATTGCCGAAGGCGTTCCCCCATGTGGGTTCAAGGTCCCCAAGTTCGACAAATACGAGCCTACAACGGACGCTATAACCCACGTCCAGCAGTACCGCTTGGTCTCCGAGCTCTACGGCCACAGTGACTTCCTCATGTGCCGAACGTTTTCTATGAGCCTCGGGACTACGGCTCTCCTATGGTAGAGTCAGCTAGCTCCGGGGTCTATCAACGACTTCGACGAGCTTGAGCGCGCGTTCACGTCTCGGTTTGTGACAAGCAATACACAGCCGAAGACGCTTGATGCACTGGTTAACATGAAGAGGGGCTCGAAGGAAACCCTGAAGGAGTACATCGCTCGGTACTGGGAGGTGTACAGTCTCGTGAAGAACTGCGACCAGAAGATTGCTTCCACTTCTTTCAAAAATGGGCTCGACAACTCGTCTGACCTCTTCAAGGAACTAATGGTACGCCCACCGAAAGATATGGCGGAACTATGCAGACGGTGGATCGTTACCGAGAACTCGAGAAACTCTTGTTCAGCCGAGCGTCGAAGGGGAGTGGCAGTAAGGGTTTACCAAAAGAGACCAAGAAGCAGGTAAATAATGTAAAGAAGATGGGAAGAAATGACCAAGGAGGAGGATACGGGAACATAGGTTTCTGAGACAAGAACAACAATAGGATCAACAATGGTGGTGGGGGATGGGAAAGACCACCCCAGAACGATAATGATTATGTGGCCGAGACCACCGTCTTCACGATGCCAATCTACAAACTTCTCATGGAGAATGGTAGGAAGCGGTGGTTTCTCTGGCCAGAGGAGAAGATGGGGTCTGACCCTGCCCAGAAGGGAAAGTGTTGTGGACGGTCGATTCCACCGGTTGTGAAAAAGGTTGTTTAGAAAATAGAGTCGCCACCCGGGTTTTTAGAAAATGGTTTAGCACCCGAGAAACCAATTTAAAAATGATTTAGAAAATAATTTGGAAACCAGAGATTCGTTTTGGATTCGGGAGCCAGGTTACGAATGGGGAATGATTTTAATGCACCCCGCTCGCCCAATTAAAAATCGATTTCATGCACTCCGACGTATCCCAACCGTCCATCTTAGAAATCAATGTTTTGAATTTCAAACAACTATTCGCGTGAAGAGCTAAAACTCTCCGCGCAAATAGTTTACTACAAAATCCGTAACATCAAAAATGCTTTTGAACAATTGAGATGGTTGATGTGCACTTGAGCTACGCTAGTGTAGTGTACATATCTCATTTTTGTAAACATATTTTGTTTATGCAATAAACAGACCTCAAACGAGTTCGTTCAAACTCGAACGTTTATCAATAGCTTCAGAGTGATGTGCTGAAAGATCAAAGAATCAAATGGATGGCTCATGCAAGTCCAACGGACTCTAGATTCGTCTGGATCGAGGTCAGGCTTGTGGTAGTGGACCTGTTCGATGTATAAGCTCAAGCCCAACTTCCTCCGGTATTTGTGTGGTGACTTCTGTTAGATGCCACGTGGACGTCTAGAATTTCTTGTCTATTTTTTTTCTCGTGTTGGGCCTTCTATTTTTTTTCTCGTGTTGGGCCTTTACTTGGAAGAGATTCGGCCATCTCCAATAATGGAATTAAGAAACCAATTAGATTAGAAATTAGGCCCATTAGGTAATGTGTTTTTTTGTGCTTCCAATAATTTAGGTCTCCCTTGACAAAAAATTTTGAACCGATTTTTTTTTTATCTGTTTTGTCTTTATTCAAAAATAATAATTCTACTTTACTAATTTTGCGGCAAGTTTTCGTGGTTTATTTATTTGTTATGCATACGTAGGCCTAGTTTGTCAATTAATAAAATCAAGATTTGATAAAATCTGAGTGACGAAGAAGTTTGATAAAATTTAAAAAACTTTAGATTTTATCAAAAGCCCGTAAGTAACATTTCCGCAGTACAAAAAAAAAAAAAAAACCTAACCCGCAAGCACCATGAGATCATTGCGCCATGACATCATCACACTTGGAAATTTTGAACATTGGACCCATCTGTAGAATTGGCAAGTCTTCCCAAAGGAAAATGATACACGTACACCAGAGTTCTCCAACAAAGTTCTACAACAGCCAAAACGACGTTATTTTGACTGTGCTGGAGGGGAAAAAAAAAAAAACAGATCTGGGCTCTCTCCCCGACTCCCCCTCCCCCATTTCAGACCAAAGAGAGACAACCACCTCCCTTTCCACCACCACCGGCGACCTAGCTCCTCCGGCCTCCCTCTCCACCTCCGGCGACCGCCGCCGCCTTCGTCACCGCCACCAAGAAAGCCCTGAAACAAATGACCCTTGCCGTCGTTTTAGCCATTGTCGACCGATCGACCAAGAACAGTATAAACCTAACGACAAATAAAGAAGTTACCCAGATGGGGGGAAGAAAAATTAAGGTGATTATACTAATGGGTCTCACAGATCAGAGCAATAAAAACCCAGTTCACCAAGGAGGGTGAAGAAAACCAAAATAATTGGAGAGAGAAATTCAGGGTGTTCTTGGCGGCGGCGACGGAGGCGGCGGCGGTTGCCAGAGGTGGAGAGGGAGGCCGGAGGAGCTGGGTCAGTGGTGGTGGAATGGGAGGTGGTTGCCCTCTCTTTGTCTCTCTTTGGTCGGAAATGGGGGAGGGGGAGTCGGGGAGAGAGCCTAGATCTGTTTTTTTTTCTCCCCTCCAGCACAGCCAAAACGACGTCATTTTAGCTATTGGAGAACTTTGTTGGAGAACTCTGGTGTATGTGTATCATTTTTCCTTCCCAAAAGCACATAGGCACTTCTAGTCCTAGACATACCAAAAATGATAACTGTACAACAACCATCTCCAACAAGTCTCCAACACACTCACATAGTGTGTGGAGCCCATACACATTTCACACTCAAGTGTGTATGGGCTCCATACATTATGTGAGTGTGTTGGAAACTTTTATTGTACATATATGATGTATCATTGTTGTAGACATACCCAGTGAAGTAGTAAGAGCCAGAGGCGGCTCTAAGAAGAGCCGAGGGTGGTCACTCGAACACCCTGAAAAAAATAATTTTTTTTAGAAATACATGTAAAAATTTATTTATTTATTAATTTTTGTCATTTTGAACACCCTAACCAAAATATTTGAACACTCTACCCAAAATGTTTGAACACATTACCCAAAAATTTTGAACACCCAATCCTAATGACGGAATTCACCATGCATTATTTGATACTCCATTAGAGAATAGTATAAATTGGATATTTGAGAATTTGGGTGTTTCTTTGTCTCAACACATTTAGCTCAAAGAGATGAGAACACTTTTAACTATCTCTCTTTAATCTATTTATACTTATTCCAAGTGATTACTCATTACATTATAAAATATAGATCAATAACTTAATATATGCGTGCTATCTTTTTTTGTGAAACACTTTAATATATATGCACAGAGGGTATATAGACACAATAGATTTGGATTATTACATAGGTCATTCATAGGTTTGATTCTTTTTTAATTTTTGTTTGGTAGTTGGAACGATGGACAAGTTTGTGATAAGAAAATCTAGAATGGTGCAAGAGTCATTTCCTATTGAAGCTTTTTTGATGATAGCAACCCCTAAAACTCGTCGAAGCGAAGCCGTATTGACTTGGAATTGTTGTTTTTTCGGTAGCATTGTTGTGTTAGTAGAATTTTTATTTTTATTTATATATGTACAGTTATGATTTCTAGAGGACATTGGCTTTGCCCGGTTTATGTGTGTGGCGAGGCGTAAATAGACCCTGGGATTAGTGGCAACAATGTTTTGATTTAACAAAAAAAAAAAGTTGGACGCACGAACATCATTTTTGCCATCTTTTTTAAATTTCTTGCACGAAGGTGTAAAATGTGTTATGCTCTCACAGCTATCGTGTCTGACCACACAGTTTTTGCAATAATAATATCCAGTGCAGGACTTATAAATTGAATGGTTTGGATTAACCATTGTAAGCCTACAAAAGATCCACGAAGGCCCAAAATTAGATGGGACTGGATGGATCAGGACTAGAGAGTAGTCTTTCCCTATCGAATGACACCATTTTCTCATACCTTTCCTTATGTGTGTGAAATACGGTTTAGAAAGATCAATCCCTAGTCTATTCTCTCTCTGTCAGTAAATGCAAGTGGAAGAGGGTGCGATGGAAACAGCCAAACGGGTCATGGCACAACTCAAGCCTTCGTCTTTTCACAACAAAATTGCTCAATTTAGATTCCTTCCCCTTTACACATGAGTGCGCGCAGGATAGTCCGGACCACCCAGTTATATTAAAAATGATTTTAGAGGACCGTAGTAGAATTTCTGAACACCCTCAAGAGAATTCGTGGAGCTGCCACTTGTGCAAAAGACTCGTGGATCAAAAAAAAAATAGTACAAAGGACACGCCGGTCCTTCCGGGGTAACATCTTGAGCAATCAACCTTAACTTCCAAAGAAAAAAAAGGTCAGGACCACAATACAGGACCCCAAAAGCCAAGTCTATGGTCTCTGTCTTCAAGTTAAAACATCTCTTCTCCTCTATCCACGTCATGTTTAGTGTCCACAAGTACTTGAAAGGTATAGATGTATGTAAAACAAACTTCTTTCTGTAAATTCAAATCTAGCACTAATACAAGTTAAAAAATTCTTTTATTCCCAACTGCCGTGTAGTATGAGTTTGTGGCAACAATGTTTTGATTTAACAAAAAAAAAAAAAAAAAAATTGGACGCACGAACATCATTTTTGCCATCCTTTTTAAATTTCTTGCACGAAGGTGTTAAATGTGTTACTCACAGCTATCGTGTCTGACCACATAGTTTTTGCAATAATAATATTCAATGCAGGACTCATAAATTGAATGGTTTGGATTAACCGTTGTAAGCCTACAAAAGATCCACGAAGGCCCAAAATTGGATGGGACTGGATGGATTAGGACTAGAGAGTAGCCTTTCCCTGTCGAATGACACCATTTTCTCATACCTTTCCTTATGTGTGTGAAATACGGTTTAGAAAGATCAATCCCTAGTCTATTCTCTCCCTGTCAGTAAATGCATGTGGAAGAGGGTGGGATGGAAACAGCCAAACAGGTCATGGCCCAACTCAAGTCTTCGTCTTTTCACAACAAAATTGCTCAATTTAGATTCCTTCCCCTTTACACATGAGTGCGCGCAGGATAGTCCGGACCACCCAGTTATATAAAAAATAATTTCTAGAGGACCGTAATAGAATTTCTGAATACCCTCAAGAGAATTCCTGGAGCCGCCACTGGTAAGAGCCACACAAACAAAACAACTCTCAACCACATCTTCGTCTCTTCAAGTCACAGCCTCAGGCCCCACAAGCCCAAACAAGTTTGTCTTCACAACACAAAGTCCATGCGGGGGGCCGTCCTGCTTTCATCTGACTGATATGGAATTGCGTGCTAAATACTCCTATTACAAAAAGGGTTTTGCTAACGTGTGCCTAATAGACACACAATAAGCACATAAACAAACAAAAATAACACACTTCAATACACCTTTTACACTTTTCAATACACTTTCACATATCCCTATACACTTTTCACACATTTCAATACACTTTTACAACCTTAACGTGTGCCTATTAGGCACACGTTAGCATTTTCCTTACAAAAAAGTTGACTCCTAATCCACGTGAATAGTTGGGCCGGCCTCATAGTCAAATCCAAATAAAGAAGATGCCTTTACAGTATCGTAGGTTGTTCCAGTAAAATTTATTGGTCGTCTTTATTTAATTTTTTTTTTGAGTTTGTTAGTTTTGTGTTAAATTTTTGGTAATTATAAGGTTCTTAGAGGAATTGAAATTGAGTAAAATTATGACTTTTACCTAAATATTTTTAAATTGGCTTTTCATATTTTTTTCTGGATATATATATTTCAAAATATAGGGATCAACACGCATACATATATGATATCTGTGTGTGTGTGTGTGTGTGAGAGAGAGAGAGAGAGGGAGAGAGAGAGGTCAATTTGGGGTAGTGGATCTGGTATTCAAGGTGGTGGTGGCAGTTCTAGTTCAAGGTTGGGAGGCAGGTTTGAATGAGTAAAGTGTATCTTTGAACACGTGATAAATTGAGGAGATTCTGGTCATTTATGCACTTTCATTTGACGCTGTTTGTGGGTAAGTTAACGGAAGGGGGTGTTTAAACATTGTCAGATAAAGTAAGGGAGGGCACTGACATTTCAGAAACCTCAAGGGAGGTAGCTGCTTTTGTCAGAAACCTCAGGGGAGGTCAGTGAAATTTACCCTAAAATTTTCAGTCTTTTTCCTGATTAGTATTTGATTTGTTTGATATCTGTCGTTCCAGCCTATGTGATGAAAGTCTACAAAAATAGACACAAACTGGCAAAAAGGGTCAACAACCGACGGAACAAAAATGGTCGATTTATTTCCCATAATTGGAGAGAATCCTCCTCGGTTGATATATTATATTTTGACAACCTGACCAGTTAAACTTATTTTTCTAACATTTCCTGCCCAAAAAAAAAGAAAAAAAATCTGCTTAATTTGACTAGATCAGCAATTGGACCACTTAAACATAAGTTGTTCTTTTTGAGAGAGCGGATTTGTTGTCTCGAAAACCCTGTCCCAACTCCCTGTTTCGTCCATTAGAGCAATCAATGGCTTAAATTCGCAGATGAAAATGGATGGCTCAGATTTGTTTGGTGTGAGATGGAATCCGAGCCGTTGACTGCTAGGATGGATGGCTTGGATGGACGGAACAAGGAGTTGGGACAGAGAGTTCGGGACAGTGGATCCGCTAGTGTTCTTTTTTCCCCAAACAAAAAAGATACATATATCTTCTTCAATATTACGTGCTTTTTCAGTTCGATTGTTGTTTCCGGACATGGCCATTGAATTAGTCGATCTAGAATAAAGTTACGAAAGCACATAAATGAATTCACCAATATTCCGAGTGAAATACTAGTCAACGCGAACACATATTAAGGATGACCTACCAAAATTGGATGGTATAGAAACTAATGTCTTTTTCTCACAACTATTTTTGATATGTCAAGTAACAGAGGGCACTAAGCAATGTGAAATTCTCGCACATGAACATGTTTGAATCTGTTCCCCATATGCCATGCATTTCTTATGTGAATATTGAAGTCTCTAATAGGGCTATGCCAATGCTAATTCTTCAGGATTGATTCGACATTGGTACACAGAGCACAACACACCATTCTTCTCAAATGAATGGCTTAGTGTTCAATTTAACCTTTATTAGAGATTTAGCTTCAGGTGGCTCGTGAAACTAGAGAAGACGACCTAATAAAGGTATAATTGATTTACTTCGTTGGATCTTTCCATAGCCATAAATCTGCAATATGAAGGATTTCAAACCACTCCTAATAAATGGTTAGTTCAAATCCATCATGATAAAGTCCAAAACTTTTACTATAATAGTAGTATAATCTACTTCTGTTACAGGAGGGACTCTTACATCTATCAAGAGGGACCCTTACCCATTACCGGCAATCATTCTGAATGCTGGTGACAGCAGTTGTAGTCTCAGAGAAAGAATGAGGCAAGTTGAAAGCAATACAAGCAATAAAAACTTTGGAATAGCATAACGCAAATTGAAACATGCTTTGAAAGAAAACTTGGGAACACAGTATTTTATTAATCAGGAAGCCTTGTGGACATTGTCCAGGTCAGGAAAGCTAAACCTTGTGTGCTGCTTTTACTGAGAAAAATGAGTTGCAAATCGTGCAATAAGAGACAATCATCCTTGCCAGTTGGGATCCAGGCACAAGGAGCCTTATTGAAAAAATAGCAAAAATAGCATACACCAATTTTCCAAATCACAATCAATAAAACGAAGTTCAGAAAGTTTACTCTGTAAAAATCCATAAAATCATCTACCAAATGCCAAACAGTCATCAATTCTTGCACAGGCAAGAACTAAAGCATCAAATTAAGTAGGAGACTATCATCCAATATTTGAAACTGAGGCTGAGAGAGATTGTTTGGTTCGAGTTGTTCAATTGAGAGATGATAGATCGACGTGGTGTATTGTTTGTATCCAATAGATTAAGACCTTAGTTTACATGTCGTTTCCCTTAGAATCAAAGTTCGGTGCAAAATGAAAGAAGCTCACCAGGCGCACACCTAGCACCTTTATGAAAGGCATGCACCTTGGTCGCCTAGGCCTCGCCTATAACATGTCACCTCGCCTAGACGCCCTCCAAGCGTCAAAATAGAGCCGATTTGCCTAATCGCGCTTTTTACAACTATGATAGATTCTCTAAACTAACAAAAGATGTTGAAGTACACGTGCGATAAAGTGAACAAACATCTAGTGCAAGCAAGGTATATCAATGTAATAGATTTTGAGATACTACTTTTTAGAATCAGTAGGAGTGTTTAATAAATTCTCAGATTCTATAGATTTTGGAAAGCTGAAAAGGGAATTCTGAAATCCCAAAGCTGGGTTTGGGTAGCTTTAAATTACTAAGGGAAACAATCAATCTTACCATGAGCTGCTCACCACACACAAAAGCAACCTTGTCAAGGGGCCTTACAGTACCCCAATCCCTTTTCGAAGGGAAATAAAGCCTCCTATAATCCACACAAGGAAGCTTTTCATGCACAGTAGCCCGATAGTCGGCCGTTGCCGAGTACTTGGCTCTAGAAGCTAGAAGGTGCCGGCCGCCCTGGATCTCTTTAGGACTAATGAACCTACCCAGCTCAATCGACAATCGGAGATTGTTGTGTAAATTTCGTGGCTTTTAGGCAAGTCCAATGGCAAGACCTTCCATAATCAAATTAGGAAAGCTTGCCTGGCTTAAAATGAGTTACCATCTCTGGAAAAATAAAAAAAAAAAAATATATATAAACTATTTCATGAGACAGACTTAGGTTTCAGCGTTGTACCCAAAGTGCATGAACAAACCTGAGATCGATGGGCCAAGGATTTTGGCGGGAGTGGTTGGTGCCAAATTGGGAGTCGGAAATGAGCGATAGCCATTGCTTGGATACAGCCTTGAATTGGATAAGGGATTTCGCTGGGAAACATAAAAGGAGATCGACGTTCTTGGCAATTACTTCCGCCGCCGGTGAGAGTTCCGACGTATCACAACCGGTGATCCGGTTTCTTCGTTTGGTTGATGCATTCTCGGTCAAGGAGAAGAATTTGGTGGGAAGGAAAAAGAATTAAGAAGGGTATTTTATGCAAAAAATATTTTCCACGTCATGACACAGGTTCAACCTGTGTCACCCCCCAAAAACGACTTCGTTTGGATAAATTTTAGTTCTAGGTACTACGAGGACGATTTCTACCTATTTCGACCATTGTTTAATGATCCGATACATTCTTCCTATAGAAATTATTATAACGCATATGATGTATGAATATCTCGTAAATAAAATACATATTAGTACTTAATCTAAATGAATTTTTATATCTTAAAATGGATTTGGTTACATTGAATTATATCCCTTTCCATATCAACAACTCTTATAGACTTTAAATACGTTTTCAATCTATCTGGGTGATATTTTAATAATCTAAGACATTCATATCGTAGAACGCAGAAAAATACAAATCATGTAAAAATTTCATATTAATTGAAAATGAATTAGTACTTGACGTAATGAATTTATGTTTCTTAAAATTGGTTTCAATATACTGAATCAAAACCATAAAAACTTGGTTTCAGTTCATAATTTGGCGTTCCCCTTGGACCCGACGTCGTTTGCGGTGGAGCTCTCTCCCGCCCTTTTACTCTGTACCTTTCCTGCCCGACGGTCGGCAGTCAATCGAGACTACGTCGAAGCTCGCTTGGTTGAGCAAAGAAACAAAAATAAAAGAAACCCATCTTCAATGGTGACATCTGTTCGTGATTTTGGTATGAACCCAATCTTCTACTGAATAATCTTGATATGCACAATTTATGCTAAGCTGCCTATTCCGATAGCTATGGTTGCTTCTTTTGTATATTCTTCGGTCCAAATATGGTTTTTTTTCCCTTCATATGAGTATCTGTTTTATTCACCTTTGCTATCTGTAATGATGAATTGGGTATATGCTGTGAATTGTGATTTTGGTATATGCTGGAAATTAGAGGTGTCAAATGGGTGGGTTGGGTTTGTGTGGGTTAGTATGGGTTGAATGTGGGTGGGTTGAATATGGGTTGAAAGTGAATGGGTTTGATATGGGTGGGTTGAATATGGGTCAAGACAAACCCAACCCAACCCAATTTTTTTTTTCTTTTTTCTTAAAAGAGTATGCGCTGTTATATTTGAATCATTTTTTTTGGGAGAAATAGAGAGAATATCATTAAAGAACATCTGATTACGAGTATACATGCAAATGTGGTTTTGAATTTGTTTGTTTATGGCATGAATTGGAGCAATTATATAAAGCCCAAATAAACCGAACGGAAACAAACCTATTAAATACAATGCGGTTCTGTTCAATTTTTTTTATCAACAGTTCTGTTGAATTTTGTTGCTGATTTTGATCGATTTCGGTAACAGTAGTAAAAAGTCGATTTAATCGGTCCTGTTCAATTTCTGTTTATTAACGGTTCTATTCAATTTGTTGTTTATTTTGATGAATTTTGATACGCAGTAGTAAAAAGCCGATTAATTAGTTTAGCAACTCTCTCCAAAGTCCCCCACAAGTTCTTCCTCCCCTTCGATAATTTTGATTTTCATCGGAACAGTTCACCAAATCAAACCTTAAAAAGTAAAATTCTACAAAGTGTAGCTTTTACCGCATTGATAGTCTTCGAAATGTTAGGCTAAAATAAAATTGTGTAGATAATATCAAAATTTTAGGCTAAAATAAAATGCGAGTCAAAATTAGGAATAAAAACAAGTATTTTATATTTTTTGGTTTTTGCTGTAATCGTGTATATGCATTTGTCGGTGTGATTACATGAAACCAACCATGCACTTGGCTCGTGTCAGTGCCCACGGATTAATTAACGGGTAATAGTCCATTGTAGAGACTAGAGAGAGAGTGAGTAACGTGAGTGGGAGTGTGGGAAACGACTTTTAATTTTTGGGACCAACCCATTTTGGACCCATTTTGAACCCAGGCAAACCCATCTAAATATGGGCAAATATGGGTTCACCCATTTACAACCCATATTATAATATGGGTGGATTGGGTTGGGTTTTAGGTAGGTGGATTTGGGTGGGTTCAAAATTGCCACCTCTACTGGAAATGGAAGTTGTATTTCTCTTAGATGTCTACTTTTGAGCACCAAAGCAGAGGCGTGACCTCTGTTAAGATTGACGCCTAGGCTACCAAACATGGATTTGCCCAGGTTTTAGTCAATCCTGTTCATTTAATTTCCTCAACTTTGCATAGGGATTTTGTAATTTGTAACTTTTTGAATTTGTTTTTATGGTTTTACTGAATATGATTGAAAGGTTGATTCCATTCATTGGCTCTTCCTGTTGCATTCGGGAAGAAATTCCCCTTTATGTTGCCATTCGTTAATAATTCCATGGTACTGTCTAATCGATACGTGTAGAAACCTACATGTTCTTTAACGAACAAATGTTTTTTATCAGTAGTATTTTTGCTTTATGAAGTTAAGATTAGTGAATGTGAGATATTTTACCATTTGCCTGCGCAAGAAAAATGCTAGATGTCATCTCTAAATTTAGAAAGTCCTTCTTTTCCCTCGCTCATTAATTACAAATTTTGTGTACCACTTCATGAGAAAGTGAAATTTGAATAGCGCTAGCACAATTGGATAAGAATATTCTGTGAGTATATCAGTGTAAAGTTTTATGTGATTTCGCTCACTTTAGGATCGGATTGTGTACCTACGGTGAATGCATTTTCTTTTTTCGTTTTCTGTGAGAAGCATGTTGTCGTGAATCATGAATGAATGAACAGCAACAAGTTTTGGGCATTCCCTTGAAAGAATAAAGTCCTATGAGTATCATTTTCATAAGCCTATGAGTCTTGCATATCATTGTTAGGCGTCTTACTCCTTTCACAAACTTGGCGCCCGAATGGGAACTGGATCCATCCCAAGAAAAACTGATTCTCAATCTCCATGTGTATTTATTTAAAGTGGTTTTGTATTCGTATTCTGAATGAGGCTGAGATTTGGTAACTGAAACTAAGATTTTGATTTTGGCAGGCAATGCTCAATAGAAGGAGAGAGGATATGGAGCACACATGACCGTTTCTCTTGTTGTTGCTGGGTATGGACCTGAGAAATCAAAGCTTTTGAAAAGTATTATTGCCATACAACGTGAAAGCCAAATGTCTAGAACCAATAACATACACAGCAATTGAATTCTTGTACTTTGAAATCCAACAAGTGGAAGCCTATACTGATAAATTGAATTTGAAGTTCCACATTTTGACTGTATCATGTTGTAGTGGTTGCCTATTTTCTGTAGTACATCACCATCTGTTCATCCCTAGTAATTCCGTAATGCCTTTTCAACTTTTAAATTTAAGTTTCACGGTTGATTGTATATCAAGCTGTAGTGCAACGTCGATCTGAACCGCTCGGGCTCAGGCCCAGCCGAATCCAGGTTGGAGAAGGCCAAGCAGTTCCCATTTTCTCGGAGCATTGCCGAAGGCGTTCCCCCATGTGGGTTCAAGGTCCCCAAGTTCGACAAATACGAGCCTACAACGGACGCTATAACCCACGTCCAGCAGTACCGCTTGGTCTCCGAGCTCTACGGCCACAGTGACTCCCTCATGTGCCGAACGTTTTCTATGAGCCTCGGGACTACGGCTCTCCTATGGTAGAGTCAGCTAGCTCCGGGGTCTATCAACGACTTCGACGAGCTTGAGCGCGCGTTCACGTCTCGGTTTGTGACAAGCAATACACAGCTGAAGACGCTTGATGCACTGGTTAACATGAAGAGGGGCTCGGAGGAAACCCTGAAGGAGTACATCGCTCGGTACTGGGAGGTGTACAGTCTCGTGAAGAACTGCGACCAAAAGATTGCTTCCACTTCTTTCAAAAATGGGCTCGACAACTCGTCTGACCTCTTCAAGGAACTAATGGTGCGCCCACCGAAAGATATGGCGGAACTATGCAGACGGTGGATCGTTACCGAGAACTCGAGAAACTCTTGTTCAGCTGAGCGTCGAAGGGGAGTGGCAGTAAGGGTTTACCAAAAGAGACCAAGAAGCAGGTAAATAATGTAAAGAAGATGGGAAGAAATGACCAAGGAGGAGGATACGGGAACAGAGGTTTCTGAGACAACAACAACAACAGGATCAACAATGGTGGTGGGGGATGGGAAAGACACCCCAGAACGATAATGATTATGTGGCCGAGACCACCGTCTTCACGATGCCAATCTACAAACTTCTCATGGAGAATGGTAGGAAGCGGTGGTTTCTCTGGCCAGAGGAGAAGATGGGGTCTGACCCTGCCCAGAAGGGAAAGTGTTGTGGACGGTCGATTCCACCGGTTGTGAAAAAGGTTGTTTTGAAAATAGAGTCGCCACCCGGGTTTTTAGAAAATGGTTTAGGACCCGAGAAACCAATTTAAAAATGATTTAGAAAATAATTTGGAAACCAGAGATTCGTTTTGGATTCGGGAGCCAGGTTACGAATGGGGAATGATTTTAATGCACCCCGCTCGCCCAATTAAAAATCGATTTCATGCACTCCGACGTATCCCAACCGTCCATCTTAGAAATCAATGTTTTGAATTTCAAACAACTATTCGCGTGAAGAGCTAAAACTCTCCGCGCAAATAGTTTACTACAAAATCCGTAACATCAAAAATGCTTTTGAACAATTGAGATGGTTGATGTGCACTTGAGCTACGCTAGTGTAGTGTACATATCTCATTTTTGTAAACATATTTTGTTTATGCAATAAACAGACCTCAAACGAGTTCGTTCAAACTCGAACGTTTATCAATAGCTTCAGAGTGATGTGCTGAAAGATCAAAGAATCAAATGGATGGCTCATGCAAGTCCAACGGACTCTAGATTCGTCTGGATCGAGGTCAGGCTTGTGGTAGTGGACCTGTTCGATGTATAAGCTCAAGCCCAACTTCCTCCGGTATTTGTGTGGTGACTTCTGTTAGATGCCACGTGGACGTCTAGAATTTCTTGTCTATTTTTTTTCTCGTGTTGGGCCTTCTATTTTTTTTCTCGTGTTGGGCCTTTACTTGGAAGAGATTCGGCCATCTCCAATAATGGAATTAAGAAACCAATTAGATTAGAAATTAGGTCCATTAGGTAATGTGTTTTTTTGTGCTTCCAATAATTTAGGTCTCCCTTGACAAAAAATTTTGAACCGATTTTTTTTTATCTGTTTTGTCTTTATTCAAAAATAATAATTCTACTTTACTAATTTTGCGGCAAGTTTTCGTGGTTTATTTATTTGTTATGCATATGTAGGCCTAGTTTGTCAATTAATAAAATCAAGATTTGATAAAATCTGAGTGACGAAGAAGTTTGATAAAATTTAAAAAACTTTAGATTTTATCAAAAGCCCGTAAGTAACATTTCCGCAGTACAAAAAAAAAAAAAAAAACCTAACCCGCAAGCACCATGAGATCATTGCGCCATGACATCATCACACTTGGAAATTTTGAACATTGGACCCATCTGTAGAATTGGCAAGTCTTCCCAAAGGAAAATGATACACGTACACCAGAGTTCTCCAACAAAGTTCTACAACAGCCAAAACGACGTCATTTTGACTGTGCTGGAGGGGAAAAAAAAAAAAAACAGATCTGGGCTCTCTCCCCGACTCCCCCTCCCCCATTTCAAACCAAAGAGAGACAACCACCTCCCTTTCCACCACCACCGGCGACCTAGCTCCTCCGGCCTCCCTCTCCACCTCCGGCGACCGCCGCCGCCTTCGTCACCGCCACCAAGAAAGCCCTTAAACAAATGACCCTTGCCGTCGTTTTGGCCATTGTCGACCGATCGACCAAGAACAGTATAAACCTAACGACAAATAAAGAAGTTACCCAGATGGGGGGAAGAAAAATTAAGGTGATTATACTAATGGGTCTCACAGATCAGAGCAATAAAAACCCAGTTCACCAAGGAGGGTGAAGAAAGCCAAAATAATTGGAGAGAGAAATTCAGGGTGTTCTTGGCGGCGGCGACGGAGGCGGCGGCGGTTGCCAGAGGTGGAGAGGGAGGCCGGAGGAGTTGGGTCAGTGGTGGTGGAATGGGAGGTGGTTGCCCTCTCTTTGTCTCTCTTTGGTCGGAAATGGGGGAAGGGGAGTCGGGGAGAGAGCCTAGATCTGTTTTTTTTTCTCCCCTCCAGCACAGCCAAAACGACGTCGTTTTAGCTATTGGAGAACTTTGTTGGAGAACTCTGGTGTATGTGTATCATTTTTCCTTCCCAAAAGCACATAGGCACTTCTAGTCCTAGACATACCAAAAATGATAACTGTACAACAACCATCTCCAACAAGTCTCCAACACACTCACATAGTGTGTGGAGCCCATACACATTTCAGACTCAAGTGTGTATGGGCTCCATACATTATGTGAGTGTGTTAGAAACTTTTATTGTACATATATGATGTATCATTGTTGTAGACATACCCAGCGAAGTAGTAAGAGCCAGAGGCGGCTCTAAGAAGAGCCGAGGGTGGTCACTCGAACACCCTGAAAAAAATAATTTTTTTTAGAAATACATGTAAAAATTTATTTATTTATTAATTTTTGTCATTTTGAACACCCTAACCAAAATATTTGAACACTCTACCCAAAATGTTTGAACACATTACCCAAAAATTTTGAACACCCAATCCTAATGACGGAATTCACCATGCATTATTTGATACTCCATTAGAGAATAGTATAAATTGGATATTTGAGAATTTGGGTGTTTCTTTGTCTTAACACATTTAGCTCAAAGAGATGAGAACACTTTTAACTATCTCTCTTTAATCTATTTATACTTATTCCAAGTGATTACTCATTACATTATAAAATATAAATCAATAACTTAATATATGCGCGCTATCTTTTTTTGTGAAACACTTTAATATATATGCACAGAGGGTATATAGACACAATAGATTTGGATTATTACATAGGTCATTCATAGGTTTGATTCTTTTTTAATTTTTGTTTGGTAGTTAGAACGATGGACAAGTTTGTGATAAGAAAATCTAGAATGGTACAAGAGTCATTTCCTATTGAAGCTTTTTTGATGATAGCAACCCCTAAAACTCGTCGAAGCGAAGCCGTATTGACTTGGAATTGTTGTTTTTTCGGTAGCATTGTTGTGTTAGTAGAATTTTTATTTTTATTTATATATGTACAGTTATGATTTCTAGAGGACATTGGCTTTGCCCGGTTTATGTGTGTGGCGAGGCGTAAATAGACCCTGGGATTAGTGGCAACAATGTTTTGATTTAACAAAAAAAAAAAGTTGGACGCACGAACATCATTTTTGCCATCTTTTTTAAATTTCTTGCACGAAGGTGTAAAATGTGTTATGCTCTCACACCTATCGTGTCTGACCACACAATTTTTGCAATAATAATATCCAGTGCAGGACTTATAAATTGAATGGTTTGGATTAACCATTGTAAGCCTACAAAAGATCCACGAAGGCCCAAAATTAGATGGGACTGGATGGATCAAGACTAGAGAGTAGTCTTTCCCTATCGAATGACACCATTTTCTCATACCTTTCCTTATGTGTGTGAAATACGGTTTAGAAAGATCAATCCCTAGTCTATTCTCTCTCTGTCAGTAAATGCAAGTGGAAGAGGGTGCGATGGAAACAGCCAAACGGGTCATGGCACAACTCAAGCCTTCGTCTTTTCACAACAAAATTGCTCAATTTAGATTCCTTCCCCTTTACACATGAGTGCGCGCAGGATAGTCCGGACCACCCAGTTATATTAAAAATGATTTGTAGAGGACCGTAGTAGAATATCTGAACACCCTCAAGAGAATTCGTGGAGCTGCCACTTGTGCAAAAGACTCGTGGATCAAAAAAAAAATAGTACAAAGGACACGCCGGTCCTTCTGGGGTAACATCTTGAGCAATCAACCTTAACTTCCAAAGAAAAAAAAGGTCAGGACCACAATACAGGACCCCAAAAGCCAAGTCTATGGTCTCTGTCTTCAAGTTAAAACATCTCTTCTCCTCTGCCATGTAGTATGAGTTTGTGGCAACAATGTTTTGATTTAACAAAAAAAAAAAAAAAAAATTGGACGCACGAACATCATTTTTGCCGTCCTTTTTAAATTTCTTGCACGAAGGTGTTAAATGTGTTACTCACAGCTTTCGTGTCTGACCACATAGTTTTTGCAATAATAATATTCAATGCAGGACTCATAAATTGAATGGTTTGGATTAACCGTTGTAAGCCTACAAAAGATCCACGAAGGCCCAAAATTGGATGGGACTGGATGGATTAGGACTAGAGAGTAGCCTTTCCCTGTCGAATGACACCATTTTCTCATACCTTTCCTTATGTGTGTGAAATACGGTTTAGAAAGATCAATCCCTAGTCTATTCTCTCCCTATCAGTAAATGCATGTGGAAGAGGGTGGGATGGAAACAGCCAAACAGGTCATGGCCCAACTCAAGTCTTCGTCTTTTCACAACAAAATTGCTCAATTTAGATTCCTTCCCCTTTACACATGAGTGCGCGCAGGATAGTCCGGACCACCCAGTTATATAAAAAATAATTTCTAGAGGACCGTAATAGAATTTCTGAATACCCTCAAGAGAATTCCTGGAGCCGCCACTGGTAAGAGCCACACAAACAAAACAACTCTCAACCACATCTTCGTCTCTTCAAGTCACAGCCTCAGGCCCCACAAGCCCAAACAAGTTTGTCTTCACAACACAAAGTCCATGCGGGGGGCCGGCCTGCTTTTATCTGACTGATATGGAATTGCGTGCTAAATACTCCTATTACAAAAAGGGTTTTGCTAACGTGTGCCTAATAGGCACACAATAAGCACATAAACAAACAAAAATAACACACTTCAATACACCTTTTATACTTTTCAATACACTTTCACATATCTCTATACACTTTTCACACATTTCAATACACTTTTACAACCTTAACGCGGCCTATTAGGAACACGTTAGCATTTTCCTTACAAAAAAGGTGACTCCTAATCCACGTGACTAGTTGGGCCGGCCTCATAGTCAAATCCAAATAAAGAAGATGCCTTTACAGTATCGTAGGTTGTTCCAGTGAAATTTATTGGTCGTCTTTATTTAATTTTTTTTTTGAGTTTGTTAGTTTTGTGTTAAATTTTTGGTAATTATAAGGTTCTTAGAGGAATTGAAATTGAGTAAAATTATGACTTTTACCTAAATATTTTGAGAAATATCTAAGAAAGACAGTTTAAGCCGGCTTAAATTGGCTTTTCATATTTTTTTCTGGATATATATTTTTCAAAATATTTGGGTAAAAGTCATAAGTTTACTCAATTCTAATTAGTCTCGTTGAGATGAACCCATAATCACTAAACGTTTGACGGAAAACTAATAAACCCAAAAAAAAAAAAATGAATAAAAACAAAACCAGTCAAAATGGTACTGGAACAGTTAAAGCATTCAACAGGTGAATCTATTTATATGTAATGTTCCCTTCTTGCATTGTGCAAATTTAATTTCTGATATGCTGAATCAGATATAACTTGAGAGAGGGAGAGAATGAACATTCAAGGAGAGATTGAGAGAGAAAAAGAGAGACAGGGGATAGAGAAGGTGAAAAGGAGATGGGGCGATAGAACGGAGGAATGGCTTTGTGATGCAGCACTGAGAGGGGATGTAGGCTCCCTAAAGGAAATAATTGCAAAGGATGAATACATTTTGGATAAAGTTTTGGTGGGAGGTTTCAAAGGGAACAATCCTCTTCACGTGGCTATATCAACAGGGCAACGAGAATTTGTTCTTGAACTTCTGAGAACCAAACCAGAACTTGCTGAAGTTGTTGATACGGAACTTGGCACGACCCTTCACATAGCATCCTCTAAGGGGCATGTAGAGATTGTGGAACATTTAGTGACAAATAGCCCTGGAATGTGCCAGGCTCGTGATCGAGAAGGTAATAACCCTCTTCATATCGCTGCCATGAAAGGCAAGGTCGAAGTATTGAAAGTGTTGCTTCGAACCAGCCCCCAAGCAGCTGAAGTTAGGGTGGATCAAGGTTACACCATTTTGCACTTGTGTGTAATCTATAATCAACTTAAGAGTCTGGAGGAGTTGCTACACGCGTTTAAAGAAGATCCAGACTTCGTCGCTTCTACGGATATCATTGGCAACAACATATTTCATCTGGCTGTTTTCAATAATCGATATGAGGTCTGTTCATATTCAAACTTTTTTATTGTTAATATTATTTTGTATATTTTTTTTATAGGAATATAAAGAGCCCGGCAGCAAGTTAAGTGCGGATTCCAATCTAAAATACTCCTTCCTACAAAGATAATAACGCGTAGGAATAGTTTTTGCAACAAAACATAGGGAATCAAGGTACGTAGGAGACTAATGTCTATGATCTAGAATTTATTTATTTATTTATTTTTGAGCGGTGAAAAAATTTATTAATCAAATGTAACGGATTCAAAAGATTAAAAGGACAAGAGAATAGGCATCACAAAGAGAGAGAAGCATCCTAAAGAAGTTGGAGCGCAACACTCTCGATGATCAGATGCCACTCGAACCCAAAAAAGAGCAAGGTTGGAAAGTGATCAACCAAGCTCCGATAACAGGAAAAGAAAAAACACCCCAAAGGGATATAGAATCCCATTTACAATCCCAAAAGAGTAACCTTCACAGCATAGCAATAGAAGAAATTTTCCCCATAGGCCTGCAAGAAGACAATAATTATGACCGTACCTTCCACCCTCTAATCTCTGCACCCCCAATCTGGAAACTTAAACCCCAAAATTCTTTCACCTAAATCTTCCACTTTTCTCCAAATGGACAGACCCCATGGCAAACCATGAGATAATTTTCGTGATTATGGAGAAATTTATGCTCTGGACATACCATCTAATTTAATCAGGAGGCATCAGAGCTGGCATTCGGCTCGGTCTAAATTTTGAGCTTCCAATTCTACTATTTTGCTTATCTCTTCCTCCTCATCTCCTTCATAACCAATACCCATGATTTTGTTCACGGCCCAGATTGTTTGAGCTTCATCCAAAAGAATTTTATTTCTATTGTTGATTTCTCCTGATGACACAGATGCGGATAGATCTAGATACAAAACCCTAAAACTCTACAAATTGGAAGCAAGCTCGGCAATAGTGCAAATACGACGAGTAGAAACTCCAAAATGTTACCTAAATTCAAATTAGAGCACTAAGATAGGGTTCCGGATCAGCTGTCCCAGAGTTCCTATGCCCAACCCTTGTCCCAGACCCAAAACGGCACCGTTTTGGTGTCACTCCAAACATTTGCAAAATGCAATTTTGTGTGGCCCACTTTTGGGTCCCACACAAAAAATTCGAACCGTTAAAAATAATTATTAAGGTGGTCTCGGAGAAAATCAGGCTCATTGGATATTTTACGTTATTCATCTAATTTTTTGATTTTCATTCAGAATTCAGGATCCTACCAGTTTGAAAGAATCTTTGAAAAAAGTTATAAAATTGTGGGCTCGAAAATCCATTGATCTGAACCATAAGAGTCGAAGGGCTCTTTGAAAAGAGCATTCAGTAAAAACATTATCTTGCCCGGACATCGATAGGTATGAAAAAAACTCATATTTTTAGTGTACCTATCGATGTCCGAACAAGATAATTTTTTTATTGGATGCTCTTCTCAATAAGCTCTACAACTCTTATGGTTTAGATCAATGAGTTTCCGAGCCCACAATTTTATAACTTTTCTTGAAGATTGTTTCAAACTGGTAAGATCCTGAATTTTGAATGAAAATCAAAGAATTAGATTGTGGACACCCCACAAAATTTCAAGTTTAAGAAATGATCTCAATTTTTGGAGTCACCACCTAGGTTTAAGAATCATACCAGAGAAACCGGTTTGAAAAATGACTGCACATGAATTTGAAGTGGAGAAAGTGGTGGGGCACTACACTACATTAGGACCTTTGAATATATATATATATATATATATATATAGCCGCGGTTCCGGGGACATAAAGAACACATAAAAAGATACCTCTCAGCCCTTGAAATCAAGGGCTGAGATTTAATCTTAAAGATCTCACACACACACACACACACACACACACACACACACACACACACACACACACACACACACACACACACACACACTCTCTCTCCCCTTCCACACACACACACACACACACACATATATATATATATAGGCCGTAGTTCTCCCTCTTTTTGCCTTAAACTTTGTTCTCTCTCTCCTCACCTCCGTCCGCCACTATAATAGGAAATTGCTTCGAGCCCCCGATGTGGTTCTTGCATTTTGATGTGCCTCCCGCATGTCGCCATTGCCGAACAACCTCTAGCTCTCGTCTTTGTCTAAATAACCACCACCGCTTAACGCGTTAAACTGAACCATCAGCGCCTGTTGCCATGGCCGAAGCATAAATGTCTTAAGATTACGAGAGTACAGTAACTCACAACTTGGTTGCGTCTATTTTTCTAATCATGACCACTATTCAAATCCGAGTCCGATTAACATGCAAAATTTCTCGGAGGTGGCACCTGCTGCTAGTTGGCCTTCCTCCAACCCCTGTCTTCTCCAACCAACCCCCTTATCTCCCCTTGTTTTCTTTAATTTTCTTCCCCATTTAATTTTCGATCTTCCCACTTTCTTCCTATTTGAAATTATGCAAAGCACTACAAGTCTGGGGGGGGGGGGGGGGGGGGAATAAGACGACTACTTTAAAAATAAACTATTTCGATTTTAACCAATTTAATTCTTCACCATGGCAAAACAAGCAACTCAACAAGTTCAATATAGAGTAATTAAACTAATGATATAAAACACATGATATACTTGGAAACTACTTAGGGTCTAATACCTTATGCATAAAACCACGACTTTACTCTACCTATATTTCGTTATTCAAAAGGTACAAGAAGTTCAAAGACAAGGAATTTACCCCAAGCCACATGCTATTCCTAGTTCCAACTCTTGAACTAGCACCCTGTGTTCTTTCTTGAATTCATGAACCCATGAGAATCACCATCTCGATCTCCGTATCACCACGACTCCGGATCATCCGGCCAAGGCACCCAAACATGATGAATGAAAAAAGATTTGATTTTTGTGAAGAATTTTGAAAACCAAAATCAATCTAGAGTCAATCCATGGAGAGGAAAGCTCTAGATTGAATAGAGATGAAAGGAGCAAGCTTAGATCACCAAGAACATCAAGTTCACAAAAGAGAGACGGGAGGAGACTCACTCTCTCTAAAAAGGGAGCTGATTTTTTATGAAGTGTTTGCCCTAAAGTGAGAGAAAAAGAGTTTATATATATATATAGCGAAATCTTCTAGTCCAGACCTCCCGGATTTAAGAAAAACTGTATTTTTTTTGTTTTGCAAATTGTTTTTGGAAAATCCGAGCCATCCAATGTGTTCAGAAGGTGTTTTCAAGGGTCCACGCGAAAAATCTCCAAAAAACAATACCGGGAAGGGCTTGATCCAAACAGTTTTTCGCAAAACTGTAAGCAGTTTTTCGCAAAAACTGTATATTTACAATTTTGGGAAAAACTGCTTGGATAAATCCATTCCTGGTATTTTTTTTTTGGAGATTTTCCGCTTGGACCCTTGAAAACACCTTCTGAACACATTGGACGGTTTGAATCGTCAAAAAAATGCTCGGATCACGGAGGTCCGGAAGTCCGGAGTCCGGAGGAGAAGTGGAACCTATATATATATACATAGGATCAACTTCTAATGAGGGATCCCTCATTTTAAATAAAGTGAGGACCAAACAATATTTCCACTTTCCGAACTCAATTTTGACGATCCGAACTGTATATAGCATTTTTAACAAAAAATGATCAGATGAAGCCCTTCAGGTATTTATTTTGGATGAATCCTCGCGGTGGACCTTAAAAACACATTTTAAACACATCTAGCGGTTCAGACCGTTAAAATTTGATCGGGAAGCACTTTGGTCCTCATATAAGGGTCCTCATTAGAAGTTGATCCTATATATATATACACGCTAGTTATCCAGTCCAAGATCTCGGACTAGAGGTTTTTGGGTGTTTTGAAGGTTTTAAAACGTGTTTTTGCATGATCCTAACAATCCAATGTGTTTAAAACTTGTTTTAAGGGTCCCCGTGAGAAATCGTCAAAAAAAAAAAAAAAACCGGGAATGGCTTGATCCGAGCAGTTTTCCACTAAAACTGTGCATTTACAGTTTTATGAAAAATACTCGGATCAAGCCCTTCTTGGTATTTTTTTTTTGACGATTTTCGCGGGGACCCTTAAAAACACATTTTAAACACATTGGACGGTTAGGATCATACAAAAATATCGGGAAGGTGGATCCCAGTCCCCAGACTCCGGGAATCCCGGACTAGATAGTTCCTCTCTCTCTCTCTCTCTCTCTCTATATATATATATATATATATATATATATATATATATATATATATATATGAGTCCGGATCTAATCCGGGACTCTACCATCCGGGACTCCACCTTCCCGATATTTTTTTGACGATCCGAACCGTCCAATGTGTTCAAAAGGTGTTTTCCAAGGCCCACGCGGGAAATCTTCAAAAAAAAATACCGGGAAGGGCTTGATCCAAGCGTTTTTCGCAAAACTGTAAATATGCATTTTTTTGCGAAAAACCGCTTGGATCAAGCCCTTCCCGGTATTGTTTTTTGAAGATTTCCCGCGTGGGCCTTGGAAAACACCTTTTGAACACATTGGACGGCTCGGATCGTCAAAAAAATATCGGGAAAAGCATCAAAATGCTTCAATCCGGGATATCCGGGATCCCGGATTGGATACTAGCCGATATATATATATATATATATATATAATCTTTTTTGTTTTGTTTTGTTTTCTTTTATTCTTATCTAATTGTGAGACCGCAAGTATTTCAGATTGTGGAGCGTGTGCTTTGGAACACTAAAATAGATGTGAATGCAAGAAATGGAAGTGGGTGGACGGCGCTTGATATTAATTCACGAGTAGCAAAGAGTGAAGAACCGAAGGCGAATAGTAAGGATAATCCTATCAGAGACGTCCTACGTAGAAAAGGGGCTAAAACATCCGACAAACTTTTTTTCCCATTTGATCCTTCTTGGCAGAAGAAGAAGGATACATTAATGATCGTATCATCGCTGATGGCAACTATGGCATTCCAAGTTGGGGTGAACCCTCCCGGTGGTGTTTGGCAAGACAATTCAGGAGATCATGCAGCCGGGAAAGCTATAACTGCTTATGAATATCGGAATGCGTATCAGTACTTCATGTATTTCAACACGGTAGGATTCCTTCTGTCTTTGACTACAATCTTAGAGCTCATTGTCGTTTTGCCAGCGAAAAAAAAGGCATTTGGGATTATTGGAGCTGGGATCTCGTGGTTGGCGATCATGACCATGGCATTCGCTTATACATTTTCCGTCATTGTTGTCTCGCCCACGGAGGAGTATAAGTACGTAAGCCGTGCTATTTTGGTTACTGTTATAGTGTGGGCCGTTGTGATATCGTCACTCCACGTAGTACCGTACATTTATCAGGAGACAATAATTGATGTGATAATTGAATTGACAGCATGTATGCTATTCGCTGTGCTATTTGCTGTGATATGTTACTGGGATATGATACGTTCCCCTCGAGAGGAACAAAGTGGAAATACGGCCAGCGAAGGGACTGTCCAGTTGCAAAGAGATACAGATCCAAATGCAGTTGGCGAGGAGAATGACGCTAATGTTTGATCATTTCAGCACGACTGATTTCAGAATTTATCCAGAATTTAAAAATCAATGACCATTGATTTACACATGCTGGGTAAATTATGGGTCTCCATTACGGGTACTTAAAATTTCTGATACGCGCATGTATTCATTCTCTCTTCAAGTTTCTTGTACTTTTGTGGTTTTTCTGCAAATTTACGTTACTCTCAGTGTCGTGAATCTAATAAGATTGAATTATTCATACTCCCTTTCTCCCATTTTACCAATCGCATGTAGGGATGGATTTTCGCACTCTATTTTTAGAAGAAAACCACTGTGCTTTTGTTATTGTTTGATATTCTATTTTGAGATGTTCCAAATTGTTTACTCTCTACGAGAAGTCCAAAAAAGGAAGTCTGTAAATTTTTCACAAACTAACCATCATAATTAAATAACTAGCTTTAAACCAGAGAATGCACGGTATTGTTGAAAATCGCCTTAAACTAATTATGTTAAGAGTGTTCCATACGTAACAAAAAATATGGGACAGAGTATTAATTTAAGAGCATCCACGCCCATGAGTTTTCGAGTTTTCGTAAGTTTGCAATTGGGTTTTTTTTTTTTATGATGAATAACGCCATTTTGTCAAAATGTCAAGGGTACTGCATCCATGTCTTGCCCCCCCCCCCCCCCCCCCCCCCCCTTTTTTTTTTTTTTTTTTTCGATATTCCATTATTTTCAACAACCTTTGGCATGTTTGGCATTACACCCGCTGTGCAAGATTTGGAGACCCAACTTGGGGTCCTACATAAATGATTCTAACTGTAGCGGCCGGGTTCGTCAGGTTCAGCGAGGGGCCCCACTCTGCATAATAAAAGAGCAAAAGGGTCAGCAACTCGAAATCCACGAAACTGAATGCAGACCGATGTATCTCGCCCCCGCAGAATGTTTGGTTCCCTCGGCATTCGACACTAATGTCCAGGTTGGGACGAATAGAGATTTGAATGATGTTTGCCGAACGCGGGGTGCCAAGGACATGGCATTCTCCGCTTGGCTCACGGAATGCTCTCGGGATCTCCGCCGAGCGACGTGCCGAGCGTCTGAGAGACCGGACCATTCGCGTACCGAGTTGGATGACTTCGGTCACGCGGGGGGCTAGGGTGTACTTGAATTGGCGGTGGCGTATCGGGCACGCTACACACTCCACGATGGAGCATTAAATGCGGCAGTCACGTACTCTGCCACTGCCGCCTGCAAGAGCACGTGGGTGATGGGAAATGTCTCAAGGTGATCTGACTGCTCGAACCCACGTGCCGTGACGTCAGCCAAGACATGGCGTCTGTGGCAGAGATAGGAGTCACATCAGTTATCATTCCGAGCACGAATGACAGGCGCGTGAGGGGCACCGAGCGCGTGGGACGCACGCCCCCTGCCTATAAATACCCAACTACAATATCACAATGGGTATCCCTCTCTCCTCATTTACTACGCTCACAACTCTATTTCTCTCTCTAGATCTCCGGTGTATTACTTCTCTCCGGCGACTGATTAACCGTCGGAGTGCCTTCCCGGACCACCACCGTTCGGGTCAGGCACTGACGTGGTTGTCTACGTGTGCAGGGCATCCCCTCCGGTGGGCGGCCAGGTTTCAGGCACAGCTTATTCGTTCCACCACCTCTCACACCCATTCAGAAGGCTCCTCCTCTCCCATTTTCAACAGAGGACAACTTCCAGACCACCCCGATACACCGGAAAAATCCCCGGTCATCACTCCGTCCAAAAAAATCTCATCCGAAACTTTCGTCAAAGCCGCAATCCACTCTTTGCTTTCCTATTTTCACCTCCAGTAACCCACAATCCACATAAGAATTCCCCGTCCGAAGTTCGTGTCCAAGAATTTCTGAAGTTTTCAGCTGTTCAAAAATTTCTGCAAATGTACAACCGTACTTCTAAAACCGGGGTCAAAACCTTGGTTCTTTGAGGGGATCCTCCCGGGTCGAGGGTGACTCTAATAGTCATCTCTAGGCTCGGGTGGTCGAATTTTTCATAAAAATCAGATTTTTCAAACAAAGACAAGTTTCTGTTCAAAAAACAATTTTTTGAAAAATCTTTCAAAAAGTTAACCGTGCGGCTAACTTTTGCAGCATAAAATTTTCCCCTGTTTTCCTCTGTCCGTGCTCTGTTTTCTAGTTTTTCTGCAACTTGTTTATTACACTTTCACCCTTCTACTCCCTTGTTATTATTATTAAGTCCTTTTGTTTAATTTTATTTCCATTATGGTTCTATCTAATCTCGTTATTTATCTGTTTATTTGTTAGAGTTTTCAATAAAATGTTTTCCAAAACCCCACAAAAATTTAGTAGAGACTGGGAATTTCCCGGGCGAGCAGGGTGCTTTTTCAATAAAACCTTCCCCGTTTGTAACCTGGGTTCCAAATCCAAGAATCTTTTCACAGATCAAATCCTTTTCCAAAAACGGCACAAGAGTCATCATTTATTTTTCGAAACGGTTTCTCGGGTACCAAAAATCATTTTCTAAATAAATCCCGGGTGGCGACTCACATTTTTATCTTTCCATTTTCCAAAAAACAAAGGCCGAGCCATGTGGCGCCGTCCACAACGTCCGTAAGCTTTGGCGTTGTAACTATTGCTATACTGTGGGCCAGTATGATGACACCTTTATTGCGAAAGGCCTTGTTTGAATGGGTCACGAAAAAGATTTACGACGGCGGAGATTGGCTGAGATCACTTCCAAGGGTAGATGGAGACGGCGGAGATAGGCCGAGATCACTTCCAAAGGCAGATGGAGAGAACCGGTCCCCTGTTTGATCTGTTAAAATCATGCTCATGCTGTTAGTTTTCTTGTGTGTTTATTTCATATGCACATTCGTTAAACTCGTATCTGTTCATTGCACTGCGAGTTTATGCGACTTGTGTCATGAATCCAATACGAGTGTGTGTGTGTTTTTTTTTGGTTTGGGGATGGCCTGATAAGGTCTGTTTGTTTTCTATTGCTATTTATATTTGGTCTTGCACGACCAACTATAGTGTGTAGTCTTTTGTATTGATGTTTGTATTCTGTGTTGGGTATAATATGATATATTGAGTGAAAGAGATGCAAATCACACAAAGCAACACACAATTTCAATGTTGGATAAACAAATTACAAGCACTCTATCACTGAACGATAGGTCGCGATAAGATTATATTTTGGCAACTCAATTAAGATTCTACTGTTAGTTCAAAATTATGTGTGTTAAAAATCCATTCCATAAATTCAATAAGGAGATTTCAAGAAGACATCATTATTCCACATTTATTACGCTTAATTTCAAAAAGAGAATGCTGCAAATTGAAAGCACTGGTGCTTATATAGACACTAATTTATGAAATTCCCAAAAAATATAGAACTGGTGCTTTCGAGAATATATGTGACCATTTGACAATCGATGTATTTTCAATTGGGTTCATAGTTATATCCATATCTCATACTTACAGACGCATGGTCTGGGGAAGATCCAATGAAGGCCCAGAGGGTCATGTGTCCCCCTTGAGTATTACTTTTCTTTAGATATATCCATATGAACTTGCATAATCTTGTAGTTAGCTCCTAAAAAAATTACACTAGTATGCGGGTTCTTGATATCTTAAAATTATCAAACTATCAATTCTCAAAAGCATCACAAGTAATATAGGGAACTTCTACAATAATTTGCTCATCATTTTCTTTCTCAAAAATCATTTCTCCATATTTTTTTGATTTTATCGGACAAATGACATTTTCTTACATGATTATCCACTAGTTTGGCTTTTGGTTTGCTCGATTTTCATGTCCAATAACAAATAATCTTTGAAACATGTGAAACAAGACTGAAAATTACATTTTTTTTAGCAGCAAAAATATATTTATTATATGCTCGACAAAGGGTACATCGAGAAAAAACTAACTTTAGGAAGCCACATGAATGACTGAAAATAACATTATACTTAATTGTAAACTCATACATCATAGGTGAATCATTCTATAGCTGCCAGCGCCGTCAACTGTGTGTTGGGGTGCAGACAACCTTTAGCAGTACCGGCGGTATGGGGGCGGGAGCCCCCAGGGACACGAGTGGTATAGAAAGTTTGATGGTTTCATGCAGCGCAGTGGCTATACAAGGTGCAGTGGAGATCACTGTTGTTACTTCAAGAGGTTTGAGTCTAGCTACATCATTTCATTGCTCTACGTAGACGATATGCTTGTACCTGGTTCCTGTGTTAGGGAGATCAACAGGTTGAAGCAACAGTTGGCAAAGGAATTTGGTATGAAAGATCTGGGTGCAGCTAAGCAGATGCTTGGGATGAGAATCAGCAGGGATAGGGCTCAAGGAACCTTGCAGTTGAGTCAGACTGAGTATATTGAACGTGTTTTGGAGAGATTCAATATGCAGGGTGCCCAGACAGTTGTCACACCTTTGGGAAGTCACTTCAAACATTTTTTAGGAGCAATCACCCAAGACAGATGCAGAAAGAGAGTATATGACCAAGGTTCTGTATACCTCGGCCATTGGTAGCCTGATGTATGCGATGGTGAATACGAGACCAGATATTGCCCATGCAATGGGAGTTGTGAGCAGGTTTGCTAGCAATCCAGGGAAACAACATTGGGAAGCAGTAAAGTGGATTATGCAATACTTGAGAGGTATCACTGATTTGCCACTTTGTTTTGGGAGAGGGAATTTGACAATGCAGGGATATGTGGATGTAGACTTTGTTGGTGATCAAGATACGCGGCGAAGTACCACGGGTTATATCTATACTATGAGTTCAACAGCTGTGAGTTGGGTTTCACGTCCGCAGAAGTTAGTGACATTATCCACGACAGAGGCTGAGTATGTGGCCGTGACTAAGGCTGCAAAGGAGATGATTTGGTTGAAGAGCTTCTTGGAGGAGTTGGGTTTGAAGCAAGAGAACTGCGTTCTTTTCAGTGGTAGCCAGAGTGCTATACACCTTGCCAAAAATCCAGTGTTCCATGCCAGGACGAAACACATTGATTTGAGGTACCATTTCATTTGTTTGCTTTTGGAGGATGGGGATTTGTTACTAGAAAAGATTTTGGGGGACAAGAATCCGGCAGATAGGTTGACCAAGCCTGTTACTGTTGAGAAACTGAAGTTGTGTTCAACTTCAGTTGGCCTTCATGCTTGAAGAGATGATGGGCCTGGAACCACACCAAGAGGGGTCAGATGACTACGTCCATATTGATTGAGATTATTTGAGGTTTGCAGTTGGTTGTTTGTTGATTCTTCGGTTATCTTCAAGTGGGAGATTGTTGGGGTGTAGACAACCTTCAGCAGTACCGGGTAACATGTTTTCAGAGAAAACAGTGAGAGAGAGGCGAGAGAAAACGCAGATCTCAGAGAGATTGCGAGAAGACTTGTACTTTTGATTTCGATTTTATAGTAGACTGGTGTGACTCCCGTGGTTTTTCCTCGCGTTGAGGTTTTCCACGTATATTTGTGTCTCGCTTTCTTTTCCATTTTTCATTATGCACAATTACTTGTTTTTCTGTTCTGTGATTCATTGTTTCCAAGATTCGTAGGGGTGTTGCAGGGTTGCGAAAATCCTAACGAACTGTGCACGTCGATTTTCTATCTCAAGTAATAGATATCTCGCAATTCAACCATCGATGCCCAGAGACAAAGTTGGGCAATGTTCATACTCTCTCCATCCTTTTTGAATGTGTTATTTCGTAAATCTAACTCATTAAAAAATTATCATTACACCTTTCATATCAACTTTTACCTCCACTTTACACCTCTTACATCAACTTTACCTCCACTTTCCAAAATTATCTTATACTTTTACCCATTAACTTTTCAAAAGGATAAAATAATAATTTTACAAATTTATATCATTAACTTTTCAAAACACACACTTATTAAGGGACGTCCTAAAATTGAATAGTCTACACTTATTTAGGGACGGAGGGAGTAAAAGATAAGTGTTCCACATTACAATATCTAGGGATTCAGGGGGCCTGTAGTGAGTAAACTCACTACGCTTCTGTAGTGAGTATTCACGAGTCTGTTCGGCAATCAACAGTCCGGATTATTTTACCTAAAAGATAAGTTTCTTACATAAATGATAATTGCATTTAATCAGGACCATTGATTGCCGAATTGATGGTTCCTCCAATATCAAGCGACATTCTTGAACCAACTAAAATCTAATAAGCCATAGATTCGTTAAACTGTGATATACAACAGAGGTCATTGGTTGAGCAAACATTATCCGACTTCATCTTGATTTTACACTCACGCTTGCTGCTTATGGAATCTGGAAAGAAAATGCAGCTATGGTCGTGGTAAGGTGGGGAGGGCTAGAGCAGGATTAATGAATCTATGCCTTATTAGATTTTAGATCTGGATTTGTATTGATTTCCCCACTAGATTTTCACAAAGAGACCAATGTGAAAAAGAAGCTGCAGGCACCGTTGTAGTAAAGAATAAAATGGGTCTCACTGAACCACGTGATGCTCCAGAATGCTCTAGCAACATACATTCTTGTGAGGTCCACGGCTAAGTGCATGCACACCACATGAATGTATGGTGCTAAAATAATTTGGAGCACTACATGGCTGTGCTTCGAGACTTTCGAATGAATACTCTGGATGGAAAAGCAAATCATATGGAAAACCTTAGCCTTCAAGCATCTACAACACTCAAATCCTAATGGCTTCCAATCACCACTGTATAAGAGATTGCTAAAAACAAATCACTGAAAATTGATGTTTAGATGATAGAAAGAATAAAAATACAAAACCACTGCATTTAATTTAGAAATTACATTTCGTGCTATAGGAATTTGTTTCATATAGTTTCTTATTAGATTCAATATCCTTATTTATTCCTATACTGTTGGACTTCTAACATTGCCAGTAACACGATTTTAGAATGGCCAATAACCCACTGACACGAATCTTGCCAAATATGCACCGTCTCTTCCCATTTTCCTGTTTTTCCTAGATGGGGTTTATTTATTTATTTATTCGCCAAATGGATACGCTTGACGATATGATTGACAATATGCCATGGTGATGTACTGGGGTTCACACTAATTGGCTAATTGAAGAACCCACACATAGCAAGGAAAAATAGTTAAAAGCTGATGATGAGATCCAAGAACAACTGTATGGTAGTAAAAGAACATCGTATAGTAGAATGAACTTTTTTTCCGAACTGGGAACATTTGACATTGATTCCAAAATGTGTTTCACTTTAGAAATCAGTGATGGGGCTGCTGATTTATGGTAGGATATGGAATCGAAGCATGGGAATGAGCATGGCATTGAGGCTCCGACGAAGTGGACTTGACCCGGCAATGCGGCAGGGAATATGGTTCATGTGGTATTGCTGATGATGAAATGAGACATGTATGTAAGAAGTAATTGGATGGCGTAATTCAGGCCGAAGCAGATGGTGGTCCATTTTGAATTTTTTAGTTCAGAAGCATTTTGTCGAACACCTTATGTGCACATGTTCATGAAGCTTTTCAAATGGGGAAACTTGTTTATTTTGAATTCAATTGAGTGCCAACATGTCAAATTATTCACAAAAAATTTAGTTTTGAACATAATTTTATTTTATAGATTAATGTCTCTCGCCGAGACAATCAATAATTCACCAAAAACTTTATGTGACACTAATAACTACCACCCAAAAAAAAAAAAGCAATTACATGAGCAAAAAGAGGAATTTATATAGACGTACGTATCATTATATTTATTTGACAACATGTACATTGTATATAGATAGTGAAAGAGAATTACTGCTATGAAGAATACAGTTCGGATGTCATTTGATCCAATTACATGAGCAAGAAAATGATACTCAAGTCCACGACCTTGAAGCTGCACAACATCAACCATAAAAAATTGTGTTAGTTTCATCTTACAGTACTTATTGCCCTACATGCACAAAATTCATAGAAATCGGTAAAAGAATTAGCATTATATGATACATGCCAAGGGCCTCGTTTTGCTTATCTTATTTGTGCGATTTTTTTGCACTTTTTAGGTTTTGTCTTTGTTCGAGTTTTGTTCATAATTTCGTACTTTTTCTCATTCCTCCAATTGAAATAAATAACGGAACTTAAAATTTATGATGTAAAACTAACAAATGGGAGAATAAAGACAAACTAGAAAGTGCAAAAAGTTAAGCGGAAAACAGGTCTGTTATTTTGTAAGGGTTAAACTCTGTTCACCTGCACTTGGGATTGTCCACCCGCGGTCACCGGTAACTTCCCAAAAGAAGTACCCACGAATGCCAAGGCCTTGAGCAAACTGTATCTTCGCCGTCGTTGACCAGACATCATCGTATCCAATCCACCTATTCCCCGCATAAGAATAAGCGGACACCGTCTCGTCATCGTTCACGAACTTGACATTTTTATTCTCCCTATTGAACCTCTCCACCTCAGAATAAGTCATAATCCCATTATCCCCCGGGCCCACCCCCACCGCGGCCGCTCCGATACCGTTTGACCTCGGGTCCTTCAGCTTCCAATTAACTATACCCGTACAGTGGCAGGCCCATGACCAACTTGCCCGGACGTACCCCGGCGTCGATCCACGACTTGAGCGTAAATCTCGTCGACATACCGTTTGGGTTGGACCACGCGGCGTGGGCACCGGTTCTCGTAGTGTCCCAATTCCCACAGTAGTTGTAGCACATGACATTCACCCAGTCCAAGTTCGCGTTAATGGAGTTCACTGGGAACGACCGGGGTACGTCCGGATGAGAATTTATATCCACGGTAGGGGCCACGGCAGCGGTTAAATAGAGTTTCGTGTTGCCCGTTTCTTGTTCCTCGTTGTTGACGTGGGCCCTGAATTCTTCGAGTAATTGGCCCAAATTTGTCATGTCTTGGGAGTCTTGAGGGAGCTCCCAATCGAGATCAAGGCCATCAAAACCATATTCTCTTGCCACTCTGATGCATGAGTTAATGAAACTCTTGCGCGTCTCTTCCTTCTTCGCCATCTCGGAGAAGACTTTACCACCGGCGCTCCACCCGCCGATGGCAAGAAGTGTCTTGACCGGCGGATTCTTACTGCGAATCGTGCTTGTAAAACTCATGCGCGTTGAGGCTGAATCCGAGACGTCAAGCTCGAAAGTTTTGGTATCGGGCACGAGAAAAACGTAGTAGAGGTGGGTGAACAGGCTCGTGTCGATGGACGAGGGCGGGAAATCGGAGACCCATGAAGGCCAATAAGCCCCTTTGACTACACTAGAAGATGATGTCCCGGCCATGGTGTACTTTGTGGTGCTAGATGGAAATAGAAAAGAGCTTGTAGTGATCTTTAAGGCCTGCCGTTGACCTTCTTATAGGTAGCTAAATTCATTCCCCCGAATGTTATTCGAAATATGTACTCCTATATGTATTTTGATAAATACACAATATTTCTTGTCTTTCAGCGAAAAAAATTACATATAAAAACACGCTACAAAATAAGAAAAAGTTTGTGTTCATTTTTTCTATACATTTTTCGATAACCGGATGTGCGGGTCAACTTGCGCGTACTTCAACTAATTTCAAAGCCAAGAAAACATCGATTGGGCATATCTTCTCGGTGAGTGCTATGTAAGCTAACCGAATATAATTATTTACTGCCATATGATACTATTATCTTTTGTTTTGGGTCACATCGGCTGGCTTCAATAGAAACTTGGAATTATTAAGCATTTTTAGTATTATATTCTATATTAACCACATTTAACTAACAAATTAACCACATTTTTATAACTTTTTTGCTGTCTGCATTTGACAATAGATAAAATATTGCATTATTTATATATTGTGGGATCCACAGAGGCCAGAATTCATCTAACAATTAACTAAATTTAACTTTTTCCGAAGCCTGGAAAGAACGAGAAACTATTTTCCCGCTTTCATTATGTATAAAGATTTTGGAATGGAGGGAGTAAATAAACTCTAAAGGTCGGCTTGGTCATTAGAAACTTAAATTTAGGGTTTCTTCCATCTTAATTAGGTTTAAAATTTAACATATTTTTGGTGCTATCACATCGTTTTAGAGACGGTCTACACGAGATTTTGTTCTGAATTTGATAGGACCCGTTGCTAGTAAAGGGTAAAAATTAATTTCATAAGAATTAATCGAGTTTGTAACACCACGATTTTTAAGATTAGTAAATAAAAGAAATAGTATTATTTTGGAGATAATAAAGTCAAGAATATGTAGTGTGGTGAAAGTCTAAAATATTCAATATGCATGGGCCGATCTTTAAATTTGAGCCACGTTTTAAGATGTATATGGCAAAGTTACAGAGTGCATCGGTGAGAGGTGGAAGTCATATAGGACATATTAGTGCATGTGTGGTGCTAATACAGGAGGGATGGACAAAAATGGTTAAGGACATGTATATGAGATTCTAGCCTATGTACTCCTGCAACGAGCAAGGCCTCCTTGGTACTCCTGCACACGTAGCACCTAGCGTTAGTGTCAAACCTGGCCGGAATGTGGCCAAGGAAGGCACTCCGACGGTCTAGTGAGAGATCGGAAGTAGAGAAGCACCAGAGAGAGTATTAGTTGAGAGAGAAAGTGTTGTGTACCTCTTTAGGGCTCCTTCACTTCGTATTTATAGGCTCCCCAAGTACAGGGGCAAATCCGTAATCTGGCTCGGATGACGTCACCGAGCATCACGAGCCAGATCTGTGATCATTGCATGCACGCGTTCTTCAATGAGGCTTTGGCACGTAGCATAACCGCTTCGGGTACCATCATGCTGTCGTAGAGGCAGCTGTAACATGCACATGTGCCTCCCCAAGTTTGTTACGAACGTTAACCGCCTCGGGTGATGTCACAAAGGACGTTGCCGATATCTCAGATCTTCCTCCCGAGCCATCTCGGATATGATTGGTCTGGATCATGACTCATCTCGCTCGAGAAACCGGTTCATCTCGGATGGGCCCGTTTCGGACGGCCCATCGCGTATTATTCCTCCGTTGGGCCTGGTGCTCCGTTTGAGCCCTGACCATTATGGATTCGTAAACTGAGACCCCTTTAACCCGCTACTTTTCGGCCCAGTACAGTTGGTGATGTTTAAGTGATTATGGGATCAACCAAGATACCGGGAGTTCGACTTGGACAGTGCCCTTTGGTCGTCAAGATTGGCACTGAGATGGTGGTATTGTTAAATATTTAACTGTCATGATTATTATACGAGGTGATAGAAAAGTAACTGTTTCTACTCCTAAACAATGTGGGACTATTTCTTAACACTGACCAAGCACGTCTGAGTGTTTTGGGAGCTTGCGACAGCCATGGTCCGGACTATGGTCGCAGTGGTCCGGACTACCGAGCCCGGGTTGAAGATGAAGGTTGCAGTAACCATGGTCCGGACCACGGTGACCATGGTATGGACCATTGATGATTGTTTTGGTGTTTTTTGCCCTATAAATGTGATTTTTAGTTGGAGTGAGAGTTACACACTTTCTAGTAGCCATAGGAGAGATTCGAGAGGACTTGTGAGACACTATTGTAGCTCTTTGAGCATTGGTTCTTCGTAGTTAGTGAAACCCTTGATCGTGTGACTGCTCGTGGATTAGGTTTGCATCTCCAGCAAACTAAACCACGTAAATCCTTATGTCTCTTGATGGTTTGCGTTTGTTATTTGTTGCTTGCTTCCGCATAACATAAATTAGCCCCAAGAATGGTTTGGCATTTTAAATGCTATCAATTGTTCTGGAAATTGTTGTAGGGGACTGTTCTTGCCTTAGCCAAATATAATGAGCTGGAGAGGTATGAATAGTCAACAGTAGAGACACAGTAGGGAAGATAATGAGGTGGTCTAGAGGAAGGGTGAAGAACAAAGCAGGTGTGCACAGAAAGGACTAAGGCAGTGGATTGCTCTCAGTCTAATCTGTGATACCCTTGGTGACCTAGGAGATGGGGCCAAAATCTCACCAAAGAGAATGTTCTCCTCTCATTCGGTGATTACCCTTTTCTCTCTCTAGAATGGTATATGCTTCTGCCAAGATTTCACCAACCTTTGGGCATTAAAAGGGAATGTCCCATATTTATAGGCACCTTGGACCAATCATCAGGTGTCAGGCTGTCATCCTATAATATGATAACACGTGTCCTTTCCGTACAACCTGACCGTACAGGTGACGTCATTCCCCCGCGCAGCGATCCTCTCGTTCTTTATAGCCACCAAGCCACTAGATCTCCCTTATTCCCGTTAGGGCAAGGTCGTGACCTGTTCGGTCGCCCTTGTACTGCAGCCAAGCCTCAGGGGGCCCCCGTGGTCCTGCCTTCGGACCGCAACAAATATAATCACCTGGGCTAAATCGGACTAGCTTCTTGCGTTCTCGCCCATGTTCTAGGCCGCGCTAGTCGTTTGGGCCATGGGCTTTTCTCCTGTTCAGATGGCCCATGGTTGTCCAAGCACCGCCCCTGCTGGCCTTGGGGTGCGCTCCGTGGAGGCGCCTCGCGCAAGAGGGTCCGGCGCCAGTGGCCCCCTCCACGTAAAGACTCGTGCCCACGTCAATGGCTCCCCTGTGCGGATCCCTACACCGGAAGTGCCACGTGTCGCGCGGACATCGCGCCACCTGGGTGACACTTGCAATGATCTCAATGGTGGGTCAACGTTGACTCTGGTAAACGGGGAGTCTCATGTTGACCTCCCCTACAATGGCCCCCACGCGCGTGTGGAACACGCAGGCGAGTGGCGTGACTTTCACGCGCTTTCCCACGCACGCGTGTTGTCAGCGCATTATCCATTTTCTGATACCTTTTTCAGCTGATTGACGCGACCGTTTGGGGGCGCCGTTTCGGCTGTCCGAGGTCATCATTATTGATGACGTTTCATCCCGACGTGATGGTTGATTGCGACCGTTCGGGGCCCTCTTTCCTCGCTATAAATATCTCATTCATTCTCATTTCTCCACTTCTTTTTCTAATGCTAGTCTGCCGTAGCGCAACTTTCTTATCAGCGTATACTTCATAAGTCGCCCGGCTTACCTGCCCGCACTTGGAGTTGAGAACTGACAAACAGTGGTGTACATGCCAGACAAGTTGGCGCGCCAGTTGGGTATGATTTAGTGCCCGCGCCCGGGCTAGAGCCTCTGGAGTTTCAAGCCACTTTCAACCAGTTTCTTGTCTCCTTCACAGACATTCTTTTGGATGGGGTTGGCGGCTGGCGCTTCCCAAAGTCCATTCGTCCTCCCCTTGCCTCTACCCAGTTCCGCTTGTACTGGCGCAGGAACCTGGATTCCTTCTATGCTTTTGTGCAAGGTGAGGCCATCCGAGCTACGCCGCGCGTCGTGTTCAGGCCAGATTTCACTCTCCACGCCCCAAAGCCTCAATCCGACAATTGGCGCGGTGTACGGAGTTGCTGGGCTTTGAAGGAGAGTACTACCGCGGCCCCCTCAGAGGCCCCCTCAGAGGCTAGGATTGTGGCGCCGCTATCTGCTGTGCGGGTTACCAGGTCTCGGGCAAGGGCCTAAACATCTTCTGTGGATGAAGAGGAGGCCGTGCGGCCCCCCGTCCGTCGCAGGCTGCACAGGGTATGTGATATGTATATACTTTTCCATTATATTCATTGCGCTGTTTGTAATACTGTCTTTTTTTTCACTTCTCTTTTTTTGTTTCAGGCGGTGATTGGCGAGCGCATCAGGGAGTCACCAGAACGCACAGCTTCCCCGCAAACTGGCGGCTCGGGCCAGGGTTTCGATACAGATAACATCTCTTTGAGGACCCGTGCTGCTGCGTTGGCTCAGGGTCAAGCCGCTGACCCTTCTATCCCGGCCCAACAGTCCACAGAGGATAGTGTCAGCAATGGTGATCAGCTCCCAATCAGCACCCTCCTTGGCAGGGGGCGCAGAAGAGCCGTGGCTGGTGGGCCAGAGTCTGGTCATCCTGCGGAGGTCACACGCAGTCCTTCCCCAGCCACTCAGCCCGCAGAATTTGATGAAGAATCCATCCCACACCCGCAGGCAGTAGAGAGGCATGGGTTCTTGGAAATGATACGATTAGGGGAGCGGGTTAGCCCTTCAATTGCCGAAGTATTTAGTCCACGCGGCGTGAGTGGTTCTAGAGAGGATGAAGTAAGAGAGGTCCACTCTGGGGGACATCGCGGCCCGAAGCCACAGATGAAGAAGAGCTCAGGAAGCTCCATTGAAGGCTTTGGCAGGGGTTTTGAGCAAGAGTTCTTGCATCCTTACGTTGATAGTGATGATGAAGAGAGCTCTCAGCCCGCTGTTGAAACGGGCCACCCCTCAACTCGCTCTCATGCACCAACTGAGTTTGTCTCTCGGCGCGCGTCATCCGTCGAGAAAGGTAATCATCTTGACTCCTCGAGCACCTTCCAGAACATAGGGGGTGACAGCCATGTGGGGCCGCGTTTTAGGCCGCGCACTACTCATAGTTTAGGAGAATTTGTGCCAACTTCGATTGATCCAATTATTCATGAATTATTCAAAGATGACTTTACAGAATTGGAAGCTGCTGAGGATCCTCAGGGAAGGGTGCAGCAGATGCAAGCTGCTCTCCACCAGTCTGTCTCAGAACAACAAGGACCTTCGGCCGAACAGCAAGAAGAGTCACAGCAGGAACGGCTGGCTGCCATTGATGAGGGGGATGCGCCTGAGGGAGAGGATAAGAGCGAGGCGGAGTCCAGCGCTCCGCAAGATGGTGTCGGGCAGATGATTGTTTTTCAAAAAGAGCCCATTCCCGTTGATGAAAGCTCAGAGGGTTCGGAGGGAGCAGGGTCCGGTGTGCCGCAAGGGTTCGGGGTGCCGCAGGGGTCCGGTGTACCGCAGGAGTCCACATCTCAGTACAGTGATTCTCAGTGCCAGAAGCAGGTACCTCCTTCCATTCCCGCGTTCGCGAAGCCATTCCTGTCATTCCGCGTTGCTGATACCAACCTTCCCACCCTGGAAGCCGTTCTCCGGACACATCCGGAGACTTATGCCAATTTTCGGGCGCAGAGTGCTTTAAGTGGTGGCCTGCTCCTGGACAGCCTGGCCACAATCATTACTTCCCTGCACGCCATTCCTCTGAAGAAGTTTGGCGATGCATCGTTGCAAGATGGAAAAGGGGCTCTTATGGATCTTCAAAACTTGGGAGGATTGGAAGTAGGCTGGCTTATTGCTCACATGGAGCGTATGCACGGCTCTCGGCGAGATTTCAAGCTTCCGCTCCGGGTTGAAGCGAAACAGAGGGAGGTTGAGCGGGCCCAAGAGAGAGTGGACATTACACGAACGACGCTTGTCCAAAGGGAGGTGGACTTGAGAGATAGGCAGGCCGAACTGGACGCTGCTCTGCGCGAGAAAGCAGAATATGAAGCCGCGGGCGGTGAATATTTGGGAGGAACAACCCGGTCACCAAGGGCCTGTTCCCTGATCCTCCGCCATGACTGTATTTCCTTTTCTGTTCTTCTCTTTTTTTTTTTTTTTTTTGTAATGGACCTACCACACTTGAATAAAGAGAGATTTTTTTGTTGTTGCTATGCTCATGCTTTTGTGGTTAACAAGATTTCTCAGAACAATTCCCTCATCATGGCTTGCTTGCATGAAATGGAACTCTATTCATAATTTTCCGTAAGTAACTCAGCATTTCATTAACTTTCCGAAAGAGACAATTACAAAATGACAATAAACTTTGGGACTTAAATGAAACATCTTTTCATTCAAGGGTAATATTTCTTCATGAATTTGATATTCATGGGCCCTGTAAGGAACACATCGGAGACTCTAGATAGTCTGTAGTGACCACTTGTCCCCGCATTGATGACCTGATATGGTCCTTCCCATCTCGGAGTGAACTTGGGGAGTTTGACATTCCTCATCACGTCTGTGGTCGACTTCCAGACCAGATCTCCGATCTTGAACTCTCGCGGAACCACGCTCTTGTTGTAGAATTTTGATACTGACTCCCAATATTTGGCCTGATGCTCCGCGGCAAGTTCTCGCCTTTCCTCCAAGGCTTCCAGGTCTGCGCGCCTCTCCGCGGAGGTGACCTCTGTTGATAGAGCCAACCGCACAGAGGGTACACTCAGCTCAACTGGGAGCAGCGTCTCCGCCCCATAGACCAAGCTCAATTGGGGCCTTTCTCATTGTCGTGCGGTATGCCCAGAGTGCCGTGATCAAGTGATCTTACTGTGTTCCACCTTTTTCGTCCATCAGCTTGCTCAAAATCCGTACCAAAGACTTGTTCGTGGCCTTAGCTTGGCCATTTCCCTGCGGGTAATACGGTGTTGAAATCTGGTGTTCCACAGAGTAGGACTGAAGTAGCTCACCCACATCTTTGTTAATGAATGGGGTCCCATTGTCTGACAGGATCACCTTGGGTATGCCAAACCTGCATATGATATTTTCTTTAATGAACTGAGCGACCGCCGCGCCAGTCGCTTTTCTCAATGGCACTGCTTCCACCCACTTGGTACTGACTTCGGTGGCCCAAGAATCCACTGATGCCTGCGTGAGTGTGGTGAGATGGGTCCAACAAGGTCCATCGCCCAAGTATGGAAGGGGTATGGCGCGCGGATTGCGTGAAGCTCCACTGCTAGCGTGTGGACTAGATTTCCAAACTTTTGGCATGCGTGACACCGGCGCACATGCGCCTTAGCATCAGACTCCATCCGCGGCCAATAATATCCCAAATGGATGATATGCTCATATAATTTTCACCCGCCCTGATGCTCTAGCTCGTGTGCTTTGTACAACACTTCCTCAGCTTCTTCATTGGACAGGCACCGCAACGGAACACCGTCCAAGGCTCTCTCCTGTATAGATTTCCGTTTTTTGATGAAGAATCGACTAGTGGACATCTTAATTTGTCTTCTGTATTCTCTTTCCACTGGTAGCGCGCCCTCCTATAGGAAATCAATATACTTCTGTCTTCAGTCCTGTTCTACTGAGAAACAGCATTCCTGTGCTGAGATGGTTAGGGTGCACCTCTCGCCATTCCTTAACACGTTTGCGGCCTCTATTTTCATGCTAGGCCAATAGTAGCCTTGTCTCTGAACCCTTCGGTAAAGAGAGACGTCATTTTCTCCACAAGTTGGATCATGGATCTGACGCAACTTGGTTTTGGCTTCTTGATGCCCGATGCACCGTGCGAGCCACTCCTGAGGGCCGCGATAATATAATTTCTTCCCAATCATGGTAAATTGTGCCAATTCTGTCAAAGGGACATTGCCTTGCCCGATAGCTAACTGCTTCATCAGCTTTTCTTGCCACTCCTCGACGGCTTGCTCCTCGTTTACTTCATCGGCGATTGAAGGTTCCGTCTTTTTGATGATTTCAATGGCTATGTTTTCTTTATTGAACTCAACTTTTGCTCCCAGTGTGGCGAGTGCATCAGGGAACCTGTTATCTGATCTAGGTTTGTGAATGACTTCCACATTATCAAAGGGCTGCATCAGCCTCTCTACTATGGCCCTGTATGGAGCAATGGTAGGTTCCTTAAGCGCGTAGACGCCCTCTGTTTGCAAAATTACCAGCTTTGAATCCCCCACAATTTCGAGGATCTTTATTTCCTTTGCAATGGCTGCTAGGAGCCCCAGGATCAAGGCCTCGTATTCTGCTTCATTGTTTGAACATTGGAAAGATAGCTTATATGCTAGGTATTCACGCTGGCCATCCGTGCTAGTGAGGACTATTCCGGCACCCCCTACGCCACCTCCCGCGGCCCCATCAAAGCTTAGGGTCCAAGTGACTGACGCGGCCGCTAATGCTTCGAAACCGTCTCCTGGTAACTCTTCCTGGACCGGTTTGCACTGTCCGCTAGGGAATTGTGCGAGCAAGTCAGCAAGTGCTTGACATTTAATCGCCTTAGGAGTGACGCATAGTATTTTGAATTCAGTCAGAGCTAAATGCCAACGGGCGACCCTCCCCGTGAGGGCTGGTCGCGACAGCAAATAGCGTATTGGATCGCTCTTCGTGATGAGGTGGACTTTGAAAGACAGGAAGTAGTGACGTAGTTTCTACGCAGTAAAAATCAATGCTAGGCAATGTCGCTCCACTGGTGTGTAACGCTCTTCTGCTCCCTATACTTTCCTGCTGATGTAGTATACTGGCCTTTCCGTGCCATCAATTTCCTACACAAGCAGGGCCCCAATGGATCTCGGGGTGGACGTCAGGTACAGGACAAGGGGCTTGCCTTTCTGCGGCGCGGTCATGGTCTGCGGGGAGGTTAACACAGTTTTGATTCTTTCAAATGCGTATTGGTGCTCCGTGCGCCATTTGAATATTGCTCTTCCCTTTAGCAAATCACTGAAGGGTGCTGATATTTCCACTAGCGCGGGGATAAACCTTCGTAGCTAGGAAACCCGCCCCAAGAACTTCTTCAGTGTCCGCTGGGAGTGTGGGGATGGCATTTCAGTGATGGACTTTATCTTTGCATCGTCCGCCTCTATTCCGTGCCTGTGGACCAGGAATCCGAGGACTTTCCCTGACGCGACGTCGAAGGCGCACTTTAGCGGGTTCATTCTCATGTTGAATTTCCTGCACCTTACGAACACTGCTTCCAAGTGATCCAATCCTCTTCTGATGGAGCGACCTCGATCCTACAGCACGAGCATGATGTCAGAGCACCCTGCCTCTAGGCGGCGAGGGCCCTCCGATGGCTTAGTTAGTATTGACGAACTGGAGGGTGATTCAGACGAGTGTTTAAGTATCAGAGTAGGTTTAAGCATACCTCTAGTATTTAGGAGTCATCTTCTTATATAGGCGATTAGTTTGCATTTACATTCCTTGTGGAATTCTTCTCTGTATGGAATCCTTCCAAGCTTAGGATTTTTCCTTGTTTGGGCAGCGTAGCCTGCATGATTCTGTATCCTTATTCGATAAGGATTCTTGTCAAGATGGCCGCGTACTGCTCGTTCGGAGCTTTACCCTACATGGGAGTTCGCTCCTTGTTTAGTATGTTGACTACTTTCCATCTCTGAGTAAGATTGTGCTTATCTTCGCAAGCTCAACTGATTCTGGGAATATCTCCGAATATTCCCTCCTTTCCTTGTCTTCGCTGGGTAAGTCTGTTGCTAGGGTTTATCCTACTTTGGGCCGTTCCGCCTGTGCCATCCGACGAGCGGGCTGACTTGGTTAATTACCATATTGTGGGCGCCGTGGTCGTCGGTGTATTACTCCGTATCACTTCCCTCGTGCATGTCACGTGGTAGCTCTGGACGAGCTATTCTGTTCGTCTACTGTAGTCTTTGGAAAATACCCCACACAATTCCTATCATCAAAGCGGGACTGGAAAAGGCTCACGAAGTGATCAAAAGGACTGTCCAGTTCCTTTGCGGTCTAGAGATGATCTTATTCCTAAGGAAATTGTGTAGTTGAGACTCACTCGGGTATATGGAGCAGTTTCACCTTATGAACAACTTTTTAATTGTTTTTTTTTTCACTGCAATTCCAGAAACCTGGAACTGCTCTTTCGCTGATGATACTATATGGATACGAGAGAAATTAAGTAAACATGAGAAATCACTAGGACGAAGAATATTCTGCATAATAAAATAGCTAAAGATAGATGTCACCTAGGCATGACTTGGGACATGGTTTCAAAATTAACGGAACAGATTTCTCCCTGTGACTTGAGATGATTTTCTTCATTCTTGTCAGTTGTAGTTGAAAAGGCAGGCCTTTTAGGTGTTGGCAGCTCTTCAATTGCATTTTTGAGCATTGAATACACTTCCAACATGGATGGCGCCCTATCTTCCTATTCTTCTTGGACGCACAAAAGAGCGACTTGCATGCATATCATGAGTTTACATGCCGAATTCGTATCATCCATTAGTGGATCCATGAACTCCATGCTTTTCCCATCTTTCCACAATTCGTATTGCCAAGAGAAATTTATGATATAATCTTTGGAGTTTTAAAATTCAAAAGTGAATCACAGCGGTCATAGCAATACTTGTTAAATGACTTACGTATTCAAGGAGGTGAAGATTGTTTTCTGGACCATATAGACATGTATTCTTCTTTCCACTTATTATTTGCAATAGAAGAACTCCAAAGCTATAAACATCATATTTGGTGGAGTATATGCCTCGTTTTACGTACTCTGGTGGAACGTAACCGCTGCAATTCAAGAGTCAAATTAGAAATTTTCATTTACTATAGTAAATATCTAAATGATTTGAAAAATAGATTTACTTACTATGTTCCAACAATCCGGCCAGTGTTTGCTTCATGTTCATCTTTCTGAAAAATTCTAGCTATACCAAAATCTGCAATTTTAGGTCTCATGTCATTATCCAGTAATACATTGCTAGCCTTCAAATCTCTGTGGATTATCGTGAATCTTGAATATTCTTGAAGATATAGAAGCCATTGAGTCACGCCTTTGATGATATGAACCCGTTTATCCCAATCCAACAGTGCCCGTCTAACCGGATCTGTATCATTGAAATTAAGTTAGTCGCTCCTCAATAAGTCAGGTAGGAGCTGGAGGAGCCGGTTAGACTATAACTGGTCATGATTTCTTTCAAGCTTGAAGATATGTGGCACGACATATCATACCTATTAGTGAAACTCTTTTCGTTAGGTATGTTTGTTTCTTGATTATTATGGATATATAATATTTTGGGATAACATACAGCAAAAGACTAGTTGTTCTATGTTTGTTTGGGTTTTGGATGACTAGAGAATTGTTATGTTGTCTCTAGCGATTGTAGTTGTCAATATCTGTTCTTTATTTGGGAATCAGGTATTGTGGTTTTTGAGTGTTTGTTCTTTCATTCGGCAAAAATCTTGGTACTGCAGTGATGCCAAGAGAGGGTATGAGCCTGTAAGTGTTTTGTAATGAAAAAAAATTAGCGCTTTCCCATAAAAGGTGTAAGAGATTGCATACCGTAGAGGTAGAAATCTAAGCTTTTGTTAGGCATGTACTTTTAGATCAGCAGCTTTTCTTCCCTTTCAGTACAAAATCCCAAAAGTCTTACTGACATGTTGAAGTTTTGCAGTGAGTGTAACCTCATTTATGAAATCCTCTTGTCCTTGTTTAGACGATTCTGACAGTCTCTTCACTGCGACTTCCTGTCCATCCGCCAATTTTCCTTGCAACATCTCACCTAGTTAGTATTGTCAATCTGATACATAGCTATGTTTTATATGCTTTCAGCAGATGATTACTACAAATACAAGAAAACTGATTCTGTTCCGTTTTCACATTCGTACTTTATGCTCTCATATAATTTAGCATTGCATTCAAATGTGTTCTCAACCCTCATCTCGGAAAGTTATCTCTAGGAAAGCACATGTTAACAACTTACAACCGCGAAATGGATTTAGAGATTTTTTTTACCAGTACGTATATGAGGAAATCTTGTAGAAAATGATGCGATCTATATACCGGACATGAGGCGAAGGGTTGATATGTGAATCTCGCTTGGAAAACTAGCTATTCTATACCTTGATGAAGGTATTGTTCAAGAATTGTAAATGATAGACATGATCGAGAATCTACATTTGGGAAAAATGTCGGAATGAAAGTATAACACTTTTGGTGGAGTCAGTGGAGCACACACACTTGGTGTACTATATATATGTTAGATGTCTAAACAAAACTGCAAGCTTTTCATGAAAGTCAACAAAATTTGAAGAGTCCTTCTCTGATAGGAAATTTGTGGCAGTAGGGAAAATGGAATATCTGACTAAATGTCTGATTATGATAAAAAAAAAAAAGGATACTGCAAAAGAAGGATCTGTAACAACCAAGGGAACTCTGCCAAAAGGGTTAGCCAAAGGAATATTAAAGTGTGTTACCTGGTCCTATTATTTATAGCTTCAAGACCCCCCCCCCCCCCCCGCCCCCCAAACTTCAGATGTGGGACATAATTTTCTTTTCGCAACCACTTCACTCAAAAAAGGTTTGGCTGTAAAGGAATGACACCATATCCTTCTTGTTTCTTCGTTCTTATTCTTCATTTTCAGTTTTACTCATTCAGCTTCATTTGAACTACCAAAAGTGTTGTACTTCAAGTACTAAAAGTTACAGAGATGTGTACATCTTGATTATTTTTCTAGTAGAAGATTTAATGCATTGATAGGACACAACAAAGTAATTCATAGATGAACAACTGAATACTACCTTATAAACGGGTCCAAATCCACCCTCTCCAAGCTTATTTTCCTGCGAAAAGTTACTTGTGGCCACTTTGATGTCAGCAAAACCGAATGCTTTTATGTTTGGGTACTGCGATTTTTTCCCTCCAGTCATTATCCTCATAACCAAAACTGTAAAAGACGAACAATGTCAATCTCCTCATAGTTATTTTGGTGTTGACATACGTAGGATTACAGCTAACAGTGAACTAAAATCGTAGCAAGTTACCTTTCCCTTTAAACAATCTCCTTCGCAAGTACCACGTTAGAGTCCCAAGTAGGACAGCGATCACAACAATTGTAGGCAGCCGAATAATTAGTAACAATTGGTTGTTTCTGTGAATAAGTATAGGCGGCAACATTCTATGTTATTTTCTAATCTTGTTAAGGGTAGTTTAGTATTTACGTTAATTAGGGTTTCTTTATGATAATTAGGGTTAGGAAGGCTTTTCTCTATATAAGCCGGTTATCTTTTCATTGTAATTACATCTTCCAATGGAATAATACAGTACGTTAGTTTTTCGTCTCTCACCTTTGCATATCTATCATGGTATCAGAGCCCTTTTCTTGGGGCTAATAGCAACCCACGACCTCTTCCTCCATCATCGTTTCTCTCTGTTGAAACCCACCTTCGAAATCTACCCTCGTTGCAACCGTAGACCACCACCCAGCCACCGACGACCACCACAAAGCAGCCTCTGACCACCGACGACCACCAACGGCCACTTTCCAGCCACCGACGATCTCCACGAAGCATTCTCTGACCATCGATTAGAAAGCCAGCGTCGTTAGTGTTTCACGCTGACAGATCGAGTACCTCTGACATCTGACAAGCACCTCTCTGCTCTCGACGATCACCGGAAAGCCTCTTCCAGCCACCGACGACGCTGCTCAGACCTTCATATTGCAGTTCTGATCTTGGTCTTGCAGTTCTGGTGGAGTTCTTTGAACGAAGACTTTGCTCTTTTGTGCACAGTTGAGTATTGGTGCCCCTGTTGGATTTCTGAACCCCGTTTGTTGAAGTTTTAAGTTGTTCTGTGGTACTTCTCTCTATCTTTCTCTTTATTGTTATTGACTGGGTGATACTTCTCATATTTGATCAGTATGTCGGAAGATAAGTCGTTTACTGCTATTAGTGTACGATTAAATGGTGTTAACTACTCATATTGGTCAAAGGTCATGAAAAATTTTATTGTTGGAAGAGGTATGTGGGGCTATGTAACAGGTTCTATTGGCCAACCTACTGTGGTGAAGTTAGAAGAACCCAATCATGCAGAGTATGTCACGGCCTTTTCAAAATGGGAACTGGAGAATGCGAGGGTTCTTACGTGGTTTCATAATTCTGTGGAACCCACCATTGGTATGAATTTTTCTAAGTATGATACAACAAAGGAAGTTGGGGATTATTTGCAGGGCATGTATCTCCATTCAGATTTTGCGAAGGAGTATGAACTTGAGAACTCCATTCGCGATGCCAAGCAACAGGGTAAATCTATTCAGGACTTTTACAATGAGATGACAAAGTATTGGGATCAGTTAACCTTAATGGAACCCGGAGAATTGCATTCCCCTGCCCTTATAGAGTATTGTGAGAGGCGTCGTCTGGTCCAGTTCCTTATGGCTCTTCGTGACCAATTCGAGCCTTTACGTGGGGCTATGCTTCACCGCTCTCCCCGCCCCACTGTTGACGGTGCAGTTCGTGAACTTATTGCTGAGGAAACTAGGCTCAGGGTGGTCTCTACTGCATCTTCTTCTCCGACAGTATTTGTTGCTTCACAGTCTAATGGCCCTCTGTTGCCTACTCCTGCTTCTCACTTGATACAAGTTACAGGCAAGCCTAAGCCTCGTGTTGCTACGGATGAGTGCAATTTCTGTCGTTAGAAGGGACATTGGAAGCACTCTTGTCCCAAATTATTACAGATGACGGGTCACAGTTCTCGATCTAAGTCACAGCAGCAATCCTCCTCCTCTCGGCCACCCCAGCAGTCTCAGCAATCCTCTCGGCCATCACAGCAGTATCAACAGGTTTCTCGTCCGCCAGCGGCCTTTGCTACCCCTAATGGGGTCCCTCCATCTCCCTTGTTTGATCAGTTTCAGTAGTATTAGCAGTATCAGGCATCTTTGGCTACCCAGCCATATCATTCACAAGCTTCTGCTATGACCACCAATCAGTCAGGTTTGCTTGGTTCCTTTACATCAGGTATCTCACCCATCACATGGATTTTTTATTCTGGATGTTCTCATCATATGACCCCTGTTTTGTCATTACTCAGTCATTGTGTCTCTCCCACTTCCCCAATTAGTATTTCCACTACAAATGGATCACCTATGCATGTTGTCTCTATTGGTTCTATTCTCCCCACCACCTCTTTGTTTCTCTCTATACTTAATGTGTTTTATGTTCCCCAGTTATCCCTTAGTCTGCTTTCCATCAGTCAATTATCTGATTCTGGTTTTGAAGTTGTGTTCTCTTCCTCTGGTTGTATTGTGCAGGATCGGATGTCCAAGAAGCAGATTGGGACCGGGCGTAGGGTTGGTGATCTCTATGTGTTGGAGGAGCTCCATGTTCCCATTGAGTCTACAACCACTGTCATGTCTTCTTTTAGATTAGATCAGCAGTCCTCTCTTTTTTATCTTTGGCATTCTAGACTCGGGCACTTACCTAGTGAACGTTTAAAAGTTTTAGTTAAATCTGGTTATTTAGGGAACACTTCTATTAGTGATATTTCTGAATGCAGTGGTTGTAAATTTGCAAAAATGTCTGCTTTACCTTTCAATAAAAGCACTTCTATTTCTACTTCTCCATTTGAGCTTGTTCATACTGACTTGTGGGGACCTTCCCCTATAGCAACCAAAGGTGGTTCACGGTACTATGTGTCATTTGTTGATGATTTTACTAGATTCACATGGGTTTACTTATTGACACATAAATCTGATTTTTACCAAGCTTATCGCACTTTTCATTCCATGGTTCACACCCAGTTTTCTACAGAAATCAAAATTCTTCGCTCTGATCTTGGCAGTGAATACTTTCTGGGTGAATTCACTGAATTTTTAGCCACACACGGGACTATTCACCAATCTGCTTGTACTGACACTCCGTCTCAGAACGATCGTGATGAACGCAAGCATCGCCATCTCCTTAACACTGCACGATCTCTTCTTCTCTCTTCTTCTGTGCCCGCCGTGTTTTGGGGAGAAGCTGTACTTACAGCAGCCTATCTCCTTAATCGAATGCCTACCCCTCTGTTGTCTGGTTCCACTCCCTATGAAAGACTTTATGGCACCATTCCCAACTACTCCCTTCTTCGTGTATTTGGCTCCACTTGTTTCGTTCTTCTCCCTAAGAAGGACCGGACAAAGCTAAGTACTCGATGTGTCTTATGCGTATTCTTAGGTTATGGAATTCAGCAAAAGGGATATCGTTGTTATGATCCTGTCACTCAAAAATTGCATGTGTCTCGCCATGTTACTTTTCTTGAGCGATTGCCATACTTCTCCCTTCCACCTCGTCAAGCCCCTGTTGCCAAAGAGGATCTTGTGCATATTGATCCCTTCCCCTTGGAAGTTCCTGTGGAAGAGTGTGTTCGTACTCTAGACCTGTCAGATGTCTCCAATGTTCCTTCAGTGTCTTCTCACCCTATTCCTCCTTTTCTCCACCATTATGTTCGTCGTGCTCATCCAACTCTTCACCCTCCATCTGCTTCGGAAGACTCTGATCCGCCTGAACGCCGGTATCCTTCACGTGACCGTCGTCCTCCGGTAAGACTTGGTTTTACTAACACTTGTTTCTCTTCTTCATATTGCTCCTTCTTATCTCGCCTCCATACCTATTTTGAACCCCGGTCCTACAAAGAAGCTTGTAATGATCCAAATTGGGTAACTGCGATGCATAATGAGCTCACTGCCCTTGATAGTACTCACACTTGGGATTTGGTTCCTCTTCCCGATGGTAAGAATGTTATTGGTTGCAAATGGGTCTTCAAAGTCAAGACTCATTCTGATGGTTCTTTGGAACGCTACAAAGCCCGCTTAGTTGCCAAGGGCTTTTCACAGGAATATGGTATTGATTATGAGGAAACCTTTGCACCTGTCGTCAAAATGACATCGGTTCGCATGTTGATCTCTGTTGCCACTGTCTCTCAATGGCCTCTCTTTCAATTGGATGTTAAAAATGCATTCCTCAATGATTATCTCTCTGAGGAAATATATATGCGTCCCCCTCCAGGATTCTCTCATGCTCCTGGTCTTGTTTGCCGTCTCCGCCGAGCTTTGTATGGTCTTAAACAATCCCCTCGGGCTTGGTATTCCCGTTTTGATGATGTGGTTTTACAGATTGATTTTCAACCTAGCGCTCATGACTCTGCTCTTTTTATTCGCCGCACCTCTCAAGGGTTGGTTCTTCTCTTGCTCTATGTCGACGATATGATTATCACAGGTTCTGATTCCACTACTATTGATGAGGTCAAAAAGCATTTATTTCACAAGTTCGAAATGAAAGACTTAGGTCCTCTTCGCTATTTTCTTGGCATAGAGGTTGCTTCTTCTCCTGATGGCTATCTCTTAACCCATACTAAGTATGTCACCGATATTCTTCATCGTGCTCAACTTACTGATGATACAAGAGTTGATACTTCTATTGAGCTACATGCTAAGTTCTCGGCTTCAGATGGGGTTCCTCTTGATGATCCTACCGCATATCGTGAGCTGGTTGGTTGTTTAGTTTATCTTACAGTTACTCGGCCCGATATTTCTTACGCTGTGCATGTTATCAGTCAGTTTGTCTGTGCTCCCGTTCTACGCATTGGGCTGCCTTGCTTCGGATCCTGCGCTATATTCGTGGTACGCTGTTTCAGTGTTTACATCTCTCCTCTTCTTCAGACCTGACCCTTCGGGCTTATGCTGATGCTGATTGGGCTGGTGATCCTTCTGATCGTAAGTCTACCTCTGGCTATTGTGTGTTTTTGGGTGATTCTCTAGTTTCCTGGAAAAGCAAGAAACAATCTGTTATTGCCCGCTCTACTGCGGAGGTTGAATACTGTGCCATGGCCCATGCTACCTTAGAAGTTGTTTGGCTCCGCTGGCTTCTCTCTGACATGGGTGTTTCTCCCTCTTCTCCTACGCCTCTTTATTGTGATAATAAAAGTGTCATTCAAATTGCTCATAACTCGGTGTTTCATGAACATACGAAGCACATCGAAATTGATTGTCACTTTGTCCGGCATCATCTTCAGTCTGGTACCATCACTCTCCCGTTTGTCTCCTCCACTCTTCAGTTGGCTGACTTCTTCACAAAGACGCACACCACTGCTCGTTTTCGGTTTCTCCTTGGCAAACTCTCGATGCTATCCGGGCTCACATCATGAGTTTAAGGGGGGGTGTGAATAAGTATAGGCGGCAACATTCTATGTTATTTTCTAATCTTGTTATGGGTAGTTTAGTATTTACGTTAATTAGGGTTTCTTTATGATAATTAGGGTAAGGAAGGCTTTTCTCTATATAAGCCGGTTATCTTTTCATTGTAATTACATCTTCCAATGGAATAATACAGTACGTTAGTTTTTCATCTCTCACCTTTGCATATCTATCAGTTTCCTTGATCTTCGCCTTCCTCTTGAGCTGCAATGGTAAGGTTGTTAAATTTGTGATAAGTATGTTTTTAGAGACTCTTGCATTCTGTATTTCAACATATCTAATTCCTGTTGCACAAACGAAGTGCTGCACAGTATGCAATAAGATCTTTTTGCTAAAAAGTGACTCTTTGATTCAAAATAACTAACTTGGTTTTCTTTTCTAGTCCAATAAACAGGTTCAAACATTCATATGGCAAGTTGACAGAGATGGTTGATTCCAAATCCGTATTCCCCTTTATTATAACATGATAAACCAAGCCTTAAGTGCTAATAATTGGGGTCGGCTACACGATACAACAATAACAACAGTACCCATGTATTCCCCAATCGATGGGGATACAGGCGGCTTCAAGATGTCGCTTTGAGAATTTACCTGCCTTAGAAAGCACCCAATTGTCATCATTGGGAACTTGCCATACTTTGTAGCCCAAAAGCCTTTTCTCCATCGCGTAGGAAACTTTAGTTCTTATGGCCTCCACATCATCAAAATCGATCCAATACGAACCAATAGTGTAGTAATGCGTGACGTAAGTCGCGTTATACACTGCTTTTACTCCATAACTATTCATATATGACTTGATATACTTGTAGCTCATCGACCCATCTGCTGTAATGGCGTGATCTCTTGCAGGCAATCCAATTGCATTATTCTTGGGGTCGACAAGCGTCCAAGCGTAACCATGGTATGCTAACCCCAAAACCATCTTTTTAGCAGGTAACCCGCTACTTATCCATTGCTTAATACCATAATCAGTATTTACATTGCTTGAGGGGGTCATACAAAGCAGAATGAGCACCTGTGAAATTTTCTTTGGTAGACAAGTGATAGTCATACAATCCGATATGTACCCAATCGACGTTCTTTTGAATGGAGTCCATCGGATAACTTGTGGTGTTTAGTGAAGGCTAATGACCTGCCATTGTTAAAATGAGCGGTGATCGGCCGAAACTCTTTGATTCCCTATTTATTGCAGATCTCCAATCATCAAAGAGAATTCCCATATCTTTCATGTTGTTCGTGCTCCTGTCCGGTTTGACACCATAAAGCTCCAGACCCTGAAACCCATAAAGCCTAGCTCTCTGTATTGATGATTCAATGAAAGTACTTCTGTAAGAGGGTGGGCTAGCCATTGAAAAGAAGGTTGTGAAGTTTGCATCTTCAGTCCAGATGGACAGAAGTGTTGTAATTGATGGGTTTCTTCGGCGAACGATATTGGTGAAGGTGAAAATGTATGATTCATCAAAGGGTAAGATTGAGAGCTCATTAGTGGAAAAGTTGATATGTGCAAAAGCACATGTGAGGTGAGTGAAGAGTGATGAATCTATGTCGGGATCCGGGAATTAGCTGCCGGAGCACCAGTATCCTGCTTTGATCCAGGTCGGAGCCTCTGAAGAATTTGCTAATGAAGGAAGAAAGAGGAGAAGGGAAATGATGTTGAAAAACATCTCAAGATGGCTAGAGGCTAGAGCTCATGTGGTCCTTCAACCTTTGAAGTATATGTGGCCTCTGGAGTCTTGACGACGTAAAGTATTTTTTCTTTTTTAATTTTACAACTACTCCCTCCGACCCAAAAAAAAAAAACAAAATAGTCCATGAACAAAAGTCGTGCTATTCGCCACAATTTAAAGAAGTAATTGAGAAAATCTCACTAATTTTTTGGGTCGCCGGAAGTCGGCCAAAGGTGGGGTAGTGGTCCACGGGAGGTAGGAGTTGATTTTGTTAGAATTTTTTTTTATAGAAAATTAGAACTTTTAAAAATCAGAGAAATATCACTAATATTTTGGATATCCAGAAGTCGTCGGCCAAAGGTGGGGTAGTGTTCGGCGGGAGGTAAAATTTTCTATAGAAAATTAGAACTTTTAAAAATTAGTGAAGTCTCACTAATTTTTTGGGTTGCCAGAGGTAGGGTGGTGGTAGGGCAGGAGTTGATTTTTTTTTTTTGAATTTTTGTACGAATTAGAACTTTTAAAAATTAGTGACATTTCACTAATTTTTTTTTGTCTTTACGTTCGTTTACAAAAGTTCATTGTTCTTTCCTTTACGAATTTGAAATGTTTTTTTGTTGGGTTTTTCTATTGTCAGCCCACTGGGCTGACAATAAGACAACAAAAAAAAAACACATACTCCAATGTACTTTTTTTACTTTTCCATACACTTTTACACATTTCTATACATTTTTCACACATTTTAATACACTTTTTAAGCCTTATAATCAGCCCATTGGGCTGATTTTAGAATTTTCCTTTTTTGTTTTTATGTTCGATTACAAAAGTTCATTGTCCTTCCTTTTAAAAATGTCAAATGTTTTGGATTTTTGTCCAACTTCTTGTTGTTATTTTATTATTAATCATTCATATTAGGCGACACTTTAGACAAAAAAAAAACAAAACAAACAGTTGTTTAGCATTTTTTTAAAGGGCCACTTAGCCAAAAATTCAAAACATTTGACATTTTTGAAAGGAAGGACAATGAACTTTTGCAATCGAACATAAAAACAAAAAATATTTGACATTTTTAAAGGGAAGGACAAGGAACTTTTGCAATCAAACATAAAGACAAAAAAAATTAGTGAGATGTCACTAATTTTTAAAAATCCTAATTTCGAACATAAAATTCAAAAAAATCTCCACCCCACCTTCGGCCGAACACCACCCACCTTTAGCCGACCACTTCCGGCGACCAAAAAAATTAGTGAGATGTCACTAAGTTTTAAAAATTATAATTTCGAACATAAAATTCAAAAAAATCACCACTCCACCTCTGGCCGACCACCACCCCACCTCTGGGCGACCCCCAGCGATAAAAAAAATTAGTGAGATGTCACTAATTTTTAAAAAATTTAATTTCGAACATAAAATTCAAAAAAATCACCACCCCACCTCCGGCCGATCACCACCACTGACCGACCACTTCTGGCGACCAAAAAAATAGTAAGATGTCACTAATTTTTAAAAATTCTAATTTCGAACATAAATTTCAAAAAAATTATCATCCCACCTCTGGCCAACCACGACCCCACATCTGGCTGACCACCTCCGGCGACCAAAAAAATTAGTAAGATGTCACTAATTTTTAAAAGTCCTAATTTCGAACATAAAATTCAAAAAAATCTCCACCCCACCTTCAGCAGAACACCACCCACCTATAGCCGACCACTTCCGGCGATCAAAAAAATTAGTGAGATGTCACTAATTTTTAAAAATTCTAATTTTGAACATAAAATTCAAAAAAACTACCCCACCTAAATTTCAAGCCTAGCAACAATTCAGCATAGGAACACACAACAAGAGAGAGAAAAGACCACCATGTGAAATATAGTCATTGAAATATATTGAAGTATACTCAGTAAAGTAATGAAGTGTTTTGCTTGTTTAGTATCTGGCGTTAATTACAAAGGTTGTTACAGAGGTTAGTTAAGGGATGCCAGCTCATCATCCACCTTAGCAATCCAGGTGAAGAAGTTGTGGCCAATCAGAGTCGTTTGTGTTTCTTTGAAGAGTGTTTCATATAAATATTGTACAAGGCTTTCAGTTGGAAAGGGGTTGAGAAAATTGAATAATGAGAAATAGTTTCGTTTTTCCATCTGTCTGTATTTTGTGAATTCTTTCATATCTTTTCAACCGAAGGGAAAAACCAAGGCAAAGAAAATTAATAGCAGTCACTGCAGTAGATTCAACCCAACCAAGATCAGCAGACGAGAGAGGGAGTGTAAGAGAGAGAAACCCAATCAAGATCAGCAGAGAGAGAGAGAGAGAGAGCGAGCAATGGGCACAAGGTTTCAAAAAGTGGAGACAGGGTGTTTAGATCCAGTAGCAGCTTAATGCCCATTGACCAGCTATTATGAATTGGCTTGCACCAGTTGGACCTCCTCCTCTGCCTCGATCAATGGTCAATTGCTTGCACCAGTTGGACCTCCCCCTCTGCCTCGATTAGTAAAAGTATCGATCAAACAAAATTTAGGATCCGTCTTTTTGGCGTGCAATTGCACAGCGATGATGCTCCAGCTGAGCTCTGGTGATGGCTCCACTCATCTCAGCAGCCGCAGAGATGGTAGCAGGGATGGGAGGAGGTGAAGCCATCGCTAATGACGCCACTAGTTTTGGTTGTCCTTGCCTTGAATCTTAAAAAACGCGTGTCCTTCCTTTGAATCTGAAAAACCCCGTGTCCTATAATTAAAAGGGATAAAAAAATGTTGTATTTTTGACTAATTTTTCCTTTTTTAAATCTGTCATGAACTCTTTTTTTTCTTGCCTTTGGTCGTTATTTTTTTACTTTTGTACTTCTTTCATTTATACGGATTATTAATCAAAAAATATGATGCAGAATCAAAACCAAGAATTCACAAGTCTTTTTGGAGTCTGGGAGGTGTTGTGCACCCCAATGCACAACACCGTGTTGTGCAGCCTCATGGCGCGGCCGTGCCGACATCTTTTCGACGATCGGAGACGTTCACCGCGTAGAGCTCATCGAGTACTACAAGTGTGTCAAAAATTAACTCGGTCAAATATATTTAAGTGCCTCATCGGAACACAAATAACTTTAAAAAATGGTTTTGATCCAGTGTTTGTGTCCATTTGTGTTCCATTTTTTTTCAAGTTATTTATGTTCCGATGAGGTACTTAAAGATATCCGACCAAATTGATTTTTGGTACACTTGTAGTACTCGACGAACTCTACACGGTGAACTTTTCTGATCATCAAAACGAGGCCAGCGTAGCCGCGCCATGGCTTCACAACATGGTGTTGTGCATCCCATGCATAGTACCCCCCAAGGTCCAGTCTTTTTCCTTTTTTTGAGGTTTCCATATCTCTCTCTCTCTCTCTCTCTTGTGAAAAGAAGACAAACTTGGGCGCCGGTTGAGTATGGCCATGGTGTCTGATCGCACATCTCGACCGTTTAAAAGTATTTTGCACAGCCCAGACCTCTTCTCCCCTCTCTCTCCACTTTCTCTCTCATCTTTCTCTATTTGCAATCTAGGTTTTGGACGCCCAAAATGCACGATCGGACAACACATGACCATACCTGACAAGCACCCAAGTTTTTCTTGAAAAGAAGACAAATCAATCAAAAGAGCTCGCTAGACCGAAAACCCGATAGGGCGGTACTAGGCAAAAAATTAGAGCACAAAAGGAGAGTGAAAATACTCGAGTGAACCATAGCCAAAATTGTATGCATGAACTACGTCATGACCTAATTCCTTTTTAAGGATACGTAGGCATCCTCACATTGGGGATCGATCGCAACCTTTTGTAACATCTCTTGAGCTGATCCAAAGCCGTCACTCGCGCTTACAATCACAATCAATGAGAATCAAAGCAGAAAACTTTCACAATTCACTTTTATTCAAACTGATTTCTTCAATTACATGGTTGAGCATGATTCTTTCAGACAACAAAACAACACAAAAGCAAAACATTAGCCCACATGAAGCATGTCATGGGTTAGCAATTTATTTCGGATACATTAAGACTAATTTTGATTTCCATTCTCTCTTGCTTTGATTTCTTGTACCAACCATCTCTTGTAACGTCCCGAAAGCACAATACTGGGATGCTGATCTCTGGGAACAGTCACACGCTCCCTCCAAGTACGCTGGTAAGCCTGGATAGTTGCATGGTTGAAATTTGGCATAACGAAATTTTCGAGATTCACAAGTGGTATTGTTTGATCAACACCAAGCTGACGGAGAATGCAGTAAGGAATGTAAAAAGTCCAGCAAGTCAAACCCGCCAGAACGATCCTATGACGTCCCATGTTGCTCACCGTCATGGTCGGACGATCCATCCAGTTCAAGCACCAAGAAATTATGTCCTCTCTAAGCTGGGAAAGCACCTGAACCCAACCAGGAACACTCCTGTGAAACTCCTAGTACTCCCTCTGAACAAAACCTTGTGTCTCATGGATCCTGTTCCGCGGCACCGCCTCCAGAAGGGCAGCCTTATCAAAAAGCCAAGTCTGCATGAGAGAGAAAACAAGTAAGGAGCCATAGAAAGCCTAAACCCGAGCGTTGAGGTAAAAAGAGAACGAGAGATAAACCAGAAAAAGGAGAGCTGAGTGAGAAACCTATATGTAGGAGCAAAGCACTGCCTTCAAAAAGATTGGTCCGCCCAGCATGGACTCCATCTAAACCCATCAAAGTTTCAGCCAGAACCATTGGAGCTACATCTTTGTGCTCCTCAATCTGCTTAGCCACTCCTATCAGTGCCGCACTTGCCTGATTGTCCGAACAAACAAACAGGAACGCCGCAAGAATGATAAGACACAAGGCAAAACCTTCAGGTCGAAACTGGTTGATCAAGCGCAGAATGTTGAGCACGCCTCCCTGGATCATGGACCGTGCCGCATTTTTGCTCAAGCCCAGCTTTGAGGACAGCACATCAGCATAATTCACTCCCTGAAGAGGAATAACAGGAGTCTCAGGTCAAAACCTCCGAGATACGCGTGGAACTCTTCCACCGTGGGACACAACTCTTGAAGGCCGAAGCGAAACACATGCACTTCAGGATCCCAGAAGTGGACAGCAGCATGTAACAACTCAGGACGTATAATTACATATCGAATGTAACGCATGGATGCCAACCTATGGTCACGGAAGTTCAGCCAACCCAGGCCGTCAAGCTCGTCAAGCCAAAGACGAACCGAAGCTGAGATACTAATGGCCATTTGAAGGATATAAAGAGAAATCAGAAATGCAATTTTCAGGATGAATATGCTATGGAAACAATGCTATTTATAAGCATTCAAGGGAGAAAAGTTCAAAAATCTCAGAAAATGAGCGCCTCGGGAAGCATGCCACATCGAAGAACGTGAGGGTAAGGCAAAAGTTTGTAAACTTCCTCAAGATAGGCTTTGGTTCAGCATTTCAAGGCCATGGGACGGGCAAACATGCATTGGAAAGCCAAAACAAAGAATCAGAACTGCAGAAGACAGCATCAGAAGTGGAGCATCAAAGGCCGGTGCCGTACGACACTGTGCCTGCACCGTGCGGTGCAATTTCCTACGTTGTACGGCGTACCTGGCTATTTCTCGACCAAAATTCCAACTTTGACCCTCCGGACCCATTCCGAGTTTCTTTTTTGCCACTTTTTCTTGTGCATACAACTCAAAATGAGTATCAAAGGCTCAGTGGAGAAATTGTTTGGCACTTTCAAGGATGACTCGATAAGCGGATACGACAAAAACCCCGGATACCGAGATTTGGACAAAATTTTGTAACTTTTCCGCAAACTTTTCGGGATATTCGCTTCAAGCAAGGGCGTGGCATGCATCTTCAAACTCAAGAAGAGTGCATCAAGTGTGTTTCATGGATTGGTCGAATCTTCGTTCATTTGGAAGACTCGGGATTGCCGAAAATCAAGTTCCGGCACACCAGATTATGTTTTTTTTTTAGATTTACTTGGTCTCGCAAGCATTGTTGCATACATGCGGGATTTGTTAAATCAATCAAGTCAAGACATCAAGTTACGGGACTTTTTCACTCTAAGCTCCCTTCTCTCATCATTTTTTTTCAGTTCTTCCCACAAAAACACAAAAAATGTCCGGTTTTATGTCTTTCCTAGTTTCAAACTCATCTACATCTCCCCACAGTGTGTCGTGTCATACATTCTCAGTGCTAGGTTTGGTTTTTAAGATTCAAGTCTTTGTTAATGTAAGTCATTCTACATAACAGAAGTGCGAGTTTTTATAAAAAAAGCAAAACAATATCCATGTCATAAGTGATAATGTGCATCTATCCAGGGGCAAAACAGGCCCGACATCATCAAAACTACTACCACGGCACGCAAGGTGTATCCATGAAAAGAAAGAAAAGGATGGGCAAACAGACGCCCAAATAAAAAAGCAGGCACGCAGGCCTGTCCTACCTACTCAAGCACGTGGCCTCTTCCGCGAACGTGGCCTGAGCCCTTCGGACTCAGAAGGACCTGTGTCCTCCTCCTCACTACTCTCTGCCTCCTAAAAGACCACCATGACGGTAGAGCTGAACTCCCTGATGCACTACCTCCCGGTCTCTCAACAAAGGGCTGGCGGCCTCGAAGTACTCTGTCAGAAGGAGGAGTCGCAGGACCACCTCCAGCTTGCTTCATCAACGACCTCCTGCACTCAGTCCTCGGAGGTGGGGACATACTCTGCAAAGAAATTCCATAAGCATACAGGATTGATATACAAGTTTGAAAGCACACAGTTCAAATAACGAAGCATGAAGATTACCTGAGAACTCCCTCTGCCAGGAGAAGGGCTACGACCAGCTCTACGCCCTCCTCTTCTGCTGTGTCCGTCAGCTCCTCTACTAGCTCCTCTAGTAGCCCTGCTTACACCTGCTCCACCAGCTCCGGCCGCACCACCTCTCTCAGCCCCCGGGCACCTCCGCCTCTGGCACCACCACCTCTATCACCGCCTCGGCCTTTGTCAGCACCTCTGCCTCTGTCAACGCCTCGGCCTCTGTCGCCACCTCGAGCTCCTCGAGCTCCTCTACCATGGCCTGGTCAACCTCTGCCAGGACCGCCCTCTCTAAAGATCACTCTCGGCTCAGCTCAGGGGCGCACCTCTGGAACGTCACCTATCATCAGCTGGCGTACTAAAGCCTCCAAGTCCAAGTTCAGCTGTAGGACTCTGACGCCTAATTGGCAGGAATCTGCAAAACAGCGAGAACATTGCTCAGGTATTTTCATTAATGTTTAAAGGGAATGCAAAATGAAAATGTGTTTTCTTTCTTTTACAGGTTACCTGAACAGAGGTAAGGTCAAGCGGGGGTGCAACACGAGGGACCTCCAACACTCCCATCATCCCTCAAGGCGTCTGCACCTCTATCTCTCTTCTCAGCACTGGCAAAGCTGTCTCTGTGGCTGCTATGCGAGTCTCCATGTCCAAGAAGCTAGCCAGGTGGCTAGCCAGAAAGTCCTCGTAGTCTGGAGAACTGTTGAAAGGAAGCACGGTGTCCAGCAAAGTGTATCTCTCTACCTCAGCCCGTGTGTACTCGTCAGTCCACTGTACGCCAGGGGATATACGCCCCGGTATCCTAAAGTGCGCCAACCTGAGGGATTGACGAGGTACCCTCTCTCCCAAGTACCGTTGCCAACCATATGGGGACTCCAGCAAAATCCGCCCCTGTGTCAGCTCTCTACTCCGCTCCAGGTACTGGTCAGTCACGGCATCCCAGGCATGCCATCTCACCTGCAAGGAAATTCAATTTCTTCAAAAAAAGTTGAAAGCAAAACAGAAAGCTCAAATTTGAAAAGCAACACAGGATTCAAAAACGTACCATGCTACCATCAGCCTGATCCAAGAAACGACGAAAGTGATTCACTCTCCCTGCATGTACACTACCTCCTCGGTGCTCTCGGTCCCACTTTGCGGCTCTTCGGATCACGTCCTCATTCTCATGACTGTTCGCCGGCGGGTACATCCCTAGCACCTCATAGGCCCACACCTGCATGGTTAAAGGGTATCATCAGCAAACTACAATATCAAGAATTTGAAAGCAAACATGTAAACAGATGTTGATTTCAATCGGACAAAAATGGGAATTTTTTGAAAAACATAACTTACAGAGACACCGTACGACACCCAAAGTGCACCGTGCGGCATGGTTTTGGATGTTGTACGGCATCACTGGAAAAATATTTGATTTGCTCTGTTTTCGTAAAAACCAGAGAGGTTTAATTACAGTTAACCCCTCCCACTTTCTGTCTTTTTCACTTACACCCCCTTTTGGTTAAATTTCTTACATTTATGTACTTGATTGCGTGTTACGTGATTTGTTATCGTTATTCATTTCCTTTTAAGCATGATATTTCTTTTATCGTTTATGTGAAATAAAGTTTTCGATAAAATCTTTCAAAGAATAATCCCACAAATGTTTAGTAAAGACCGAAAAATTCTGGGCACGCGGGGTGCATTTTTCGAACAAAACCTTCCCGCGGGTAATCTGGCTCCCGAACCCAAATCTCTATTTTTCGCAGATCAAACCTTTTTCAGCGGCATAAGTCATTATTTTTTTAAACGGTTTCTCGGGTACCTAACATTTTCCAGAAAGTAAACCCCGGGTGGCGACTCTAAATTTCTTCCTTTTTCCCGGATCACCCTTTTTCACAAATACAGAACAAAGAAAGTGTGGGCTTCCAGAAACGGCGTCCACAGTCGGCCAGAGGTGGGGTGGTGGTGGGCCGGATGTGGGTGGCGATGTTTTTGAATTTTATGTTTGTTTGGTTCTTTTATTTCTTTTGCAATGAAGATTATTGAGTGCGAGCGTGCCAGAGAGAGTTTCAATTTTTTCCCTCAGATTAACTTTGGAAAACCAAAACTAATCAGGCGATTGTGTTTTTACTGGTTCAATTACCTCAATTAAGAGGATTTTTCTTTATCAGTGAAGAAATATAAACCAATATACTTAGGAAATTAAAGTACAACAAAGAAACAAGATACTTCGATTGATAAATCAAAGATAAACTTACTTCGAAATTGCCTTCAACTTTAAATACAACGAGAACTTCGAAGAGTTGATTGTTACAAGAACAATCGAGATTTATCCTAATCTATTTCCTAAACTACTTCCTAATCTACTTCGAACTGAGTTCGAAATCCTACACTACTTGCCAATGAACAAACCAAGCATCATTTTCTTTGATAGCTGTTTGTTGAAGATTTGTCCGGGGTTTCTTACTCTTCAATTTCTTCTATTTATAGACGCTGCTTGTTAGTTGAACTTCCCGCTCAATGAATTTGAACTTGGCTTGCTTCGAACTCCATCTTTTATAATTTGAATTGGCAGTTTCTTCCCTCCTTCACGTCTGAATTTGAATTCTTGTTAATCTTCTTCCAAAAGCTTTGCATTAAATCTGCACTGTTGCTTGAATTAATCCGAATGATCACATTCTAAGGGAATAACTGCTCCTCAAGATGTAATCCACGTGTTTTAACTGCTACTTGCTTTGCATCACAAGTTTATACGTGGACTTTATACATTTAGCAGTTAAAATCATGGCTTCGAAGTCTATCTACATAGTGGCAATGGCCAGTAACTGCCAATAACTACTTTTCAACTTGAGAAACAAAATGACATCGTTGTATTTCGTTAATCCAGTGTATTTTCATTGACAAGCTTTTGCCAATATTTGTCATTTTTGGCTACGTGTCAATTACTTATTGGATTTGTTAATTTTTTATGTAAACATACCCCCCACATTAACATCGTTGTTCAAAGAATTTGAATAAGTGTTTAATGTGCCTTTTGCCGCTTCGACTTCTTATAGAATTCAAAAGAGGAAGTTATTCATAATGATCTTGAGCAGTTTACATGTTTCCAATGAGGAATTTATGGATAATGGGTGGTTAATCTGCACGTTCTCTGGCGGTTAATCTGCACGTTCTCCACCTTCAGGAATTTAAGTCGTTTCTAACTTTAAAACTTTGCCTATAAAAAGGCTTAATTACTGATAAAATCAATCATCAGTCTTTGTTGTAAACTGACTTTTATTTCAACTCAACCATGGCTGACGTTTCCAATACCCAAAATGCCTTTGAAAACTTGGTTCTTGATGACCCAATCCCTGTTGATACTAAAAATACCGTCACACCAATTATTGGTGAGATTCGAAGGGATTGCTCTTATGTAGTGGTTCAAATGGAGGATTCTGAGCCTATTGATCCATGGAACCCTCTAACTTCTCCTACTCCCAAACCCTCTCTATGGGGTTTACCATCTGAAATAGTGGTGGTAAAAATGGATGATCCTGCTGGTTATAAAGGTTGGAGCAAATATCGCTCATTGGCTATGAGTAGGTATTTAACTCCTTTCATTAGACGTGATCCTAACATAATAATGTTTGACAGCCTCATTGCTACTTGTCTCACTCCTGCTTTCTTTAAAGTCTGTGAAGATGAGAGATCAGGCTTTGCTGGCTATGGTGAACTTAAGCAGAGAGCTGGTAACCAATTATATATTGGTTAAATGAGGTTCGAAGGCCTCATTTTGAGGGAAATTTTATTGATCCTGCCAATCTCTCTCTTCGAACTCTTCCAGACAACCCAGATTGGTTTCAAGAGTTAAAGAATATCAAATTCGATCCTACTATTTTCCATGCTGATTATTCTTACTCCCTTTACCCGCAATCTAATTTTGTTAAAGCCAAAGAATTATTGGCTGCTTTTGCCTTTTTAGATATAGGGATTCTTGAAGAAGAAGTCTCTTGCAAAAAAATTTTATGGGCTTGTGAAACTCTCCAATGCTCTGTCTCTGAACAAACCGGCTCTTTCCTACACTCTTTTCTGAGGTCAATTTCCTCTTATTCGAATGTGGATGAAGAGCAACAGTGCTGCTTATGGGTTTAACCAAGACCTTCATGATTATGAGATTGCACATAATCAAGTCATCAAGCTCCATAATAAAATGGAAACCCTGAAAGGTGAATCCTTAGAAATTCCATCTGGGATTTCCAAAAGACTTCGAAGGAAGTTCAGAAGCCGTATGAAGAGAAATGCTCTAAAATTGGCTAAGTTCGAAATCAAAGCCAAAGCCCTAGTTCTGAAAATCAGGCCTCTGATTGAGAAAAAACTCAAGCTAGATGGAGAAAACGAAGTCAGAATAAAGGAAAAGGAGTTTTTTAATTTCACTTGGGCAAGGTTTCATGCCTTAGTGACTTGGAGCTTTCCTCACTACTTCCAAGTCATTCCTACTCCAACAGCTGCCCCACCACTAGCAGATGCTTGATTTTCTCTGATACTCTGTAATAGGATTTTCTTTTGTAGCATGTAATTTTCTTATATTAATGCAATCTTAGTTCTTTCTATGGCTTGATTTGCACTTCCTAATGCCTTTCGAAGCACTTAAAGGTGCTATAAACCAGTTCGAACTCATAATAAACGAAGCATGATAACGTATACTTTATGATATTGATCCAATAAAAATGATTTGAAACACATGGTAATTCCGAAAAATGAAATTATTCACCCATAAAGGTTATAATTCAATCTTGGGCCCAAACCCGAAACAGGCCCAATTATACTTAATGAATATTTGACCCAAACCGACATATCGTTTCATCACAACGTATAAATCTAGGGCTTGGAAGTATTTTCATTTCAAGTCGTGCATTTCAAACTTTCGAAAATACCTTGCGTTCCCTCCTTTCATTCTCAAACCCTTATTGTCATGGCATCTGAGAGTGAGACATCCAAAGGCACTCCCTCCTTCATTCTCAGGAGGTTAGTTTCCAGGGAATTTGCAAAATCCAAATCTGGTGAAGGTACTTTGCAAGATCGTATGTTTATCGAGCATCCTACCACGCCTAACACCCAGATTCTTGGTCCTGCATTTTTTGACCTTCCTCTAGATTTTACACCATGCTACCCTATTCTTGAAAAGAGTGACCTTGTGAAAGATAGACCCCTTGATTTCTCCGATTGGTCCAAGAAAAACTTTGTGTGTTGGCCAAATTATGATAGGGAATGGGAAGATTGGACCGAGCGTATGTTGAAACTTAAGAAGAGGGAATTAGAAGACACCGGGCTAATGCACATCATCTCCTTGCTCCAACTTGGTATAAACCAAAACCCTTCACTTATACATGCCACTTTAAGCTTTTGGGACCCATCATACGACTATTTTAGGTTTAACTGTGGAATGATGGCGCCCACAGTTTTAGATGTATCTTTTCTTGTTGGGCTTCCTCCATATGGTCTTTCCTTTGACATCACTTTATCTACAGAGGTTCCTTTTTTGGGTGAAATGGAGTATGCTGGAAAAAATGCTTCATATAGCAAATTTTTGGATACTGAGAGGAAATTTTCAGATGAAGTGTCTGAAAGGGAATTATTTTCATATATCTGGTATACCTTATGCAAAATGATCTTTTGCCATGGTGGTAAGAAAATGATGCTTGAGTTTGCACCTTTAGCCTATACTCTCTCAAAGGTTAAACCATTGATCTGGCTTCTTACTTTTTAGGCTATGTTTACAAGGTAGGGTCTGATAATCATATCAAACCACTTTCTTATAATTTAGGAGGTCCCCTCTGGTTTTTGCAAATTTGGTTGTTAGCCTATTTCCCTGATCATCAAGTTGCTGAAAGATCTCCCCTTAATGTTTATGGAGAAAAATTCCTTATTCTAGCTTCAACTCCTCTGAGTTTAGTTGGATACCTGCAGTATTTTCACCAAGTGAGAGAAGACAAAGAAGAAGGAGATTTTATGCCTTTTGATAATTGGGACATTGGGCCGCCATGGATAAGGAGAATGATGGAACAAAGAGGGACCAACACTTATCGAGATGCTTGGGCAAGCATTCTCTTATCAAGGGAAATCATCTTTGGTGGCTACATTGGAGGGTGTAGACAAGCTTATGCAGAAACTTATTGCCCTGTGCAATTCTCCAGACAATTGGGTTTGAATCAAGCTATTCCCTATCCTTATCCTGGGGAAATCAATGTTGATTTTTCTGTGAGGGGTAAAGTTGATAAAAACCAACTGTCTCGAATCAATGTTGAATATAGGAGAGCCAGAGCAAAATTTCAGCCATACAAATTTACTATCACAAGCTCTTCTCATCCAAAATTCTCTCAATGGTGGCACAATACTATGGAATTGTATAACAATTCCGTGATTGTAAAGGCTTTTACCGAAAGCATTGGTATTGTTGATGAAGGGGCAACTCATTCTAATTCAATATTAGATGATGGTTTTGGAACAAAATCAAAGGGGACATCTCAAAAGGCTCAACAAGAAAAAATACCAGAAGTGCAATCTTCTATGCTGGTACCTGTTGCTTTGGATGTGAAACCCCTTCGATCTGTACCACATGTAGTGACTAGATCTCAACAGCAGAAAACCACTCCTCCGTCAGGTGATTCTTAGATTTATTGCTTTAATTGATTCCCTTAAAAATACTTTACTTCTTTACTCATGATTTGAAAATACAGAATTCACCCCAAAGAAGAAAGCCAGGAAAGAGAAGGAATCTACTCAAACTTCTGTTTCTGCAACTTCGATGTCAGGTAATTCCTTTTAAAAAGTCCAAATTGACCTTTTAACTTTTTTATGAATCATTTGACCTCCTTCTTACCTTTTGAACAGTCAGTAAAAGAAAAGGGAATGTAGAGCAAGAAGCCAATCAAGAAAAAGCTAAACTTGCAAAGGTTTATGAAGCTTCGAAGAGAAGAAGAAAGATTTGATTGAAGAACCAGAGGATGAAGAGACAGAAGATGTCACCATAGGCCAATTTGTGAAAGGCAAGTATTGTGACTTTAATTTCATCAAGGCCCTTGAACTTATTTTCATATTTCTCATCTTTGGTTATTGATTTATTTCCAGAGAAAAGGGCAAAATCCAAGCATGCCGACACTTCGAAGGCTTCTTCAGAACCATCTCAGCAGATTCCTATTGAAATTCAACAACCAATTGGTCCTTCTACTACTAAAGTCACTGAAGTTCCAAAGACTGGTACAACTACACCACAGAAGGCTGCTTCTATTTTGCAAGATATGCCTCCACCCATTATCAGTACTGTTGCCAGAGCCTTGGTTTCAGAGGGTATTCGAAGTGAAGCTGTTAAAGCATCTATGCCAACTCAAATAGATCTTGTTGTAGAGACTTCAGCTCCTGAAATGATGGTCAAAGAACACATTTCTGAAGATCCTCTTGGCAAAAAGACTTTACAAGAACATGCTCCTGTAACTGAGAAAATGCTTGACCAAAATCAGCTTAGCCAACCTGCTTTCAATGATAAGGAAACCATCTCTGACAATATTCCAGATATTGGAACTGATAAAACCATTGAAGCTGACCTTCTTGGTCAAAGTGCTAGTATCTCTATCCAAAGAGATGAGAGAAGCTTATTTCCTGAAATATCTCTCAGCATTCCAATTATAAAATCTTCTGATCAAACTAAAGTGATGATCAAGGAAACTGCTCTTGATCAAGCTTCAAGATCTGATATTCCAATGGAACCGATTCCATTAGAAAAAACTCCTTCACTTGAGGTATTGTGTCTCATTATAGTTTTAAGCTTATGATTATATACCTCCTTTGATGTATTGAGTCTTTACAATATTTCATATGTTTTCTCAGCAGAAAACTGGTGCCCCTATTGGTACTAGTGTTGATGATCTTTCTGAATTGGAGCAGTTTAAGCTGAAGATAAGTGATTTCTGTCAGAGAGTCACTAATCCAAGGGTTCCAACTTATTCTCCAGAGTCACCTATCATTCAGCTCAAAACCCGACACAGTTTGTCCCCTCCTCAATTAGTCAAACCTACCTTCATCCCTGAAGAGATTCAAGAGTTAAGAGACATATTTCAGCAATCCTTAGGATTAGATTTTGAGTCCCTGGCTGAAGGAGATTTGAAAATGCATTTAGATATCTGCTGTCAAGCTGCCTGGGTTTTGAAACCTGCTCATCAAGACCTTCATAAACAGCTCTTGATTAAGGCTTCTGAATTTCAAATGAAAGCTCATCAACTTCATGAAGTTCAAGAAAGACATCTCCAAAGGCAGAATTTGAAAGCAGCATTGTCATGTGCAAATGATGAAGCACAAGGTTTGATTTCGTCTTATGTTCAAGATACTACTAGACTTCTTCAGTTGAGAACAGAAGAAGCTCAGTTAGAGGAAGCCTTACTTAAAGTCAGAGGAGAAATTGCCCAAACAACTTCGAAACAACAGGCTTCTATGAAGAAAGCTTCAAAAGCAGTTGCCAGTATGAGAAATCTAGAAGACCAATTACAACGAACCACTGATCAAGAGGAAATCTATAACTTTGTTTGTACCAGAGGTGCTCATGTGCTGAGTGACCTAAAAGATACAATTATACAGTTCTTAAGTACTGAGTGAAATGCTTGTACTTAATCATACTTCAGGGCTTTATAACTGTTTGAAATACTAAATATGTTGATCTTAATTCCATTGAACTTCAATCATTGAAATTTGCTTGTTCTTATGATTCACCTTGAACAGCACAAGCGAAACAAAAGACAGCCTGCCTCAACTTTATCTTTTGTTAAAGGACTCCCAAATAGTTGGGATATAAGCTTTCAAATATCTCCCATTAATTTTTCTTCTATGAACATAACCATTTAAATCTTTTAAATGATATGCCCCTCTTCTAAGAACTCTATGAATTTGGTAAGGTCCTTCCCAATTTGGAGCCCATTTCCCAAGTCCTTGTTTTCTTTCTTTGATAGGTAACACCACTTTCCATACTAAGTCACCTATATCAAAGCTTCGAACAACCACTTTCTTGTTATAACTTCTGGCTACTCTTGATTTCTGTAGCAGAATTTGATTCAGAGCTTTAATTCTTTCTTCATCTATTTCTTCAAGCTCCATATACATTGCTTGGTGATATGCTCAAATATTTAAATCATTTTGGGTAGCAACTCTTTGTGACCTTACCACAATTTCCATTGGTAAAACAGCATCATGCCCATATGTTAGAGCAAAAGGAGTAGTTCCAGTACTAGTCCTTTTAGTGGTTCGATATGCCCACAACACATTTAAAAGTAAACTTGTCTATTCTTCTGGATTTTTATCAACCATTCTTTGAATACCTCTTTTGATAATCTTGTTGGTTGATTCTGCTTGGCCGTTTGACTGAGCATAATAAGGAGTAGAATTGATTAAAGAAACTCCATGAGAAGCTGCAAAAGCTTTTACTGTTCTACCTTAAAAAATGGATCCATTATCCACTGTGATAGTTTCTGAAGATCCAAATCTATAAATAATACCTTTGATAAATTCAATGTCTTGTTCTTGAGATACACTTTCAAAGGCTTGAGCTTCGACCCACTTGGTAAAGTAGTCTGTAGCCACTAAAATGAATCTATCTCCATTTCTAGAAGCAGGATAAATCATACCAATCATATCCATGGCCCAACCTCTGAATGGCCAAGGTTTTACTATGTATTGCAATTCAGCAACAGGCAATCGTTTAAGAGGTCCTGTCTTTTGACAAGCTTGGCATCCCTTTGCATAATCAATGCAATCTTTAAGAATAGAAGGCCAATAATATTCATATCTTCGAATCAACCATCTCATCTTAATTCCTTCTTGATGGGCACCACAAATACCTTCATGGACTTCTGCCATCACTTTAAAAGCATCAACTTTGTTTAGACATTTAAGCAAAAGTCCATCTGCTCTTTTGAATAATTCTGCATTATACATAATATAATTGACAGATCTTAGCCTTGTTGCTCTATCTGTTTTAGCATCAGGTTTTGTTAAATAATCTATCAATGGTTGTCTCCAATCATTTTGACTAGAAGAAGTAGTAATTTCACATACTTCGAAGTTCATGTTTCTATCTTTGAGCATAGGGAGAAATTTTCTCAAGGTCAATTGACAAAATTCCCTGCTTTCATCAGTGATAAATTTGAATCCTGAAGCTCTTTGAGCTATTGCATCTGCTTCTCCATTAAAGAATCTTGGTATATATGTAAAAGTGATCATATGAAATTGCTTAATCAACACTTTCACATATTGATAATAAAGTTTTAAATCAGAACTATGGCAACTGAATTCTCCATTGACCTGATTTATAACCAACTGAGAATCTCCAAATACTTCAACTATGTCAACTTTCAAAGTAAGCAAAAGTCCTAGACCCATAATTAAGGCTTCATATTCTGCTTGATTATTTGTGCATTCCCCCTCATTTATCTGAAATCCAAATTTAGTTTTCAGACCTAATGGAGATTCCAGAATAATTCCAATTCCAGCCATTTGGAGTGTTTTCGAACCATCGAACCACATTTTCCATGGCTTCATTGTTATTGTATCAACATCAGCTATCTCTAGAGTCTCAATTCCATTTGGATGATCAGCCAAAAAGTTAGCTAAAGCTTGCCCTTTAACTGATTTTTGAGGGACATATTCCAGATTAAACTCAATCAAAGATACAATCCATTTTCCAATGCGACCACTAAGCACAGGTTGAGACAACATATACTTCATAACATCAGTTTGGGAGATTACATAAGTTACTCTAGGCATCATATAGTACCTGAGTTTCTTCGAAGCAAAGAACAAAGTTAGACAACTTTTCTACTGCAGAATACCTACTTTCACAATCATTAAGAAACCTACTTAGATAATAGATAGCTTGCTCCTTTCCTTCTTCATTATCTCGAGCCAACAGAACTCCAATTGAGTCATAGTTTGCTGCTAAGTATAGTTGAACAGGCTCTCCATACTTAGGCGAACAAGAACTGGTGGATTGACCAAGTACTCTTTGATGGCCTTGAAAGCATCATCATGCTCCTTTGTCCATTCGAAGTCCTCTCCATCCTTCAATTTCAACAAAGAAGAAAATACTTTAGTTTTTCCTGCAGTATTAGATATAAATCTTCGAAGAAAATTCAATTGACCAAGAAACTTTTCAAGTTCCTTCTTATTCGAAGGAGGTTTTGCTTCAATAATAGCTTTAGCTTTATTGTTATCAACTTGAATACCTTTGCTATGAACTAGATATCCTAAAAAGTTTCCTGCCATTACTCCAAAAGCACATTTAGCAGGATTCAACTTTAGTTGATAATGCTTCATCTTTGAAAAGGCTATCTTCAAATGTTCTACATGATCATCAACAGATTCTGATTTGACAATAATGTCATCTATGTAACATTCTAGAAAACCCCCAATTATTTCATGGAAAATAGTGTTCATAGCTCTTTGGTAAGTAGCACCGGCATTTTTTAGCCCCAAAGGCATTTTGACCCATTCAAAGGTCCCAAGGTTGCCAGGGGCTCTAAATGCACTCTTATGAACATCTTCTTCAGCTATACAAATTTGATTATACCCCGAATGTCCATCCATAATAGACATGATTTTATGGCTTGTAGAGCTATCTACAAGCATGTCTACTACAGGCATTGGGTATTCATCTTTAGGGGTTGCAGTGTTTAAGTTTCTAAAATCAATGCAAACCCTAATTTTTCTATTTTTCTTAATAACAGGAACAATATTTGATAACCATTCCACATATCTTGCTATTCTAATAAAACCAGCATTTAAAAGATTTTGAATTTCCTTTTTAACCAGTAAAATGGTTTCAGGAGAAATCTTTCTTGGAAGCTGTTTAAAAGGTTTGCAATTAGATTTAATAGGCAATCTATGTTCAACCAAATCTCTACTCAAACCTGTTAATTCTTTATAACTCCAAGCAAAGCACTCTTTGTTCTCTTTCAGCACCATGATCAACTTGGCCTTTGAGTAGCATCAAGTTCTTTGTTGATTTGGACGGTGTTTGGAACAATTCCTTCTCCTAATTCCACTTCTTCTAAAAGATTTTGGGAATCGACATGGCCAACAAAGGCTTTTTCGAATTCGAATGGCTTCAACCCCCAGTCAGATTTCTCAGCCAATAATTCCTCCCAATCATTTGTTTCTTGTAGCTTTTGCTCTATTTCTAAAGACATAAACTTCACTAAAGCCAATGAATTGGCTTTTTCGAACTCTGCCTTGGACTCACATCCAAGCAGTTTCATCTGGTGGTGTAGACACCCCAATTTTGGATACCCGTGCATGCCCGATGACGAATGAAACACCATGGAACTCGTCCAGGAAAATTGGAAACTCAGCCTCACAAGCCGTGCGGCTCCTGTTATAGGCCGTACGGTTCTTCCTTCTTCACACAAGCCGTGCGGCTCATTCATGCAAGCCGTGCGGCTCCCTCATACAAGCCGCGCGGCTAGTATTGTTATCTCTGAAAAATTCCTGACAGGCCAGCTCAAGGAATATCATCATCTCGCCACCGCCGAATATCATCATTTTTATTCTCTCATTTCGGTTATAAATGGAGGCTCCCTCCTCACAGAAAACGGACGAAAAAAATACTGAGGCCGAAAATTTACACCCCGAAAGAAATTCCGTTCGAGTTTCCGGCAAAGTTCTTGTCCGAAAAATCTCCAGTAAAACTCCCGAAACTTCACACTTTCCGTTCCCTTTCGGTCCTCCTATATTACTCCCATTCATACTCAATCTTGATCTTACAAGTTCAAACCCGAAGAGTCCGAAGTTTCCACCCCTGTTTCGAGTTCCAGAAAGGTATAAACTGTTTCATACCTCGATTTTCAAATCGCGGCTCTCTGAGGGCATTCCCGAGTTAATAACGGTTTCGACAACCATATCTTAACTCGGCAAACCATTTTCAAAACAAAAATCGGCTTTTCGGAGCTGTACCGGGCGATTTTTCTCGATAAACGCACGGTACGATCCGTACCAGAAATAAGTTTCACTTGAATAACTTGTTTACAAACAAAAACAGCTTGTTTGGAACTGATTTAAAGAAGAAAATCAAATTTTGAACGGATTTTGGGCTCACTGGTCCCGGAACAAAAATTTTTGAAAAATCAATTGTACACAAGCCGCGCGGCTTGTGGCACAGGCCGCACGGCTCCTGTGTAGGAGCCGCACGGCTCCCGTTTAGACCAAAACTTTTCCTCTGTTTTTCCTCTGTTCGTACTCTGTTTTTTTCTGATTTCTCTGCGACCCTTTTTACTTATTTATTACACTTTTCACCCTTTATTTTCTTTCTATTATTATTTAGTCTTCTTTGTTTAAATTTTATTCCTGTTATGGTTTTAATTTATTTCTTTATTTGCTTGTTTAAATTGTCAAAGTTTTTAACAAAATATTTTCTACCAAAATCCCACAAATTATTTAGTAGAGACCGGGAATTTCCCGGGCAAGCGGGGTGCTTTTTAATAAAACCTTCCCCGCACGTAACCTGGCTTCCGAATCCAAAAGAATCTTTTCGTGGATCAAGCCCTTTTCCAAAACGGCATGAGAGTCAACAATTATTCTTAAAACGGTTTCTCGGGTGCCAAGCATTTTCCAAATCTAAACCCCGGGTGGCGACTCACATTTTAGTTTTCACATCCAACCTCCGAGCGAGCCGCGTGGATCTCACCGTCCACAAAATGGCGACTCTGCTGGGGATCTTTAAATTAATTCTTATTTTGGTATTTTACACTTGTAAAACGACCCCCGAAAGCTTGACAAAAACGAACACGCCCCGCGTGATCGAGAAAGGATTGGTGCAATAACAGGGCTACGCCCAACCAATCCGGACTAGAGCTTTCCCGGTTGTTTGCTTGAGTAAAATTTCAAAATAAAAATTAATTTATTGGTGAGCCAAACTCGAAAATATTTGTGGGATTTTTGGAAAATATTTTATTGTTAAACTTTTGCATTGCACGTGCATCGATGTTGGATAAGCCCCGCCGTTGCATCTTGGTTACCCTACCCGGCTTGCCGGTGTTAGGACATCCCAAGATTCTCGGCAACCCCGGACGATGATGAGTCAGCCTGCCGTTTGACCTTTGCCATGTAGTACACTTGGCACTGGGAGGCAAATATTGACTCTAGTCTAGGGAACCCCCTCAAACCAAAACCCAGCCTTTGCATATAATAAACCGTAGTACCTTCCAACCTAGGACAGGAATCTACAGGGTAGGACTATCTGTTATATCCTGTTTACTTGTTATCATATTTACCTGCTATCTGTTACCAGTTTATCTGTTCATCTGTTAACTGTTCGCTCATTCTTGTATATATCACTCACGAGTATGACATCTTCATTTTACATGCATATACATAGGAGCTCTGCCTAGGGTCATTACATCATAAGGATTGCCCCGATTACCACATGTTGTGTCGGATATACGATAATTCCTCGTTAAAAAAAAAAATCAAAAACAGAAAATCAAAAAAAAATGCTACAAATGGCTCTGTTTCCCAAAATGAAATACACATTTCCTTTGTGGTAGAGTCATCATGTCTGGATCACCATACAAGCGGTTCAAGTCTACCCTCACCACCCATCAAGGGGCACCCGTATGGATAATTGAGGAAGTTCTGCCCGAGCAACCTCCATGCAAGCCGGAGGAAAAGCCTCAGCCAAGGAAGCTCAACATAGAAGACCATATGGGGGAAGAACTCGATCAGAAACTCAGTTTGTTGGCCGAGGCCAACTTACCAGGAGTGTCCCTCCGATGGGACGACAATGAAGGATGGAAATTCTGCTTCCCAGAAGAACCAGAGCCAATGCCAGAAAAGATCACCTTGATGATGGAACAGGATGACGGGGGACTCGCAGCCATGCCACCCGTGAAGTACTTTGATGCCAACGGCCAGCCCGTCTACTACTTTGAAGACCCAGTCACAGGCCACAAGTATTGGGACGATTGCGAATGTGATGTTTGCTTGGCAGATTGCCTCCTCAATAACGACGGCATGACCCCACAGCAGCTCAAGGATCAATGCAAGAAGGAAGATCCTAAGGGAAAAGGAAAAGCCAATGAAGCAGGATCCTCCGCAGGGTCGACATCTCCAAATCACCCCTCCTAAAAGCAAGCTTTCAGAACCAGAAATGATTGTGCAAAGAGCAAATCCAGCCATCAGGGCCTCTTTTGAAGAATCAAGCCAGCCTGTGATTCTTGTTTAAATTATCGAGTCTGTTGTTGTTTAATTATCGAGTCTGTTGTTGTCTGTCGTTGTCAAGTCTGTCACCAGATGTGAATATCCACTGACCTAATCCAGCCAGCAGGGCTTCTTTTGAAGAATCAAGCCAGCTTGTGATTCTTGACACCTTTGATTATTAAGTCTGTTGATGATCGAGTCTGTTCTTGTTTGATTATCGAGTCTGTTGTTGAGTCAGTCGCTATGTCAGTTTGTAAAAAAAAAAAAAAAAAAAAAAACCTCGCTTTTAATGAAAAGATCTTTTGAGAAAAAGAGCCAAACTTGTAGTCCTGAACTACGTCACGGCCTGATTCCTCTCCGTGGGGATACGTAGGCAACCTCCGGTCCGGCCGTTGTTTTCATAAATCAAGGAAATTTGAATGTATCCAACATAATAAGGAAATTGGGGCAATCCTTTCATGCGTCATGCATCATGCACATACATTATACATTCCATCCCTGAGTTCTGTTTGTGCATATGATCAGTACTAACCATTGGCAAAAAGAAGAAGAACCTCATACCGGGTTGGACCCGAATCCCCGAACAGCGATTAGTTCGAACTGAGTCAGGAACAGAACAGTCAACCGGGGGTTTAGCCATGGCAGAGGAAAAAGATAAGATTCAGCTCCTCGAAGATGCTTTAGAAGAGCAGAAAACCAATAGCGCCAAGCAGATGGCCCAGATGATGATCATGATTCAAAAATTAACTGCTCAACTCCCTCTGCCAGCAGGAGGCTCAAGCAGTCAGAACATGGAGTCGGTATTAACCAAGTTAGCCAAGCTCGAAGAGTCTGTTCAGAAACAGGAGAAAATAGCAACTACAGGAATTGATATGGAGAAGTTATGCCTTTTTCCGGATGCAAAGCTCCCTGACAAGTTCAAACCAATGGATTGGGACAAGTTTGACGGCAGCGGTGACCCGAAAGCTCATCTGCAAACATATGTGGGCACTTTGTCCATGTACGACGTCGGAAAGGATGCAATGGGCCAGATGTTTCAGCAAACTTTGACTGGGCCTGCACTCCGCTGGTTTCTGAATCTGGACATCTCCAAGAAAAGGACGTGGGAAGATATTGGGGCAGCCTTTGTCGCCCAGTACAACTACAACATTCAGCTTGAGATGACTATTCGAGAACTGGAATCAACCAAGATGGGGAAAAATGAGTCCTTTGCGGACTTTGTTAAGAGATGGAGAGGGAAGGCCTCTCAAATGATGGAACGGCCTTAAGAAAAGGAGCAGATGAGAATTATCACAAGGAATCTAGAACCAGATTTCGCCAAGCATGTGGTGGTCTTCCAAACCACCGCTGACTTCAAAACCTTCTATGAAGCCGGCTTGGCAGTTGAAGATGCCCTCAGAAGCGGCATATTTGAAAAAGGTGAATCTGCCTCTAAACCAAGACGAGTTTACTCTGGCAACAGCAATGCCTTGTTTGGACCCAACAACTACAATCAAAACCAAGCCAGCTCTTCCAATCTCAAACTAACCAAAGCCGAACCTGTTAACCAGATTGCAACCCAGTCACGGTTCCCACAAACAGCTCCCCCACCAAGAAGAGAATTCCACCCACTCCCTTTTCCCCTTGTTACGGTATACAAAAAACTCCTTGACAAAAACCTCATCCAACCACTTGAACCTCGAGAGCCACCCAAAGAGCTCCCTCCTAACTATAACCCAAACGCCTATTGTGCCTACCACCAAATGCCCGGCCATCATACCAATAACTGCGTCCGTCTCAAACATAAAGTCCAAGATCTGGTGGATGACGGAACTCTTCCGCTCCCTAATCAAAAGCCTAACACCATTTCCAATCCCCTACCCAACCACAAACAAAACGCCCAAATCAGCCAAATATCCCTCACCCCCACTACAAGAGACCTTGCCTCCACTAAATTCGATCCTAGCCTTTATATCATCGCAGCCACTGAGCCAAAACCTGTCGTCCCCCTGCCAAAAGATGTTGAGGTCCATTTCCTTTCATATGCTGATACAACACAAAGTCCAAGGTGGAGTGATGTTGTGGAACAAGAAGAATGGTCCATGAGCGACCAAGATTGGGAAGAATCCCGACAAGCATTGTTTGGTTCTTTGCTAATCTCTGGAGACTCAAGCCAATCCATCATCCCTGAATCCCTTGATAAGCCTATTGTTCACGTGCCCGAAGAAGTGTTAACCCTAGGCGAACATCCATCAAGTACTGTTTCACTGCTCGCAAACTTCAGAAAAGAATGTCGTTCTATCATGGAGGCCACCTTCGAAAACCAAGATTGGCTCCCACAAGCATACATCATTGACGGATCCTTGCCACGGCCGTCGGTACCATTCCCACCATCATCCAATGTATCAGTACTAGTCACTGACCCCATGGCTATCCTTTGGGATGAAGAAGCAGTAGTCGATATCCGAGTAAGCAATGACGAGGTGTGGACTGTCAACAAAGCCATGCTAGACCCATCCTTTTGGCAAGACTCTGAAGTGGACAACCTCAAGACAAAAATGGAAGCAGTCGAAATCAAGGAACAAAGGGCCAGAAATGATCTGATGAACTTCTGGACTGAAGATCAAGAAGCCATGCAGAAAAGGGAAGCCATCAGGGCTGGCAAACGGAAAGTTAATGAGGAATACGCAAATTTCTGGGGTGAAAATCAAGAGTTATGGGAAGAAACGGTCAATAGAATAACCAGGAGTGGTCGAATCTACCAGCCAGCCCATCTTCAGAATAGGAATCTCTCCAACCATGCCACAACAGGAGATTTCATTTGGGATGATCCTATTCTCGAGGACACAACTACTAACCCTCCAGAGGTTATTGTTCAACAAAATTCAGCTGCCAGGCCAATCCCGAAGAATTCCCCGGTAACAAATGATCCAATTCAGAAACAGCTTGAACGAACCCCAGCCTCAGTGTCTATTTGGGGATTACTTTCTTCATCTCGAGAGCACCGTCAGAAGCTAATCAAAGCTCTGTCAAACATGGAAGTGCCACCAGACACTCCTCCTGAAACAATGATAGCTCTGCTTACGCCAACCTGCGCCAAGCATATTGTGGTTTTCACTGAGAAAGATCTACCACCAGAAGGGGCTGGTCACAACAAGCCATTACACATTACTCTGAAATGCATGGAAAAATGGGTCCCGGTCGTGTTACTGGATAATGGATCTGCCTTGAATGTCTGTCCCCTGCGTACAGCTTATTGTTTGGGTTTTAAGAATAAGGATTTCCAGCCGTCTAATCTTGGAGTGCGTGCCTATGACAACACTCGACGAGATGTGATTGGGACAGTTCAGATGGAAATAACAATCGAAGATTTTGAGACTATCGTCGAGTTTCATGTACTCGACATCCCCTCATCATTCAACTTGTTGTTGGGAAGGCCATGGCTCCACCGATCAGACATCATGGCTGTACCTTCCTCCCTGCATCAGAAAGTTCAGCTTGGACTGGCTACAGGAACCTTGACCATTTATGGGGATTCTGGAATTCGCCCGCATATCCCTGACAATGCTCCCCTACTCGAGATTGCTCATGGAGAGGAAGACATCACTCTTGGAGGATTCTCCTTTGATGCCTCTGACGGTGTACTTACTATCAAGATGGATGAAGATTTCTCTATAAAATCAACAGCTCTAGACATGATGCTGAAAATGGAGTATTTGCCTGGCTTGGGACTTGGTCGCAACAATCAAGGGGTAGCAGAATTCCCTAAGTTTCTAACGAACAATCACCGTTTCGGTCTTGGTTATGAATCTGGTCATGATGGGAAAGTACGAGCTTGTGCCAAGAAAGGGCCTATCCAGTTCGTAAAAGCTCCAGAGGCCATTTATCAGGGGGACCCAGAGCCATTCTGGGACATGGAAACAAGAACCAAACTGCCAGGATTTGAAATCTTTGCTGACAACACCTGGGATAGTGATGATGAGACAGAAGGATGGAAACAGCCGGCTAAGATGCCCCGTGATGACTGGATTGAGGTTCTTGACTCAGAGAATCTATTATCGCTGTTTAGGGAGGAGAATCCACTAGGTATGAGAGAGGACGAACCTGCTGCAACGCTTATCGGTTCAAAGCCTGCGGAAGATATGGAGCTAATGATGATGGGTCAGGAAGCTCTGGAAGATGTCACTGCACTCATCATTGATGCATGCGGAACTTATAAAAATTGCACATTTGTACCTAAAATCATTTACACTGGCACTAATTCTGAGTTTGAGTCTGAGTCCAGCACTAAGTCTGAGTCTAGCACTGAGTCTGAGTCCAGCATTGAGTCGAAAAATGAGTCTGTCAACATTCCGCGTTATCACTTCTCTTTTGAGTTTGAGTCTACGCTCATGTATCATGCCCCTGGGGCCCCCTTCTTAGCAAATAATGAAATCAACTTTGCTTACCTTGCTGTATCTGAAATAAATTGTGTTGACCCCGACGATGAAGAGATTGAGTTTGAGGAAGAAATTCCGAAAGAACTCCGATCCCTAATCGAAAGGGAAAACGAAAGGCATGCTCAGCCTATAAAAGAAGAAGTAATTTCAATAAACTTGAAAAATGAGAATAATCCGCGCATGGTTCAAATCGGCTCTGGATTGACTCCAGAAGAATTTAAGGCCCACTCGGATCTCTTGAAAGAATTCAAGGATGTTTTTGCATGGTCACACGCAGATATGCCCGGTATTGATCCTGAGATAGTGGAGCACCGAATCCCATTATACCCTGATACAAAGCATGTCAAGCAAAAGTTAAGGAAGATGAGGCCAGATTGGGTGTTGGAAATCAAGAAAGAGATTCAGCGGCAGATAGATGCAGGTTTTCTCATGGTAACAGAATACCCCCAGTGGGTCGCAAACATTGTTCCCGTCCCTAAAAAGAACGGGAAGATCAGAGTTTGTGTGGATTTCAGGGACTTGAACAAAGCTAGTCCAAAAGATGACTTTCCTTTGCCGCACATCGACGTTTTAGTGGACAACACCGCAGGGCACGCATTACTTTCCTTCATGGATGGGTTTTCGGGTTACAATCAGATTCTCATGGCTCCACAAGATCGTGAGAAAACCACCTTCACCACAGAATGGGGCACTTACTGTTACAGAGTCATGCCGTTTGGTTTGAAAAATGCGGGGTCTACTTATCAAAGGGCAGCCACAACGTTGCTACACGACATGATTCACAAGGAAGTAGAAGTATATGTAGATGACATAATCGTCAAAGCCAAGGAGAGGGAAGAGCATCTACCCAACCTCAGGAAGTTCTTTGAGAGGATCCGCAAGTACAGATTGCGTCTCAATCCCGAGAAATGTACATTCGGGGTCACCGCTGGGAAAATGCTTGGATTCATGATCACCACGCGAGGAATCGAAGTGGATCCATCAAAAATCAAAGCCATCTTGGAAATGGAACCACCTCGAACGGAGAAGGAAATACGCAGCTTCCTGGGAAAAATTCAGTTTATCAGCAGATTCATCGCCAAGTTAACCTCAACTTGCGAGCCGATGTTTCGCCTATTAAAGAAGGGTGTACCGTTTGAATGGGACGATAAGTGTCAGAAAGCTTTCAATGCCATCAAAAAATACCTCCAGAACCCTCCAGTATTGATGCCACCCATTCTGGGGCAGCCTCTTATTCTGTACCTGTCCGTCACTTCATCTGCAATGGGATGTATGCTGGTACAAGAAGGAGAAGGAGGAAGCGAGAAAGCTGTATACTACATCAGCAAGAAAATGATGGGATGTGAAGAGCGCTACACTTCGTTGGAAAAAGTTTGTTGGTCATTGGTTTGGGCTTCAAAAAGCTTAGACACTACATGCTTGCTTATTCTGTAAAGCTAATTTCCCGGATGGACCCCCTTAAATACCTGTTCGAGAAACCGGCACTCACTGGCAAGCTAGCACGGTGGTTACTCATGTTGGCTGAATTTGACATTAAGTATGTCACCCGGAAGTCGGTGAAAGGAAGAGCTGTGGCAGAATTTCTAGCAAACCGACCTGTGGAAGGTCCTGAAGATGCAGAATTTGAATTCCCTGATGAAAGTGTAATGACCACAACTGATGATCTCTGGACGTTGTATTTCGATGGAGCCGCCAATCAGAAAGGGTTCGGAATCGGAGTATTGCTAGTCTCACCGGAAGGGTCACACATCCCCCTTGCTTTCAAATTAAATTTCGAAGTCACTAACAATCAGGCAGAATACGAGGCATGTATTGTCGGAATGGAAGCCGCCTTAGAAATCGGAGTCAAAAGGCTGGAGGTAATTGGTGATTCTAATTTGGTCGTATCTCAAGCCAACGGGGAGTGGAAAGTAAAAGAGGACAAGCTCAAACCTTATCATAAAGATCTCGAGGATCTAATTCCTCAGTTTCAGACGGTCACATTCACTCATGTGCCAAGGTTGAAGAACCGGTTTGCAGACGCTCTAGCTACTCTAGCCTCAATGGTGGAGATACCAGATGGAGTTAAGCTAAGACCAATCACAATTGAGCAAAGGGATAAGCCTGTCTTTGAATATGTCTTGGTGGTTGAAGAACCAGATGACGGTATGCCATGGTACCATGACATTTGGAATTTTATCGAAAGAGGTGAATATCCAGCAGAAACGGATAAGAAGGATCAAATCGCTCTTCGGAGATTGGCCTCTCAGTACATCATCTGTGGAAGAAAGTTATATCGGCGATCGCATTGTGGAGTGCATAAGTTGTGTGTGCACGGTGCAGAAGCCACCACAATTATGGAAGAAATCCACGAGGGTGTCTGTGGTCCTCATATGAACGGTATGATGCTTGCTAAGAAGATTCTCCGTCAAGGATACTACTGGTCCACCATGGAAACCGAGTGTGTCGAATACGTGCGACGATGCCATAAATGCCAAATTCACGCCAATCTCATGCATGTGCCACCTTCTGAGCTGCACTCTATGACCTCGCCTTGGCCTTTCTCTACCTGGGGGATTGATGTTATCGGCAAAATTACACCGGCTGCGTCAAACGGGAACAAATTCATCTTGGTCGCTATCGACTATTTCACAAAATGGGTCGAGGCTGCCTCGTACACTACTCTCACAGCAGTCCAGGTCGCTCACTTCATCAAACAAAGCATCATTTACCGTTACGGTGTCCCTCAAGCTTTTGTGTCAGACAACGGGGTCCATTTCAAGGGAAGAGCAACTGAAGTACTTGAAGAATTCGGAATTCAAGTCCACAAATCAACTGTCTACCGGCCACAAACAAACGGGGCTGTCGAAGCCGCAAATAAGACCCTCAAGACGATACTAGAGAGAACCACTCAATCTGCAAGAAACTGGCACGAACAATTGCCATTGTCCTTGTGGGGATATCGGACGTCTATTTGTACTCCCACAGGGGCAACACCATACTCTTTGGTTTATGGCATGGAGGCCGTCCTCCCAATCGAGCTTGAGGTACCTTCTTTGAGGGTCATGACCGAATCAGAGATCAATGAAGCAGAATGGCAAAACGCAAGGTTTGAAGAGCTTATGTTGTTCGACGAAAGGCGGCTTAAGGCTTTGTATCACGTTCAAGGGTATCAGCGTCGAATTGCGCGGGCATTCAATAAAAAGGTCAAATCCAGGAACTTACAAGAAGGAGACATGGTTTTGAAGGAAATCCGAGCTCCAGTTTTCGACCCTCGAGGGAAATTCCGACCGAAGTGGGCAGGTCCGTACATCATCAAGAAAGTTCTAGGCGCAACTCAGCTTATTGACCTCGACGGCAACGAATTCTCCACTTTGGTCAACATGGACCAGCTCAAGAGATATTACCCATGAGAGAAGCTCGCTGGACTGAAAACCGCAAGGGCGGGCAGTGTCAGGCAAAATTTAGAGCAAGCCTGCTAAATCGAAAACCCACATTGGGCGGTTTAGGCAAAAATAAAGGCAGGAACATTCAAATAAGCTCGCTAGACTGAAAACCCGAAAGGGCGGTACTAGGCAAAACTAAGAGCACAAAAAGGAGAGTGTTAATACACGAGTGAACCCTAGCCAGATTTGTTCTCCTGAACTACGTCATGACCTGATTCCTTTTCAAGGATACGTAGGCATCCTCACCTTGAGGACCGGTCGCAACCTTTCCAAAAAATCTCTTGAACTGGTCCAAAGCTGTCATTTGCACACACAATTATTGAGAATCAGAGCGAAAGAACTCTCATAATTCAGTTTATTAACTTTTTCGATTACAAGGCTGAGCATGAAGCTTTCATAAAACAAAATAACACAAACGTTGGCCCCTGTGGGTCCACAATTTATTTCAGGTGCATTAAGGTTGAGTCAAAGTCAATTTTGGTGTCCATTTTCTCTTTCTTCAATATCTTTCAGCAGCCATTTTATGTATCGCCTTGTGAGCAAGACAGTGGGATAGTCATCTCTTGGAATGGTCACTCGCTCCCTCCAAGTGTTTTGATAAGCTCGGACAGTTGCATGATTGAAGTTTGGTATGATGAAGTTTTCGGGGTTAGCCGACGGAACTACCTGGCGAACACCAAGTTGGCGGAGAATGCGGTAGGGAATGTAGAAGGTCCAACCGGTCAGACCAACCAGAACCATTCGCTGACGTCCCATATTGCTCAAAGACATGGTCGGACGGTCAAGCCAAGACAAACGCCAAGAAATTGTCTCTTCAGTAAGCCGGGAAAACACCTGAACCCAACCTTGGATATTCCCATGAAACTCCTGAAAATCCCTTTGAACAAAGCCTTGTGTTTCGTGAAGGCTATTTCTCGGCACTGCTTCCAACAGGTTAGCCTTGTCACAAATCCATGTCTGCAAGAGAGAGAAAACAAGTCAGCAACTGTAGAAAGCCTAAACCCGAGCGTTGAGGTAAAATAAGAACGAGAGATAAACCAGAAAAAGGAGAGCTGAGTGAGAAGCCCACCTGTAGGAGCAAAGCACTTCCTTCAAAAACGTTCGTCTGACCGGCACGAACTCTGTCTAATCCAATCAAAGTCTCAGCAAGAACCATGGGAGTCACATCCTTGCGTTCTTCAATTTGCATAGCCACCCCAACAAGTGCAGAATTGGCTTGACCGTCCGTCCGAACGAACAAGAATGCCGCAAGAATGCTTAAGCACAGTGCAAAACCCTCAGGACGAAACTGGCTGATAAGACGTGGGATGTTTAGCACACCTCCGCTCATCATGGATCTCGCAGCATTATTGCTCAAACCCAGCTTTCGGGACAAGATTTCAACATAGCCTATCCCGTAGACAGAAACCACGGGGATTTCTAAGTCAAAACCACTAAGGTACGCATGAAATTCTTCCACCGTCGGGCATAATTCATGAAGGCCGAAGCGAAACACATGAACTTCGGGATCCCAGAATTGAACAGCCGCGTGCAACAATTCCGGACGAATCATCACATCCCGAACATAGCGCAACGAATGAAGCCTGTGATCCCGAAAGTTTAACCAACCCATGCCGTCGAGCTCATCGAGCCATGGTCGAATTAAGGCTGAAATGCTAATTGCCATAAGAGAAGTATGAAAGCAAAGAAGTGTTGGATTTTGGCACTGTAGCAAGAAGCTTAAGGTTGTACGAACAAGAAACATGCAACAAAGGCCTGCCTTTGTAAAAAAGAAAGAAATGCCTCGGAATGCGTGCCAACATTGGATAATGTGAAGATTGCATGAGGACAACGGAAATCTACAAAATAGGCCTTCCCTAAGCCTATCAAGTCTGAAGTATGCTCAGGTGCAAACAAAAAGCCAAACGGAGGCCCAGAAGTCAGAAGCCAGGACCAGAGCTATAACAGTGGCATACATGAACCGTGCGGCTCATGTACACAAGCCGCGCGGCTTTCATAGAGGAGCCGTGCGGCCTCCTTTGAGGTTTTCCAGGACAAATTCCAGATTAGCACTCCCGAGATCATTTCAGACATATTTTTGGCACTCTTCTTGCTCATTCAAGTCATAATTGGTGTTTTTAAGGTTATTGGAACAAACATTTGAGACTTTTTGTCAAATTTGGGTGGTTGGGTGCTCCGAAATCTCGGATACGGCAAAATCGACAAAAATCAGCGGATGGGACACCGTCATTTCTATTTCTGGGGCACCGATGACTCCCATAAATCACAATGCATGTCTGCAACATTAAAGCAAGATCATTGGAAGAGCTTGATATGAAGTTCGAAATTCGGACATTCCGGGACATGAAATCTGCGAAAAAGGGGCATATCGGCGAGTCAAAATCCGCTCAAATTGCATTCTCTATGTTTCATCGGTTCAAGCAAGCTACAGAATGCGTTTATAACTTGCTAGACATATCATTTGGTGGGTTTTACAAAAGTTTGAAGTTTTTGCTCTCCAAGGCATGAAATTTGCAAAAAGCAAGGCGTCGACAAGTCAAAATTTGTTCAAGCGACATTTTATTCATTCCACTGGTTCAAACAAGTCACCAGGTGTATTTATGACTTATTGGAAGTGCCATTTGGCGTTTATCATGCAAATTGCAAATTTTGAGCATGTCAGGTCCTGTATCGCTTGGTTTTTCGTTTCACTCCACAGTCATACATTCTCATGGCCCCAGAGGCGTTTGTCATGTTTTGTCAAGTTTCAGTCGTCCTCAAAACAGTTGTGCATCAAAATCAGACTTTAAACTCAGAAAATGACAGTGTAAAAGACAATAAAGTACCAAGTGACATATGCATCGTGAAAAGTAAAAGTACATCCATCCCAAGCAGACAGGCCCAACATCTAAAGCTAGTCCGGCACACAGGCCGCATCCATGAACAAAAGAAAGGGCAAACAGGCGCCCGAACCAAAAATCGAGCACGCAGGCTCGTCCTAAAATAAAAGCTAACTATCAGGTACTGCTACTCGTCAGAAGAACTCGGGTGGTCACTCTCAGTCTGGTCCTCATCATGCTCACTGCTGCCCTCCGAATCTCTCACTCGCAAACGCCATCCCTCGGGTCTCTCTGTCGGAGAGCGGCTACTCCGTAAAACCCTGTCAGAAGCTGGGGGTGAAGGCTGAACGTGCACTGGGCCACCACCGGCATTCTTCATCAGAGGCCTCGTACGGCGTGGTGGAGAAAAGAGCACGTCCTGCACAATGAGAAAATTTATCAAACAATTCAAATACTCAAAAAAAAAAAAAAAAAAAAAGGGGGGGGGGGGGGGGGGGGGGGCACAAATCATACCTGGTCTGCCTCACTGCCAGCTGAACCACCCCGCCTCGGCCTCCGGCGACGACCGGATTGGTCTGTCTCACTGCCTACAGAGCGGTCACGTCGCGGCCTACGGCAACTCTCAGACTTGCCGCCAACGCCACGACTACTACTGGCCCCACGGCTACCAACTCCAGCTCCGCCACCTCTGCGCTCGCCTCCGCTCTCACCTCTCGCTCTACCTCCTGAGCCACGCCCACCGCGACGGGCACCACCGCCTCTACGTCCACCACCAGCTCCGTCACCTCCGCCGTCGCCATCATCGTCATCACCTGCCTGTGGCACAATGTCGGGCTCCACTATGGGTCGCACCTCCGGTATATTGCCTATCATAAGGCGACGAACCAAGGCCTCCAAGTCACGTACCAGCTCAACCTGAGACGTGACCCACTCAACAGGAAACTGCGAAGAAGAAACAAAAAACATCAACAGGTAACAAAGCAAGAAATTCAAATTTAAAATGAAAACTGACTAGTGCTGCTTTTGTTATTTCAGGTTACCTCTCTCGCTGCTAAAACCACCGGATCAGTCACCCGGGGGACATCTATCACTCCCATAACTCCACCAGCTGTCATCACCTCTATCTCTCTCCTCGCCACGGGTAGAACAGCGTCCGCCATTGGAGCAGGCCCAACCAACCGAGCCTCCATGCGCAAGTCGTGGGCAAGTGTGGTCATCACGTAGTGGTCATAAGCCACAGAGGGGTGAAAAGTCCAGGACGTATCCAGCACAGTGAACGTCTCTATCTCAGCCAGAGTGTACTCGTGCGTACGCAGAATACGCGACGGAAGTGGAGCAGGTACTCTGAAGAAGCCCAACCCCCAGGACTGACGCGCCACTCTATCTCCTAAGTACCACTGCCAGCCGAAAGGAGACTCCAACAATATACGCCCCCGTGTCACCGTCCGGCTCCTGGCCAAATAAGGACGCTCTAGCCCGTCCCACACACCCCAGCGCACCTGAAAATCACTTTGGGTTATTTTGGGAAACCAACAGAAGAGTTTGAAAAAAAAAATCTCAAAAGGTTTGTGATGTCATACCGTCTCACCCATAGACCGGTCAAAGAAGAGGCGACAGAACCTCAAATCCCTATGCTCTGCTTGCTTTCCAAGGGATGCCTTCCCCCACCTCATCGCACGTGGAAGCACTCGGTCGTCGTGGTAAGAATTCTCCGGGCCTGGTACTCCGAACACCTCGTAAGCCCATATCTGCATTTTCAAAGAAACTCATCAGTAACAGAAGTAGAAACAACCAGAATACAGTGCAAAACGCATGAAACAAGAATATGCGGTATTTTACCTCCAGGATCCTCCAGTAACCGGCGATGGTGTTCGCCGCACCACGAACTACTGAACCCAGGAAACAGTAAAGTGAGCACAAGGCAGAGCCACCCCAGTCAAACCGCCCAGCCGTCTCAAGCTCTCCCAAAGCAGGCAACCAACCTAAGTGAACCGTGTGCCGACGGTTCGGAAACAGAGACTGTCCGAACATATATAACAAGTAGGCTCTGGCCATCTGACGTGCCTCCAAATCAGTCTCAGGCACATGGTCCCACAGGGCTGGCAAGTGATCACATCTCACCATCGGCTCATCTCCCATCTCTCTCCCCAAGTAATGCCGAATCGCTGCTCTGTCCAAGTACAAACCTGAGTCGAAAGGGATCAGATCTCCTCCAACTCTCAAACCCGTGGTCGCTGCAAAGTCCAGTGGAGTGATCGTCATCTCCCCAAACCTGAAGTGAAAACTGTTGGTGGTGTCCCACCAACGCTCCACCAGAGCTCTCACTAGCTGTCTGTTCCCCCGAGTCTCCATCAAGGTCCGGATAAACGGAGTAAAACCTGAGGCGTCCACAAACCACCTCACTCTCTCAGGCAACATGCCATACTGCTCCAAGCAATCTGAAGAACCACCGTATGCGAACAGTCCCCTGTTCACCTGTTTCAAGCACAAACTCACTCAATCAGTACAAGCAAACAGGAATTGCAATAAACAGAAAGCAAAATCAGAAGAAAACAAGTTCAATTCAAGTTCAAATGCATACCAGAGTCCTGTTCGACATATGTGTCGCTGAGTCCCGAAGAAACTGGTCCTCAGGGTAAAAAGGTAACTGCGGCTCGTAAGTCTCACACCCCAGCGGTATGATAAAGTGAAGCCGAAACACGTAAGTCTCGGGAGTGAAAGGTGGCCTATCCCTCAAAGCCCGTCGAACCTCCTCAACAATGGTCACATGGACCGCCTCCTCTGCCTGTCTCTCCTCTCTCTCGGCGTCCTGGACAATCGCCGGTGGGGTCTGACCAACCAAAACACTCTCCAGCTCAGGAAAGTCCTCCACACTCCTAGCTAAGGACTCGTCAGTGGCCGCCTCCAAAGTATCTCCTAAGGTGGCCCCCGGAGCTCGTGAAGAACCAACCCGTGAAGGAAACAAAACTGGGTCGGAAGGCCCCCCAGTGTCAGCACTCTCCTCTACAGTCCTATCGGTACCAAGTACCCGAGTCAAACTCCTAAAAACACGGGCAACAGGTATAACAGGAGCCGTCCCCTCAGCCTGTACTCTCTCAGCCTGTACTCTCTCAGCCTGTACTACTCTCGCAGTCCCTACTCTCTCCACCCTCTCAACATCAACCTCCTCAGTACGAGTACTCTCTCTCCGCAGCTCACCACCATCTCTCTCCTCACTGCCACTATCGTCCGTCGCACCTAAATCCTCCATCTCTACATCCCCGGGCTCAACAACAGTCTCTGGAACACCAGTCGGGGGCAAGTCTCCGCCAACTGGCGTATCACCACCTAGCACCGCATTCATAACCTCCTGAGGGACCTCAACCTCACCAACCACGACACCCTCAACCGCCCTCTGGTCAACCAAACAGTCAACAGCGCCCACAGTCATCTCAATCTCAGAAATGGAAACATTTAAGTCTAAATCCATGGGTATTGAAACACTGGGAGTAGTCGTGGCACTTACCCGGACATCGGCAAAACTCTGATCACCATCAATGATGCCATACAACTCGACCTGGTCGACTATCGTGCTCTCTGGATCATGAACAGCACCACCACTACCCTCCAAAGGCTCATTAGTAACCGGACATTCATGGATCTGGACGGAATCACCCCCAGACACCACCATTGACGCGACACCACCGCCGCCGGCCGCACGGCTCCCCTCGCCGGCCGCGCGGCCTCCTCCTCCGCAACTTTCCTCAACCACGCAGGCCCCCTCATCACCGGTCGGTGATAGGTGCTGTTCAATACCCGAGGATGAGTTCCCCCCGCTTGGAACAGACAAAACCGGTTCATCCATGGCTGAACTCGCCGCTGATTGGCTTGCCTCTCTCACCGGCGGCGACAAAGAAGTATGAGCACCCTCTCGGTCGTCGGAATCGACCTCTGGATCACCGGAATGGGCCATGGGTTCGCCGGGAGTCACCATAACCGAAAACTCCAAAAGTTTGATGTTTGAGTTTTGAGATTTTCAAAAGGAAATCAACAAGGGAAGTGGGGGAATGACCGAATTGCCTCTCTATGGAGTGAAAATTTTGAATGAAAGAACGTAATACCCGAGGTATAAGGCGGTTACCAGAAGGGAAAGTCGGTTTTGGGAAGTACACAAGCCGTGCGGCTTGTGTTATGCACCGTGCGGCTGCAATAAGTGAACCGCGCGGTTCATTTCCTCCAACAGGATCTTCCAAAATCACACTCCACCCCTGGTCATTCATACCTTCAAAAGCGGCCCCCAGCGCGTCCTAATCACAACTTTTTCAAATCTCCCGCGCTTAAAAGCCCTCAACGGCATTTCATAAATTAGTTTTTCTAAAAATCATTTTTTTTGCCCCCAAAGGCGTTCCCGAGAAAAATTTATTCTGTATTAATTTTCCAAAAATCATTTTTAAAATCCGTCAGGTATTATTATGATCATTGTCACTTTAAAATCCGTCAGGTATTATTCTGATTTTCTAAAAAATCATTGTCACTTTAAAATCCGTCAGGTATTATTCTGATTTTCTAAAAAAAATCATTGTCACTTTAAAATCCGTCAGGTATTATTCTGATTTTCTAAAAAAAAAAAAAAAATCATTGTCACTTTAAAATCCGTCAGGTATTATTCTGATTTTCTAAAAATCATTTTAAAATCCGTCAGGTACTGTATTAATTTTCTAAAAATCATTTTAAAATCCGTCAGGTACTAATTGATTTTCTAAAAATCATTTTAAAATCCGTCAGGTATTATTCTGATTTTCTAAAAAATCATTGTCACTTTAAAATCCGTCAGGTATTATTCTGATTTTCTAAAAAAATCATAGTCACTTTAAAATCCGTCAAGTATTATTCTGATTTTCTAAAAAAATCATTGTCACTTTAAAATCCGTCAGGTATTATTCTGATTTTCTAAAAAATCATTGTCACTTTAAAATCCGTCAGGTATTATTCTGATTTTCTAAAAAATCATTGTCACTTTAAAATCCGTCAGGTATTATTCTGATTTTCTAAAAAATCATTGTCACTTTAAAATCCGTCAGGTATTATTCTGATTTTCTAAAAAATCATTGTCACGTTAAAATCCGTCAGGTACTATTATAATCATTGTTTTTAAAATCCGTCAGGTATTATTCTGATTTTCTAAAAAATCATCATTTTTCCATCAAGTACTATTCTGATTTTCTAAAAATCATTTCAAAAGTCCGTCATGGCATTGCTTATTACGCAGAAATCATTTGATGCCTTCAAAAGGCGATCCAAGTTTTTCCAAAATCCCTCTGTGGTATTTGTTAAATTTGTTAGCCCCGAACTACGAACGGTCTGATCCCTACAAACAGGGTACGTAGGACGCTCTTTGCTCGACCATGTTTTTGAATCATTTTGTTTCTTTCTCGCACTTGGGCGTTCAAAATTGGGACGTCTATATCTTTGACGTGACTTGCATCTCAGAATGATGACCAAGTCTCGCCAAAGAGGGGCAACTGTAGACACCCCAATTTTGGATACCCGTGCATGCCCGATGACGAATGAAACACCATGGAACTCGTCCAGGAAAATTGGAAACTCAGCCTCACAAGCCGTGCGGCTCCTGTTATAGGCCGTACGGTTCTTCCTTCTTCACACAAGCCATGCGGCTCATTCATGCAAGCCGTGCGGCTCCCTCATACAAGCCGCGCGGCTAGTATTGTTATCTCTGAAAAATTCCTGACAGGCCAGCTCAAGGAATATCATCATCTCGCCACCGCCGAATATCATCATTTTATTCTCTCATTTCGGTTATAAATTGAGGCTCCCTCCTCACAGAAAACGGACGAAAAAAATACTGAGGCCGAAAATTTACACCCCGAAAGAAATTCCGTTCGAGTTCCCGGCAAAGTTCTTGTCCGAAAAATCTCCAATAAAACTCCCGAAACTTCACACTTTCCGTTCCCTTTCGGTCCTCCTATATTACTCCCATTCATACTCAATCTTGATCTTACAAGTTCAAACCCGAAGAGTCCGAAGTTTCCACCCCTGTTTCGAGTTCCAGAAAGGTATAAACTGTTTTCATACCTCGATTTTCAAATCGCGTCTCTCTGAGGGCATTCCCGAGTTAATAACGGTTTCGACAACCATATCTTAACTCGGCAAACCATTTTCAAAACAAAAATCGGCTTTTCGGAGCCGTACCGGGCGATTTTTCTCGATAAACGCACGGTACGATCCGTACCAGAAATAAGTTTCACTTGAATAACTTGTTTACAAACAAAAACAGCTTGTTTGGAACTGATTTAAAGAAGAAAATCAAATTTTGAACGGATTTTGGGCTCACTGGTCCCGGAACAAAAATTTTTGAAAAATCAATTGTACACAAGCCACGCGGCTTGTGGCACAGGCCGCACGGCTCCTGTGTAGGAGCCGCACGGCTCTTGTGTAGGAGCCGCACGGCTCCCGTTTAGACCAAAACTTTTCCTCTGTTTTTCCTCTGTTCGTACTCTGTTTTTTTCTGATTTCTCTGCGACCTTTTTTTTTTATTTATTACACTTTTCACCCTTTATTTTCTTGTTATTATTATTTAGTCTTCTTTGTTTAAATTTTATTCCTGTTATGGTTTTAATTTATTTCTTTATTAGCTTGTTTAAATTGTCAAAGTTTTTAACAAAATATTTTCTACCAAAATCCCACAAATTATTTAGTAGAGACCGGGAATTTCCCGGGCGAGCGGGGTGCTTTTTAATAAAACCTTCCCCGCACGTAACCTGGCTTCCGAATCCAAAAGAATCTTTTCGTGGATCAAACCCTTTTCCAAAACGGCATGAGAGTCAACAATTATTCTTAAAACGGTTTCTCGGGTGCCAAGCATTTTCCAAATCTAAACCCCGGGTGGCGACTCACATTTTAGTTTTCACATCCAACCTCCGAGCGAGCCGCGTGGATCTCACCGTCCACATGTGGATTGTCTGATTCATAATCAACCGCTTGCTTGAGTTTAGATTTTAGCTCTGCCAATTCTCCGATTTCCAATACATTGGATGGAGGGCTGGTAGGCTGTTCGATTTCACTTAGAGGGATGATTTCAGGTTTATACATCTCAGCCTCTGCACAATTTGCTGAAGTACTGAAAGGATGTGGGTCTACTTTTACCTCTTCGACCCCCATTTCTTTCCCATTTTTATACTTTATGATCATCAAGGCCTGATGCATTGAAGATGGAATACAACCATTGACATGGATCCAATCTCTGCCAAGTAGAGCATTATACTTACTTGTAAAAGTATCCACAACAAAGAAAGCCGTATCAGTTTCTACCTGGCCACTTTAAGGCGTATAGAAACAATCCCTTTAGGACTCTTTCTTTCACCAGTGAATCCAGCAATGGACGTACTTGTTGGGATCAATCGAACCTTTTCTTTCCCCAGTTTCTTCAGGGTTTTAGATGGCAGAATATTCACTGCTGCACCATTATCAACCAAAACTCTGTTCAACAAAATCCCATCAAATGATGCAGATATGCATAATGGTTTCAAATGGTGCCTCATGTCACTTGAAGGTGGCTTAAAAGGGTAAGAAATGTCAGCACAATTCAAATCAACAATCAAAGGATACTCAGAAACTGTTTCTGTTTCTAGGACAAAAACTGCTCTTTCTTTAGATGTAACTTCTGGTTCCTCCATTGCATTAGCCATGATCATGAGATCTTCTTCCTCTTCTTCCTTTTGAATCTTGGAAATTAAAGCTCCCCAACCATCATTCCAACCATTGTCATATGTAAGGTCATATTCATCATCACTTGATACATCAATGACCTCCATAAGAGTCACTATTGGTTGTAATGCCCTTCGAACTGGTGAGCAATCTGGTCCAAAAGGTCCAAAGTTTGCAAATGTAGGAGCAACCATATTAATTTGTACTTCAGGTAAGGTTCCAAACTGAATGGTCCTTTTTTCCTGTACTGGTACCTCTGATCCAACTTCTGCTGTGTCCACTTTTTCAGAAAACTCTGCTGCAGAAGTTTCCATAGGGGAGAATGTTTCAACATGAGATGAATTCATCCCTCCACCCTCTTCCTGCTCCACTATCATGGCCTCTAATAAGCTAGATTGATAGCTTGCCAAGGAATTTGGTGAAGTTGGACTATTTTGAGGTACCTCACTGTCCATTCTTGCAGCCAAACTTTCCAGTGTTTCCCTTTCTGATTGAGTAAACCCTCTTCGAAGAGATTCCTCAGAATCTTCTCTTCGAAGTCTGTTAAACCTTGGGTTGAACTTATCACCCCCATTAGGATTTTCTTTAGAGGCATACTCTTCCATTTGGAAACTAGTATACCTCCTTTGCAGTTTCCTCTTCTGAGTTCTTGTCAACATAGGAATCATTTGAGGTGTCTTGGTCTTTGGATCTCTAACTACTACCCATTGACCAGCAGGAGTATTCGGAGGTTTGACCATTTTATTTCCAACTTTAGAAGAGACTTTATATCCTTGGAAGAGCTCTGGTTTGACTTTCTTCAAAAACCAATCAGGAACTCCCTTTACCAAGGAAAATTGTTCTCCTTGTGCTTCATTTTCTTGGCCTATTAGGGCCTTTCAGTGTTAACCTTCTTTGAAGGAGGATAATCTCTCTTCGAAGTTGGTGGAACTAGACTATAAGGTACATTTCTTTTAGAAACCAACCAAGGCTTCTCATTTCTTTCATAACTTGGACTTACCCAGGGTTTTCTTTCATTATTCTGATCTAATGCCTTCCTTTCCATCCTTTTTGGAAAGAAATCAACTCCTTGTCGATCCAAGTCCTTAAAAACCAAGTAATTGGCTCTACACTCCATGCATAAGCACTCCAAAAAGGAAGCTTCAAGCACAGGAAGATGAGACTGCTTGAATCCCCTTTGAGATGAACTCTCTGGTGCATACTTTGGTTTGTTGTTTCTGTAAGAATCATTTCGAAGTTGGCCACCTCTTGGCCTTCCTTTACCAAATTGCACAGAATTCATTCCAACATGCACCTGCTTGTTCTGCCACACTTCTTGAACAGTTTTGGCCAAAGATGTTGGTACATTGGTGTTAGCAGTTACTTCTTCAATCTTTGGAAATGGATTAGTATCTATCCCCGTAGCCTTTTCTGGAAACATGATCCTTCCTTTCTTGATCTGCTCTTGAATCCTATCACGGAAAACATTACAGTTCTTAGTCGAATGAGTCCAAGAATCATGCCATTTACAATAATTCTTTCCTTTTATTTCTTCCAAAGTTGGAAGTTTAACATTCTCAGGAAGTTTGATAAATTTTTTCTTTAAAAGATAATAAAAAATCTCATCTGATTTAGAAACATCAAAAGAATATATTTTGTTGGTTGCTTTCTTATTATTCCTAGGTGCTATAGAAGAATCTTTTCGAACCAGATTTTCACATACACAAGGATCATGTTCAATAATTTCAGCAGCATCGATTTAATAAGTAGGATCCTTATAATAAGTTGAATAGGAAGAATTATTCCTATCAACGTCTTCTTCTAGCAAAGATTCATATCTAGATGTTTTATAAGTTAGATCAACCAAATCCCTAAATTCAGTAGAATCGAACTTCTTTCGAAGTTCTCTACTTAGGCCATCTTGTGCTATTCTGACAAATTCAACCTCTGGTAATTGAAGTTTGCATTTGTTCCTAGCCCTTTTGAACCTAGAAATAAATTGAGCAGCCTTTTCATCAGGTTTTTGTTTCAGTCGTGCTAAATCAGCCATGGTGATTTCAGGCTCAGTTTGGTAAAACTGTGCATGGAATAATTCTTCCATCCTTTGCCAATTTGGAACTGACTCAGGTGTTAGATTAGAATACCATTCGAAGGTAATTCCTGTCAGAGAATTAGAGAATAATTTCAACTTAATGAACCCATTATTACCCAATTCTTTACATTGAGCAGTAAATCTAGCAATGTGTTCAGTTGTTGATTGTTTCCCATCCCCATGAAAGAGTGAAAAATCTGGGATCTTAAATCCTCTGGGGACTTCGAATTGCCTATCTAATCTATTCTGGATAGGGTTTTCTATATACGTGAGTTTGTACCCCCCGGTTTAGAGGTCCATAAACTTCTTGCATAAGGCCAAGTATTTCATTTCGAAGAGTGGGGTTTCCTTCAAAATGATTTCTTGGGTTCAGAGGAGGTTCCCAATTCACATTCCTAGCCATATGATCTGCTGGAAATCTATCAAAAAGACCATCAACAGGCTGAGACTGTTTGTAATCTCCTTCTTGCCTTGCACAAGGTTCATATCGAATGTGCCCTTCCTATTTCTGGTACCCCTGCATACTTAGGAACTCCAATATCTGGATTAGGCCTTCTTGAATTAGCCCCATCAATAAAATGGTTTCCTATGGAATAATTGTTTTCTTCAAACCAATAATCATCATTTTTAAAACCTTTGTCTCCACTTAATCCGTTGAAACTATGTTCGAAAGGGATTTTAGTAGTTTGCTTGAACATTTTCTTAGACTTGGGGGTTTGGAAATCATAAATCTTTGCAGGTTCGTACCAAGATTCTGGTATTTCATCCACATTAATAGGCTCTTTTCCTGGCCTAGATTTATGTTTGCTAGAACTTGCCTCTCCTTTATCTCTTTCAAATAAAGGCACATGTTCATTCCTAGAATTTGATTGTTCTTCCAGTTTTGAAACATAAGTTTCTGGGTTTGAGCCAATTCTTTAAATGTAACAATCATTTCAGCAAATTGGTTAGATAACATACTTCCTCCGATTTCTGGATTCTTTGGGTCATTAATTTGCACTGTCTTGTTATTCCTAGTGTTCATACGAGAATTTTGGCCAACCCCAGTATTTGCATCTTGACCAATACGGGTTTCTGGACCTGTTAGAAGTCCTCCAACCTGTTCATTCTCTCTAGGATTAACATTATTCTCATCTTCTGGCGTTTGGCCAGTTTGAGAATCATCTGTTTGTTTCCTAAGTTTTGGAGCCATTCAACACTTTCAGGGGTCCCACCGGGCGTGCCAAAAAATGTGTTTGGTTATTTTACTTCTTTTGCAATAAAAATTATTGAGTGCGAGCGTGCCAGAGAGAGTTTCAATTTCCCCCCTCAGATTAACTTTGGAAAACCAAAACTAATCAGGCGATTGTGTTTTTACTGGTTCAATTACCTCAATTAAGAGGATTTTTCTTTATCAGTGAAGAAATATAAACCAATATACTTAGGAAATTAAAGTACAACAAAGAAACAAGATACTTCGATTGATAAATCAAAGATAAACTTACTTCGAAATTGTCTTCAACTTCAAATACAACGAGAACTTCGAAGAGTTGATTGTTACAAGAACAATCGAGATTTATCCTAATCTATTTCCTAAACTACTTCCTAATCTACTTCGAACTGAGTTCAAAATCCTACACTACTTGCCAATGAACAAACCAAGCATCATTTTCTTTGATAGCTGTTTGTTGAAGATTTGTCCGGGGTTTCTTACTCTTCAATTTCTTCTATTTATAGACGCTGCTTGTTAGTTGAACTTCCCGCTCAATAAATTTGAACTTGGCTTGCTTCGAACTCCATCTTTTATAATTTGAATTGACAGTTTCTTCCCTCCTTCAGGACCTTCACGTCTGAATTTGAATTCTTGTTAATCTTCTTCCAAAAGCTTTGCATTAAATCTGCACCGTTGCTTGAATTAATCCGAATGATCACATTCTAAGGGAATAACTGCTCCTCAAGATGTAATCCACGTGTTCTAACTGCTACTCGCTTTGCATCACTAGTTTATACGTGGACTTTATACATTTAGCAGTTAAAATCATGGCTTCGAAGTCTATCTACATAGTGGCAATGGCCAGTAACTGCTAATAACTACTTTTCAACTTGAGAAACAAAACGACATCGTTGTATTTCGTTAATCCAATGTATTTTCATTGACAAGCTTTTGCCAATATTTGTCATTTTTGGCTACGTGTCAATTAATTATTGGATTTGTTAATTTTATATGTAAACAATATTCGAAATTAGAATTTTTTAAAAATTAGTGACATCTCAATAATTTTTTGGGTCGCCAGAACTGATTGGCAAGAGGTGGGGTGTTGGTCGGCCAGAGGTGGGGTGACGATTTTTTTGAATTTTATGTACGAAATTATAAGTTATAAAAATTAGTGACATTTCACTAATTTTTTTTGTCTTTATGTTCGCAAAAGTTCCTTGTCCTTCCGTTTAATAATGTCAAATATTTTTTATTTTTATGTTTAAATGCAAAAGTTTCTTGTCTTTTTCCTTAAAATGGTCAAATATTTTGGATTTTGGCTAAATGGTCCATTGCAATATCCAAAAGAGATCATAAATTTGAACGGAGGAAATACTACTATATCTATTTGTATATTGTCATTATTATTATTTAGTATTACATTCCCTGTACACTATCCTCTTCCAATTTTTATTCCCGCCCAATCACTTGGGACAAAACGAGTGTACCGGCCCCATGTCCAGAAAATGTATCGACCGTCTACGGGGACCCACTTGTGAGTCTCTCACGAACGATCCGAAACCGTTCATTCATTGTAGAATGATTTTTTAATGGGAGATTTTGGATCAAGCACTTGCGCATGTCTGATTGAGCTGATTTTTTACGGGACCCCTCAAAAAATCATTCTAAGTTTTTCAAAAAAATTTATCAACATTTGATAATCAACCTTTGATATTATCAAATGAGGAAGGTGTTTGATAAAATCTCAGCTTTTTTGCATTAAAAATGGTTGAGATTTTATCAAATCTCTTCATCATTTGATAAAATCAACCCTGATTTTATCAAATCTTGATTTTATCTTTTAGGAAACCTAGTCTAAGATGAATAAACAGCTCAAATCTTTTATGTAAGACTCACAAGTGGGTCCCTGAGCTGGTCGATATATTTTCTTTACCCCACTTTCTGTAGCGTAGCAGCGTCGACTTCATTTGTCCACAGCTAAGTCAACCATAAACTCTGGCACCTTGCAAATTGCAATATAAACACACCACATCCTCCCCAGTGTTCCTACCCATACAAAAAAGAAGAAAAAGAAAAACCCAACTACCCCCAT